>RJVU01018281.1:11648122-11719413 GCA_003731715.1 Anabarilius grahami | reverse complement strand
ACATCTTATTGAATGAAAGCCAGTTTCTGAATAAAAATTAATAAAAGATTGTAAAAATGTTGACCTACAGTAACTATGCCTGTAAGTTTAGCATGATCTTTCATTAATATATATATATATTTTTTTTAAGTTGTTTTGTTTGTTTATATTTTGCCCCCTAAATTCAGTGTGGTGAAATCGATATGCATGTGGCAAGACATAATGTAAACAGAGAAGACTCAATTAGAAATATGCTTTTTTTTAAATAGAACATTGTTTTTAATTTGCATTTATCTATTATTTTTTGTGTATACACTCAAGAAGGAAAATATTTCAATAATTATTACTTAATGGTTACACCTCTTGACATTTTAATATCATTAAATAAAATGGTATCAGTGTTTTTTAATTAAACCAACATGAAGAGTAGCCTACATTTTTATTTGTCATTGCCTCATACATAGAATGCACAAAATACAACAAACACACACAATATAATTACAGCTTTCCTGTAGCTCAGTGGTTAGAGCATGGCACTAGCAATGCCAAGGTCATGGGTTCGATCCCAGGGATTGCACATACTCAGNTATCAGTGTTTTTTAATTAAACCAACATGAAGAGTAGCCTACATTTTTATTTGTCATTGCCTCATACATAGAATGCACAAAATACAACAAACACACACAATATAATATACAGGATATACAATTTATAGAAACACAAATGTACTATACACATACGATGCAATGCACAAGTGTGTAATGATGCAGATGGAGTGCAACTGTAGTGAGGATAATAAAATAAAACCTAATACTGATTAAACATTAATGTATATTTTCCGCTTTCCACTGGTGAAAAATTAGACCAAACGTTTCCGAGTAATACTTGGTGCACCTGCTTAAACGGTTACAGGACGCTAAAACATTGTGCGCAAGGTTGATGCGTGTTTCTTGCGCATATGCCTATGTGAGTAAATCACTCTGCAGGCGCGTCTCCAAATTCCAAACGCGTGCACTCAGATAGTGAGAATGGGTGATTCACCACACACTGCGCTCTGTCCGGCCCCTGACCGGGGGCCCCGGTAATCGCAAAGCTTGCCTAATCACTTTCTCTTTTACCTTTCTGAAGAAGCTGTATGGAGTTACGTCACACCAGCGCGCAAAAGTGCAGGCCAAGCAAATAAGCCGCTGAGGAGCTATTTGTAGGCATTGCTGCCAAACCCGGGTAAGGCTGCTCACTCTTCTGCGATCAATGCTTTAAACTTGCTATTGCACTAGAAGCAGCATGCATTACATTTCTGATTTATTCTGGAATGATTCTGTTTGGAGAACTTGACCTGGATCCGTTGATGACCGGCGGCCGGTGCGCGCAACGACGCAATTAGATCTCATTCACGCGTTACCGTGAAGGACCGGGACATGATGACGATTCTGCATGTTTTAGCAGAAAGATTGTTACTTTTTATCATAACTTTCGATTAGATTTTTTTTCTTTCTGAAATCACCATGCCACACTCTCGCAACAGGAACCCAAGTCCAATCCCAGAGGTGACATGGGACACGGGGTTGAAAGAGATGAACGAGACCTGGAAGGGGGCTATTGCTTGCTTGGGAGTTGCTATCTTTTTTGTCATGACAATTGGGATCATTTATTGGCAAGTTGTGGATCAGCCCAACAAGAACTGGATCCTGAAGGGGAGCTTTAGTGGGCTTATTTGGGAGAGACGGACGCAAACTCTGGTCATACAGACACTGACTGAGGACAAGACTTTTGCAGAGATAGACGTGGAGAACGTGGGGAACACTGATATTGAGGTTCCGTTCGTGAGGAACATGTGCTGGCTTAACAAAACCGAGTTCTGCTACACTTGGGATTCGGTCGCAGAGGTGAAGATATCTTTGGAATCAGAGGAGGACTCAGATACTGAGTGTTACAGTGTAACCTGGACTCCAATTCACTGCCATGTGGATCTTAAGGTAAAATACCATTAGAACTTTACTCTTTTGAAAATATAGGCTGTGTTACAATTAGAACCAAAAGAGTTTTATAGCTTGATGTCATTGAAAACTCTCTCTCTCTCTCTCTCTTTTTTAAAAATATAAATAACTTTGCATTCCCTTAAAAAAAAAAAAAATCATATTTGTTTCTGTTGGTGCAAAGAACCCCCATACCTATAAAATGATTTGAATAACCTTGTAACATCAATAACGTTTATTCAAAGTATATAAAAATTATACCCAACCCAAGAACCAGGTAAAACTGTGACTTTTAAGGGGGTTTGGCTTTTAAAAACTTCGACAGGAAATTTCTCGCACGGAAACCAAACGATAACTTAAAAGTCTGTGAGAAAAAAAAACACTAAATTTTTGTGAAAATATATGTAACATGCTAATCAATAACTGATAATGACAGTCCTTTCTAAATAATGTTCACGTACCTTCGGCGAACGCGATTTTCGTTCGCTGTTGTTGTTTTTTTTATCGCGCGATGAAAATACGAGCTCTGACTAACATGTAATCTAATACTAAAATGTTCCAAATTGAATCCTAATTGAAACATAGGTCGACATAACCCATCTATTCTCTAAATTGCTTTATCCTCCGCAAGTTCTCGAGTAGGATAATTATGTAAAATATCTACTTTTAAGACCCTGTTTTGAAATCCTTTGAGGGGAGGAGGGGATGGGGGGTACCTAGATCCCCTAATATAAAAATAATTATTAAGTGGTTTCTTGTTTCACAGTGTCAAATAAGAATATTCATTTTAACATCTGAATAGCTGTTTGCTGCATTTATGTTTATTGAACTTTTTTTTTTTTTGATGTATTATTTAATTANTACAGTTGGTTCTCTTATTATTATTATTATTTTAATAGTTTTATATTGTTATTGATAAAAACATTGCCTTCTTACCTGCCGAAAACATTTTTAAAGCAAGGTTTAAAGTTCACCAGACTGAAAAGATAATGTATCATGTATATACATTTCACAGATATCCGATAAGACAAAGTCTTTCTTTGTTCATCAAGGTTCTAATACAGTTCGGAAGCTTTCTAGTTTAATCACTTCATTTCCCACATTTCCTACATCAGTAATGCTCTGTCATGTGTTATTTCAGATTTAAGCCTAAGAACACATTGTTCAGTCCAATCCTTTGACTTGAGATGTTCTGCACCTGTTTTCATGTGTTATAAGAGCCAAAAGCTTCTTAGCTGGATATGCATATCCAGATTTTGCTCACTCACTGATGAAGACCTTATACAATATGAAGAAACTAGTAAATAGTACTTTCACATGCAATAAACTATCAAGATATGGTATATAGATGGACCATAATGATACATTTAAGGATAGTTATTCTGTCTCTCAGGACTGTTTTTCCATGGTGAATATTTCGTGGTACGGAGGAGCCAGTGTCCATGCTCTCAACTGGCCGATAAACGATGCCAACATTTCCATGCAGCCCTTCACAGTCAGCGACCTTAGGGACAACCCCTCTGGCTTCGGATCAGTTTTAGAGCGTTACTTCCTGGGATCCTCAGGTAAGCAAAGACGAGCTCCGTGTCACTAACCTCCTCAGCCAAATTTGGCCACCCTGCCCTTTCACACATTGTTGACCAGTCCAAACATGTATTTACTTGTGACTATGTACACAATCCAAAACTGCCTCGGGCCTGAGATCACGGGGACCTAATGTACATAGAGAGTGTAACACAATACGGATGGTTACTTCTGCTTGGTGAAAGATTGCAAAACAAAGGACATCGGACTTGAGTCTGAACCCATTGGTATTTGTCAGCAGATGCTTGATGTTTATATAGAGCGTTAATTAAGCAAACAATCTCAGAGGCAGATTTAAATAACCATTGTGTTTATGTCTGGCTGTTATTTTGATTTGAGGAAGGGTGGGGGATGTTTACAGACAAATGCAGCGAATTCAAATTTTTTACATTTTACTGTTGTAGACTTATTTCACAATAAATACTGCGTCATGACAACATGCATTCAGTTTTTGTTTTTCTCCAGATTTTTTTTTTATAATATTAATAATAATTATTAATATTTATAATTAGGGCTGTCAATAGATTAACATTTTTAATCGTGATTAATCGCACCATTTCTGTGGTGATTCTAAAGTTATTCAGTTAAGCGCAGTGAGTGATTTTCTTTTTCTTTTGTTGTTTGATTAACATTAAAGGGATAGTATTCATAATTTCCAAAAATGAAAATTATCCCATGATTTACTCACCTTCAAGCCATCCTAGGTGTATATGACTATCTTCTTTCAGCCAAACACAATCAAAGTTATATTAAAAAATTATCCTGGATGTTCCAAGATTTATAATGGTAGTGAATGGTGTTCAAGATTTTGAAGCACCAAAAAAGTGCATCCATCCATCATAAAGTAATCCACACAGCTCCAGGGGTTTAATAAAGGTCTTCTGAAGTGAATCAATGTTTTTTTTTTTTCTACATTTTTTTACGTTTTTAATGTATACGTTTGAACCATAAATGCTCATCTTGAACTAGCTCTCTTCTTCTTCTCTATTTGAATTCCAGCAGTGTAGACACTGCTAAGTGTATTACTGCCCTCCACAGGTCAAAGTTTGAACTAAATTATCATATACAATATTGTAGTGCAAGTATATAACAATTAGTTCAAACTTTAACCTGTGGAGGGCAGTAATACACTTAGCAGTGTCTACACTGTTGGAATTCTAATAGAGAAGAAGAGAGCTAGTTCAAGATGAGCATTTATTGTTAAAACTTATATAATATTTATTTATTTATTTAGAAAATGAGCAATGGTTTCTCTAGATAAGACCCTTATTCCTCGTCTGGGATCGTGTAGAGCTCTTTGAAGCTCTACACTAAATTATTGTACTGCGTTAAAGATTTTGAATTAATTGAATGCATTAACACGTTAACGTTGACAGCCCTTTTTATAATATTAATAAACAAAATGTTCATATTCATTCAATATATTTAATAATTCTTGAGATCCTTATTTGGCAAATTCATTGAGCATGTTTTTAAATCTGCATTTCCAAAGCAGAATTTCTTATTATGGAGTGTCTATTTACACTAAAGTGCAAACAGCGTCCCTTGTTGGCAAACGCTATTTACACTAGCTCTGCCCACCAATGTCTGGTTGGGCCACTCAACTTTTAAAAAAGATGGACAGAATTTAATCTCTTCAGTGGCACAGCAGTAGTGAGTAAGGCTTGCAAACCTGGCGTTTAACACGATCGACGCAGGTTCAAATCTGCCTTTTGCCGAACTCGCATTTATTTTCAATGAAAATTAAAATAATGTTGTAAACGTGGAAATAAACTGCGAACAAGTGTTTAATAATATTAAAAGTGTATATTGGGTAGGGTTAGGGGAAGGTGTAAGGAGGGTTTTTATTCTCCCAATAAGGCAGCATCCATTTAATAATTTTAATTATTTACACTCTATGATATTATTGCATCTGTTAATGTACAAAAATACTGAGGTGCAAATAATATTTGCCAATATAAAGTATAGATAGCATCTAATAACTAATTACTCTTATTGCAAAGAACTGATACCTTTACATGGTGTAAATAGCATCTATTGCTAGGAAAATATACTAGTTTTACTTAGTGTAAATAGCATCTTTTGCTTTTTGCACTTATTGCAAATAGCCTCTGCCTTATTATTATTATTTATAGTGCACTTCGATTCATGACGAAATGACTTGTTTGAAGAATAGTTTCTGGTTTGAATCAGTTTAACGAATCATCAATGAATCTGTCAGAGAGTCTCGAAATTAAACAAGTTTTGTGTTTTAAGATTTGTAAAATGTAAATCACTGTCGTTAATCACCGGTTGCTGATATGTACAATTAACATCCGAACACAATATTCAACCACACAGCAGAAACCAGAACCACCGTCGACCTTTAGTATAGCACTGCGTCAATGCCTCAAGCTGGAAAAAGCTATAAAATTCAAGCTTCCCAGATGCATGTCTCATTATTGACATGTGAAGGAAGTTTGAAACCACCAGGACTCTTCCTAGAATTGACCATCTGGCTAAATGTGGTATTCTAAGAATCTGTAAGGTCAAGAAAGTGACGAAGAGCCCCATGGCCCCTCGTGAAGACCCTCAGATTACCTGTGTAAAGATGGGTGATCCTGTCACAACCCATCACTACAACACTTCGTCAATCACTTTAATACGAAGGAGTTCCCAAGCTGTGTTCTGAAAAGTGGTAAGGTCCACGAGTTGAATTATAAAAAAATGAAATAAAATAATTCTAATTGACATCAATGTTGCATTAATCAACTAATGAATCAACTTTGAACAATGAATTAAATGATTCTTGAGCTATATATTATGCATCTGTAGCTCAAGACCGGATTGGTGAAACGGATGTCAAATGAGACCCCCAAATGTGTGGTCTGTAATTTTTCTTTTGTTGTTTTTTTTTTAATTATTCTTTTTAAAAACGCCCAAAATGAATCCAACTCATGTAATTTCCTGATCAAATTGCCTCTTTTTTGTCCTGTCACCTCTTATACTATTCCAATAAAATGGCAGAGGTGCCAACAAATAAGAAGACGGATGCAAGAGCAAGATTCAATTAATTATTTATTGAACTTCACGCCAGCAGAAAACACAAGTAACAGTGGGCGGGCAGCAGGAGAGGGGTGAGCACAGGGACTTCGATGGGCCGTGGAACTGGTGAGTAGAGATCGTGGAAGTCCGTGAAGAGTGCTGATGGTGTGAAGTCCGTGGAGAGTGAAACCAACGAAGAACATCAGACAGGAACACGAAGACACGAATAACTCCAGTCACAGGTAGGACTCACGAGGAACACAGGAAACACACAAGGAACTCCAAACAACGATCTGACAACAAGAGACGAAAGACAGGGCATTAAATAGGCTGAGGTGATGAGGAACAGCTGCCGCTGATCAGACAATCAGCGGCGACGCCCACACGAACTGATTACGTGACAAACCACACGCACACAGGACAACAGAATGAGACAGCGGATCAGCAACCGTGACAAGAGGTGCCAACAAATGTAATATGTTTTTTGTTGTTGTTGTTGTTGTTGTTGTTTTATCATAAATGTCATAGCATTTGGAATATATTTAAAGTGCACAAGCACTGTACAAAGTGTTGTAGTATGGAATATGATAGTTATTGTAGGTCAAGAAAGCATCATGATGATCAGTGACATACAGTTTGCAACAAGCCCAAGATTTGTTTTAAAATACAGTGCATCCGGAAAGTATTCACAGCGCTTCACTTTTTCCACATTTTGTTATGTTACAGCCTTATTCCAAAAGGGATTCAATTAATTATTTTCCTCAAAATTCTACAAATAATACCCCATAATGACAACGTGAAAGAAGTTTGTTTGAATCTTTGCAAATTTATTAAAAAATAAAAAACAAAAAAATCACATGTACATAAGTATTCACAGCCTTTGCCATGACACTCAAAATTGAGCTCAGGTGCATCCTGTTTCCACTGATCATCCTTGAGATGTTCAACTTGATTGGAGTCCACTTGTGGTAAATTCAGTTTGATTGGACATGATTTGGAAAGGCACATACCTGCCTATATAAGGTCAAATATTTAACAGTGCATGTCAGAGCACAAACCAAGCCTTGAAGTCCAAGGAATTGTCTGTAGACCTCCGAGACAGGATTGTATTGAGGCACAGATCTGGGGAAGGGTACAGAAAAATTTCTGCAGTACTGAAGGTCCCAATGAGCACAGTGGCCTTCGTCATCCGTAAATGGAAGAAGTTTGGAACCACCAGGACTCTTCCTAGAGCGGGCCGTCCAACCAAACTGAGCGATTGGGGGACAAGGGCCTTAGTCAGGGAGGTGACCAAGAACCCGACGGTTACTCTGACAGAGCTCCAGCATTTCTCTGTGGAGAGAAGAACTTTCCAGAAGAACAACCATCTCTGCAGCACTCCACCAATCAGGCCTGTATGGTAGAGTGGCCAGACGGAAGCCACTCCTCGGTAAAAGGCACATGACAGCCCGCCTGGAGGACTCTCGGACCATGAGAAAAAAAATTCTCTAGTCTGATGAAACGGATTGAACTCTTTGGCCTGAATAGCAAGCGTCATGTCTGGAGTAAACCAGGCACCGCTCATCACCTGGCCAATACCATCCCTACAGTGAATCATGTTGGTGGCAAGCATCATGCTGTGGGGCTGTTATTCAGCGGCAGGATCTGGGAGACTAGTCAGGATTGAGGGAAAGATGAATGTGGCAATGTACAGACATCCTTGATGAGAACCTGCTCCAGAGCACTCTGGACCTCGGACTGGTGCGAGGCTTCATCTTCCAACAGGACAACGACCATAAGCACACAGCCAAGATAACAAAGGAGTGGCTACGGGACAACACTGTGAATGTCCTTGAGTGGCCCAGCCAGAGCCCAGACTTGAACCCTATTGAACATCTTTGGAGATATCTGAAAATGGCTGTGAACCGATGCTCCCCATCCAACCTGATGGAGCTTGAGAGGTCCTGCAAAGAAGAATAAGAGAAACTGCCCAAAAATATGTGTGTCAAGCTTGTAGCGTCATACTCAAAAAGACTTGAGGCTGTAATTGGTGCCAAAGGTGCTTCAACAACGTATTGAGCAAAGGCTGTGAATACTTATGTACATGTGATTTTTATTTATAATTATTATTTCAATTTTTTTTTATAAATTTGCAAAGATTTCAAACAAAACAAAGATTCCATTATGGGGTACTGTTTGTTGAATTTTGAGGAAAATAATGAATTTAATCCCTTATGGAATAAGGCTGTAACATAACAAAATGTGGAAACAGTGAAGCGCTGTGAATACTTTCCGGATGCACTGTAACTGCTGGTAAAAACAACTAAAACTAAACTGAAACAACAACAACAGAGCATTTCAGTGGATCCCAGTAGTTTGTAGCAGTCCCATCTTTGCAAATTACTGCTGGTAAAACCAAGAAAACACAAACATTAGTTAATTTTTGGAATAAGTAACACAACATTGTAATACATATTTTTAGTAATAACCAGTGTTGGGGAAATATACTTTTAAAAGTAATGCATTAACGCCCGTTCACACCAAGAACAAGAACGATAACTATAAAGATAACAATAAAGATATAGTTCTAAAAATCATTCTAAATATAAAAGAATAGCAGAGTCCACACCACAGCTATAACGATAACAATATAGAGAAATTATATTGTTGGGATCACTTTCAGAATTTTTTTTTTTTCCAGCTGTTGAACGATAAAACACTGAGCCAATCAGAATCTGATCCAATTTTAAGGTCTTGCGCGTTTAAAATGGCAGACGACATTGCGGAGAATTTAATCGCAGAGGTCCAGAAAAAGCCACCACTGTTTGACAAGTCATCCCCCCTTTTCAAGGGTACTTGAAAGAAAATGGATATATGGAAAACAACCGGTCATACCCTTGTAATAAATGGTGAGAAGTATTAACGATGAGATCATTATAAGGCTAGCAAACAGTGAAAAGTAAAATTACCTCCGATATCTAGTGCTAGTTTCGACAACATTGTCTTGCTTTTGAAGTTGCAGTGAAAAAGACTAGGCATTGTTTTTATCCCGCTATATTGATTTCATTAGCTAAATTTACTGTTAGATTAGATCGATTACACTAGCTATTCACTCGAACCATAGCATGCTGAAGACATCTGCTGGTTAAATCTGTACAAATGCAACAAGAACAGCAAAAACATGTTGTACACACTTTGAAACCGCAATGCTCAGGCTTAGAATAAACAGACCGTTATTGTTCGTGGTGTGGACGCAAATATATTTATCGTTCTTAGTGTGAACGTGCCTTACTCCCTAAAAAAGGAACTAGTCGCATTACATAGTTTTTATGGAAAGCAATGCGTTACATTACTTTTGAGTTACTTTTTCTCACCTGGGCTGGGCTTGCTTGTTTGTTTTTCAATAACAAAAAAAGTTATTTTTTGGCAAATGTAAAAGCCCTTTCACACCAAAAGTCAAATAAATAAGCCTCAGGCTGAAGGAAATGCTAATTCACACCTGTACAGTAGAGGGTGCAGTTCAAACAACGGGAAAACAAAAGTAACGTGTGTTACTTATTTGAAAAAGTAACAGATATTTTGTAAATTTAAAAGTAATAGGTTATGTTACTAGTTACTTGAAAAAAAGTAATCCGATTACGTAACTCGCATTACTTGTAATGCATTACCCCCAACACTGGTAATAACATTGCCCAACACTGTTGGTAAACAGCTGCCACTGTACTTACATTCATGGTGCAAACATACCACTTTTTGTGTTTTGGACCAGGTTTGATATATGTTCAGTAAATGGTTAAAAAGGTCGCAGAAAGGGTGTTGCAATGACCCCTTCGGACCACCACTCTTGTAATGAGAGGCTTGTGTGGGTGAGCAGCTGGTCTCTAAACACGGTTACCACTCAAAGCTGAGACACTCTCACACAGCACCTCGTCACCCGCACACAATCCAGCAATTAATAACCCGATTTACTCAACACAGTCACGCTGCTTTTTTCGTGCAGGCTCATTGTTTGCACCCACATCGGTGTCTTCCAACTTTGTGTGTGAGCTTTCGGCAGCTGAAAGGTGAAAGGGGTAATCTGCGTCCCAGACGGCTGAACAGAATTAGATTAAAGCGAAAGGGCATGCCATCAGCTATGGACATAATATTCATCATGTGACACAAACAAAGGCCTTTTATGATTTCCTAGATCATTGTTTGCACAGGCCCAGCAAGAGTTATGTAACGCCGTGAGCAGTTTAACCGAAACAGTCGTATGATTTTAATCCCTTTTCCACCTCGCTAGAGGACGGCCTTGATTTTGGAGATACCTCTCAAGCCCCTCTCCAATCGGCTCACTTTTAAGACAGAAATGTTGAGCTTCCTGCCAATGCAGCTGTCTTGCGTTGCCAAGTTACCACAGACATATCATGGTATATAATGCCCAGTGGCATAACAATGACAGTCATGTTGGCTCAGATTTGTAAGGCGACCCAGCAGCTGCCTGTGGCCGCAGCTCTCAGCTTCTATTGGTCGGCGATGTGTTGATAATGGATATAATTGTTTTTCCTGAGTTGCCGTTCTGCAGCCAAAAGGCATGTTGTTGTGAAGGCCTGTAAAACGAGCCCCCGGTGACCCAGGGCAAACCCAAAGGTAAACTTTTCAGCACTGTATATTTACATTTAGGCCTTGAAATCAGATAGTGGTTTTAAACAGATTGGTGATGTGGGGATTCGGTCATGCGATGTCTGTCAAATAGCTTTGTCCACTTTGTTGATGAGAGACATTATTGAAGTGTCCGGACAAGTTATGTCCAGTCCAAAATGGTGACTGAATCGTCTCTTAAAGAGACGGGGACATATTTAGATTTTGCTATTTTCCAAGTAATGATTGTCCCTCCTTGTTCATGTGTGTTATACGCTATACGCTAATGATGATACATATATACTGTACATATATACAGTATGTGTGTGTGTGTGTGTGTGTGTGTGTATACAGTATATGTTTCTACTCCAATTCATTGTTGAAATATAGAAATTTAAATGGTGGCTGCAACATATTGTTTTCAACAAAATTACACTCGCATGTTTACATTTTGTATTTGGCAAATCAAAATCAGACATTTGTGAATGATACAATAGTTTTAGTTTCGATAACTTCGATAAATGTACAAATCTTGACCACATTGTTTAACAAAATCATACAACTATAAAATAACATGGATTAATTCCTTCTTAGTTTGAAAATGGAACAAAATAGGGCTAAAGCTCAAGCCTTTGCCTATGTGGTTGCTAGGGTTTTGTTGGTGGTTGATAATGTAGATAGTTGCTAGCTTACACTCTAAAAAACAATGGGTTAAAAACAACCCAATCTGGGTTATATAGGACAGAATACATGTTGGGTTAATTTTACCAAGCAAACTGGGTTGTTTATTTAACCCAGCATTATGGGTTGATTGAACCCAGCATAATACTCCACACAACCACTGGTTTGCATAATAATTCCTTTATTTTTGATCATATTTTATAGTATAGCATATTTTAAATCGTTTTTAATACAGGTCCTTCTCAAACAATTAGCATATTGTGATAAAGTTCATTATTTTCCATAATGTAATGATAAAAATTAAACTTTCATATATTTTAGATTCATTGCACACCAACTGAAATATTTCAGGTCTTTTATTGTTTTAATACTGATGATTTTGGCATACAGCTCATGAAAAATTCATCTAAAAAAATTAGCATATCGTGAAAAGGTTCTCTAAACGAGCTATTAACCTAATCATCTGAATCAACTAATTAACTCTAAACACCTGCAAAAGATTCCTGAGGCTTTTAAAAACTCCCAGCCTGGTTCATTACTCAAAACCGCAATCATGGGTAAGACTGCCGACCTGACTGCTGTCCAGAAGGCCATCATTGACACCCTCAAGCGAGAGGGTAAGACACAGAAAGAAATTTCTGAACGAATAGGCTGTTCCCAGAGTGCTGTATCAAGGCACCTCAGTGGGAAGTCTGTGGGAAGGAAAAAGTGTGGCAAAAAACGCTGCACAACGAGAAGAGGTGACCGGACCCTGAGGAAGATTGTGGAGAAGGACCGATTCCAGACCTTGGGGGACCTGCGGAAGCAGTGGACTGAGTCTGGAGTAGAAACATCCAGAGCCACCGTGCACAGGCGTGTGCAGGAAATGGGCTACAGGTGCCGCATTCCCCAGGTCAAGCCACTTTTGAACCAGAAACAGCGGCAGAAGCGCCTGACCTGGGCTACAGAGAAGCAGCACTGGACTGTTGCTCAGTGGTCCAAAGTCATTCGGAAATCAAGGTGCCAGAGTCTGGAGGAAGACTGGGGAGAAGGAAATGCCAAAATGCCTGAAGTCCAGTGTCAAGTTCCCACAGTCAGTGATGGTCTGGGGTGCCATGTCAGCTGCTGGTGTTGGTCCACTGTGTTTTATCAAGGGCAGGGTCAATGCAGCTAGCTATCAGGAGATTTTGGAGCACTTCATGCTTCCATCTGCTGAAAAGCTTTATGGAGATGAAGATTTCGTTTTTCAGCACGACCTGGCACCTGCTCACAGTGCCAAAACCACTGGTAAATGGTTTACTGACCATGGTATTACTGTGCTCAATTGGCCTGCCAACTCTCCTGACCTGAACCCCATAGAGAATCTGTGGGATATTGTGAAGAGAAAGTTGAGAGACGCAAGACCCAACACTCTGGATGAGCTTAAGGCCGCTATCGAAGCATCCTGGGCCTCCATAACACCTCAGCAGTGCCACAGGCTGATTGCCTCCATGCCACGCCGCATTGAAGCAGTCATTTCTGCAAAAGGATTCCCGACCAAGTATTGAGTGCATAACTGAACATAATTATTTGAAGGTTGACTTTTTTTGTATTAAAAACACTTTTCTTTTATTGGTCGGATGAAATATGCTAATTTTTTGAGATAGGAATTTTGGGTTTTCATGAGCTGTATGCCAAAATCATCAGTATTAAAACAATAAAAGACCTGAAATATTTCAGTTGGTGTGCAATGAATCTAAAATATATGAAAGTTTAATTTTTATCATTACATTATGAAAAATAATGAACTTTAGCACAATATGCTAATTTTTTGAGAAGGACCTGTACATATTGCCTACATTTAAGCTCGTTTAACAAATATTATAAGTAAAAATTAAATATTTAGAAGTATAATCGAAGTAAGTGTAATCGACCAGTCCCTGTTGTCCTGTTTCCACCATAACGGCACTGGATCTCATGCCGGAGATGGCTCGTGTTCGGCGGGGAAACTGATAACTTCAGACTGCCGCCCTGCGTTTCACTCGTAGCCGAAAAATGCTGTGACTGGCTCCATAACCTGTCCATAAATAATCAGTGTACAGCTCTGAGAACATATTTTAATATCCTGCGTATTTATATTCTGTATCTTTTTAAATCAAATCATAAAATTTTATGCAAGTCATCAAGCGTTTCTATCATGCAAAAAGACAGACGAGACACTTGTTTAGGTGACTCACATCACACCCCTGTATGTTGCTTTGCATAAAATTAAATGATATACAGAACAATAACGGATTTTTAGATAAAATAAAACGTACACAAACCTGTTTTTACCGAAGACATGCACCAATTTGACGGAGCTTCACTGCTCTCTCCTGAAGAGGTTGCAAAAAGCCTGCGATAAATAACTCAACCCCTAGGTTGTTACGTCTGACCTAAGATCTGGGTAACACAAAAACTACCCAAACACTGGGTTGTTACATCTGACCCAGGATCTGGGTAACACAAAAACTACCCAAACACTGGAAAAATTACCCCCAAAAATAACCCAAAAGTCTCAAACCAGGACTTGGGTAGAAAAAATAACACAAGATTTTTTAGAGTGTATTTAATTTATAAGTACCCAAACCAAGTCTTTAGATATTCCTCGGGTCTAAGTCCATTAGATTTTTAATCTAATTTTATTTTCTGCCAGGTGAACGCCATAAACACTGATGCACAAATTAATTGTATTTGGTGTTTGTACAAATTACTAACCTTAAGTATAAGCAATAGTAATAGTAATAGTGATACGTGACCTGGAAAACCGCACTAATAAACAGTTGTGTGACATGTGAGACTGAAGTAGAGATGCACGATTAATAGTTAAAAAATCGTGATATCGATTCAAACAGCCATGCGATCTTATTCCTAAATGACAATGATTCGGCTATGTCTATTAAGCCTTTGTCAAGTAAGATCAACCGAACATTCAGATCTGCGTTGGCGCTGACGCTGAGCCAGAGAGCGCAGTTGTCATGTACATGTATGAAACAACTTTACAAACAGTCTTTTCAATCACACAGAATTATTATTTCTGTATTACAATCATTTAAGTTATCACAGAAGTTCTGGTATAAAAGTTTATAGTTTGGATATAAACACTGATGTCTATGGTAGCGATTAAAATAGAGTAAATCAGCTTTTGAAAGTAACTTGACTCTTCAAATAAAGATTGAATCAATTACATCATTACACCAGTAGGTGGCGACAAGTGACTGCTAAAATAAGTATTCATCATTGAATCATTAATTCAAGAGATTCGTTCAAAAACGCTAAATCAAGTGAAGTCTTTATGGGTGAGTCACTGAATCATTCATTCAACTGATTTAAAAAAAAATAATCAATTCAAATTAATTACATTTTTTAAATGGACTGAAGCAATGAACATTTTGTCAGAATCTCTAGTAAATAACGCTATTTTGCTTAGTTGTCTATTCAGAATCATGGGAGAATCGTGATTGTTCACCCACTAACTAATAGGGTTAGTTTTACCCTAATTAAAAAAAAAATTTAAAAAAATTTGATTCTCACTTTATCCAGAATGGTTCAGCTCTGGACTGAAGTCATGTAGATTGGCAATCAAAGTAAAAAATTATGTATTCATCCAGACGCTTTGAGTTTTACTCTTCAAAAGCTTGGAGGCCCCTTTCTTAAGGTGTGTATAACATGGAATCTGCACAGAGTGGAATAAATAACTGTCATTTGCTGACGTTTAAGAGACTTTTGGCTTGAGTTATGAGCAAGGTGGGTTCTACAGAAGTTGAAAAAGAGGGGGAGCAGCCTCTTATTTTTAGAATAATTCCCCACGGTAACTACTACCAGCTTTCCTGAAATATTTTCCACTCTGTCTTTAAAGCAAAGATGAATAACAGCATCCCATCTCACTTTTTTTTTCACCTAATATGGCCTGGATGGAAGCAGAGAGTGGAATAACTTTTTAACAATAAATGAATGATTCTTGGAAATGCTTAGTGCTATTTCATATAAATTGTGTCAATTAATAATAAAAGTGTGTCATATAACTTGATAGAAGGATGATTACAGAAAGGATAAAACAAAATAAACGTAGTTTTAAGCAGTTTCAGCCTTTACTTTGTCTTCCAATTAGCTAGTCAGAGTTGTGAATTCTCTCACGTTAATACATTCAAATGCACATTCTCTTATTTTTCGACTTAAAGGGATAGGTAACTCAAAAATGAATATTTTGTCATCATTTACTCACTATCATGTTCCAAACTGGTATGATTTATTTCTTCTGTGTAAGTCAATAATGTTTCAACTGTTTTTGTCCATACAATGAAAATCAATGGGGTACAAAACAACAATGCGCTCCATTGACTTTGATTGTGTGTGTGTGTGTGTGAGTGTGTTGGGGGGGACATTTTTTTAAATATTTTGCATTCTACAGAAGAAAGAAAGCCATACAGTTTTAGAACGACATGTTGGTGAGTAAATGATGACAGAATTTTCATTTTTGGCATGAACTGGCCCTTTAAGAAAACATATGCAAAATCTTATGCCGAACAGTCTGGCTTCTTTCCTTCTCTTGGCAAAGTCTATGGCAGGTACGATACTTAGCAGACCTTACACCCTTACACGCTATTATTTATAAACACTAGCCACGACAGCAACCTTCATATCTCTCCAAGTCTAATCTGCTGTGATAAATAGAGGGAACTGGTAAAGTTTGCCAAAAAATCTATCTTATTTAAGAGAGGTTTCTCTCTGAGTCTCTCAATATAAAAGGGAAAAGGAAACTAACGAGACAATAACATTTGATGGAGAACAAAATTCAGTTCGGAGTCGGTAACTGAGTTTTACACAGTTCAAAAAGAAATATTAATATTATTGTGCAAATAATCATCTGAGAATAGCGCACATTGCGGTAGGCAACCCATTTAGATTTCATTTGTCTAATTAATTGTAGGAACAAGCATAACACGCTTAGTTTTGTTTAAGCTTTATTTATTAGTTTTATTTAAGCTTTTGGGGTACAAATCCCACGTTTTTACGTGAGAACTATTAGAAAGAGAAAAAAGTTATTTTCATAAAAAAGTTATGAAAAAAAGAATTCAAAGTTATGATTAAAGCAAAGATTATCGGAGTATGTATTACAAGAAAATATTGATGGTCCACTTTAGACATTCTCTCATTAGTGTATTAGTAGACTGTCTGCTTAAAGGATTAGTTCACTTTCAAATAAAATTTTCCTGATCATTTACTCACCCCCATGTCATCCAAGATGTCTTTCTTTCTTCAGTCGAAAAGAAATTAAGGTTTTTGATGAAAACATTCCAGGATTATTCTCCTTATAGTGGACTTCAATGGCCTCCAAACGGTTGAAGGTCAAAATTACAGTTTCAGTGCAGCTTCAAAGGGCCTTAAACGATACCAGACGAGGAATAAGGGTCTTATCTAGCAAAACGATCTGTCAAATATCACCTTGTACATGCTTCCGCTTTCCGTATTCTTCAAAAAGCTTACGCTGTATGTCCTACGCCTTCCCTATTCAACTTACGGAACGAACGCAGCGCCAGTTTTCATCAAAAACCTTAATTTCTTTTCGACTGAAGAAAGAAAGACATGAACATCTTGGATGACATGGGGGTGAGTAAATTATCAGGAAATTTTTATTTGAAAGTGGACTAATCCTTTAATATCTGCTAATACGTTCTTTTGTTGCTCCCCAACAGACATTCTACTGACTATAGGCAACTTTGCAGCTACATGTCAACTTATTTTACTAACCCGAACCCTAACACCTAACCCTAACCTAACAGTCTACTCTAATGAGAGTTAGTTGACATGTAGTTGCAAAGTTACTTATAGTTAGTAGAATGTCTAAAGTGGACCATCGGAATTAAGTGCAACCAAAAATACTATTTCAGTCTTTCTTTTAAAAGGTTTCACATTTAATTCAGTGTGCTACTCATCATTTATTTGTAATTATTTGTGAAATGTACTAGCAATTTCTGAGTGATTTAAAGTTAATTAAAAAAAATATTAACAGCATTAAAATTTCTATTTACTTTTAAACATAATCAAATGGCTGTATCTGATGCCAACCTGTTACCACAGTTTTTACACAAATTACATTGTTGACAAGTTATTGTAAAAAAAATAAAATCTTTCATTTTTACATTTTCACTTTAATTTGTCCCATTTATACATGCAAACTTGGAAACTTTGGAATCTAAATTGTCAAAAAAAAATTACATTGTCAGATTATCAAATTATTTTACATAATGCATTATTGTACATGCTATGTCTAACTGTTAACCCTATGAAGTCTGTTTTTCTACACGCCTTCTGTCATCTGATTGATTTTTAGCAGTTAAAAGGCCTTTTAGTATAATTCTACAAAATGTCCACCTTTAGCTCGTGGCTCACATGTCTTTTTGCTGTGAAATTTTTACAGATTTTTAAGTAAACATAAGAATAACTTATATTATATAGTAATATTTCAAGATGAACACTTACTGGACAAGCAAAGTAGGTTTACTTGATTATTCATACATCATTTTTTAGACAAATCATGATAAAAATATGATACATTATAGGCTTTTGAGCAACACTTATTTGTTTGTCTTTCAGTAATTGTTTGCATTGAATTTTATATTTCGTCCCCCACAATTAAAGCTACAGAGTTTTGACCAGCTAAGCATCAATTTCATCTTACTAAGACATATCGTCCCCTTGGAATTATAAGGTTCTATCTGCGTTCTGAGCAGTTTCCATTTAGCAAAAACTATATGGGGAACAAGTTTCTTTCAAACATAAAAAATGACAGGGACCCTAAATGTATTCTAAATATACAATATCAAAATCCTCTCAAATGTGTAAATGGGGATTTTTGGAATGGGTCAAATGCAGATAGAACCTTCTGATTCTAAAAAAAACAAACACTTTTTGCTTGGAATTATAAGGTTCTATCTGCCAAAAATATAATTTGTTTTAAAACATAAAATTAGTGTTGTAACAATGTGTTGACATGCATGAGAAAGTTAAATGTAATTGTTTTTATGACGTTTATTTCATATTTTAAATGAATATTTTTTTCTTGTTAAGCATAAAAGGCAGTGCTAAATCTTTTGTCCAGTGCAGATGTTAAATTTAGGTAAGAATATGACATTTAGGTAGGAATATGAATATTTAACACATTATTGCAGGAACCATTTAAGTTTAATTTTCCTTTTGTTTAGACAGAAAGCAGCTACTGTAATACATCTGACCTGGACTTTATTCCACAGAAAGTGAGACAGGTAAAATGGCGGTTTCTCTAGACATCAGTATTTCTGAAATAAAATGCTAATTTACTCACCCCCATGTCATCCTTGGTGCCATCTTCTTTCAGTCAAACACGATAAGAGTTCTATTAAAAAAAAATATTCTGGCTCTTCCAAGCTTTATAATGGGAGTGAATAGTAACTGAGATTTTGAAGCCCAAAAAAGCACATCCATCCATCATAAAAGTAATCCATATGACTCCAGGGGGTTAATAAAGGCCTTCTGAAGCGAAGCCATGGGTTTTTGTAAGAAAAATATCCATATTTATAACTTTATAGACTATAATAACTAGCTTCCGGCAAAGTCGGTCTGCGCGTTCATGAGAGTGTCGAGTTCTGGCGTATGACGTAGGATGTAGGAGTAGCGTAAGCTTAGGAGAGAGTAGACGCCTCTCACGGTTCAAACAAATAGGACTGGGCAACAAACTCAAGCTCCTCCGACATTTCTTTAAAAATTCTCCTTTTAGACTTCTAATTCGTGACCGGTGTTTTGTTTTGCTCTATGCTCTGCGCTTCCACGTTCATCAATATGTCATGCATCAGGTCAAAGTTCATTCTTCCGCCGGAATCGACTCGCGTACGGAAGCTAGTGATTCTAGTTCATTTAGTTTGCTTCAGAAGGCCTTTAATAAACCCCTGGAGCCGAATGGATTACTTTTATGATGGATGGATGCACTTTTTTGGTCTTCAAAATCTCACACCCCCTTCACTCCCATTATAAAGCTTGGAAGAGCCAGAATATTTTTTAATATAACTCTGATTGTGTTTGACTGAAAGAAGAAAGTCATATACACCTAGGATGATTTACTCACCTTGAGTGATTTTCAATTTGGGGTGAACTATCCCTTTAATTTAATATTGTTGGTGCTTTTCTATAGAGACCCACGAAATGGTGCCATTTATCGATGCATCTGAGTTTAAAGAATCAATAACTGATTAATTACAGGTCAAAATGATTATCAGTCTATTTCTTTTGAATCACGTCACATCGGAATAATAAAAAATGTGCTAACTTCTGAAATGATGTACTACACATCGCAGGACAATATTTCTTAAGATGTATTGTTTCGTTTGTTTGTGGGTTGAATCGGCTTGGGTAGATGAGGGGCCAGTTGGATGGAAGGCGCTGTGTGTGTCTACACTGGGGTACATTGACATGGTGGTGAAATCTGAGAAGCAGGAAGAATTCCAGGGAGGGCAGCTACATCTGCGGACATAATTATCTGCTTCACATAATCTCAACTTTTCAGGTGCAGAAAGACATCAGAAGCAGCCCCCACATACCACCCACTTTCTCAAAAAGCTTTGAAAATATAAAGATTCAATTATAAATTCCAATGTTTCCTGTTCCGAACGTCACAGGCCCGAAATTTCCATGATACATCAGGCTGTAAAGGCTGCTTTACTGGGGTACGTCGAAAGATGGTATTTGGTTTCGTTCATGCTGTGTCTGCCATTCACACAGAGTCACGAATGGAGTTAAAGGAGTAAACGTGTGATCTGAAATCACCTGACTTCTCAGCAGTGTCTCATGCGTGTATTGAATATTGAAGTCAAAATGTCTGTTCAGTATTTTAGTTCAGTATTCAGTATTCAGACCCCCTTAAATTTCTCACTCTTTGTTATATTGCGGCCATTTGCTAAAATCATTTACGTTAATTTTTTTTCCTCATTAATGTACACACAGCACCCCATATTGACAGAAAAACACAGAATTGTTGACATTTTTGCAGATTTATTAAAAAAGAAAAACTGAAATATCACATGGTCCTAAGTATTCAGACCCTTTGCTCAGTATTTAGTAGAAGCACCCTTTTGATCTAATACAGCCATGAGTCTTTTTGGGAAAGATGCAACAAGTTTTTCACACCTGGATTTGGGGATCCTCTGCCATTCCTCCTTGCAGATCCTCTCCAGTTCTGTCAGGTTGGATGGTAAACGTTGGTGGACAGCCATTTTTAGGTCTCTCCAGAGATGCTCAATTGGGTTTAAGTCAGGGCTCTGGCTGGGCCATTCAAGAACAGTCACGGAGTTGTTGTGAAGCCACTCCTTCGTTATTTTAGCTGTGTGCTTAGGGTCATTGTCTTGTTGGAAGGTAAACCTTCGGCCCAGTCTGAGGTCCTGAGCACTCTGGAGAAGGTTTTCGTCCAGGATATCCCTGTACTTGGCCGCATTCATCTTTCCCTCGATTGCAACCAGTCGTCCTGTCCCTGCAGCTGAAAAACACCCCCACAGCATGATGCTGCCACCACCATGCTTCACTGTTGGGACTGTATTGGACAGGTGATGAGCAGTGCCTGGTTTTCTCCACACATACCGCTTAGAATTAAGGCCAAAAAGTTCTATCTTGGTCTCATCAGACCAGAGAATCTTATTTCTCACCATCTTGGAGTCCTTCAGGTGTTTTTTAGCAAACTCCATGCGGGCTTTCATGTGTCTTGCACTGAGGAGAGGCTTCCGTCGGGCCACTCTGCCATAAAGCCCCGACTGGTGGAGGGCTGCAGTGATGGTTGACTTCTACAACTTTCTCCCATCTCCCGACTGCATCTCTGGAGCTCAGCCACAGTGATCTTTGGGTTCTTCTTTACCTCTCTCACCAAGGCTCTTCTTCCCCCGATAGCTCAGTTTGGCCGGACGGCCAGCTCTAGGAAGGGTTCTGGTCATCCCAAACGTCTTCCATTTAAGGATTATGGAGGCCACTGTGCTCTTAGGAACTTTAAGTGCAGCAGAAATTTTTTTGTAACCTTGGCCAGATCTGTGCCTTGCCACAATTCTGTCTCTGAGCTCTTCAGACAGTTCCTTTGACCTCATGATTCTCATTTGCTCTGACATGCACTGTGAGCTGTAAGGTCTTATATAGACAGGTGTGTGGCTTTCCTAATCAAGTCCAATCAATATAATCAAACACAGCTTGAATCAAATGAAGGTGTAGAACCATCTCAAGGATGATCAGAAGAAATGGACAGCACCTGAGTTAAATATATGAGTGTCACAGCAAAGGGTCTGAATACTTAGGACCATGTGATATTTCAGTTTTTCTTTTTTAATAAATCTGCAAAAATGTCAACAATTCTGTGTTTTTCTGTCAATATGGGGTGCTGTGTGTACATTAATGAGGAAAAAAATATGAACTTAAATGATTTTAGCAAATGGCTGCAATATAACAAAGAGTGAAACATTTAAGGGGGTCTGAATACTTTCCGTACCCACTGTATATATTATCTTTTGAACTTATTATTCATCAAAGGATCCTGAAAAAATTATCACGGTTACCACAAACACATTAAGCAGCATAACTGTTTTCAACATTGATAATAAGAAAAAATGTTTCTTGGGCATCAAATCATCATATTAGAATGATTTCTGAAGGATCATGTGACACTGAAGACTGGAGTAATGATGCAGAAAAATTCAGCTTTGACATCACATGAATAAATTACATTTTATAATATATTCAATAGCAAATATTTCTTTTAAATTGTAATAATATTTCAGAATATTACTGTTTTTTACTGTGTTTTGATCAAATAAATGCTGCTCAGGTGAGCATAAGAGACTTCAGCATTTGATTGGACAAAAATTTGTAGACGCCCCTGTGTGCGCGATGATGTCATCAATATTTTTTAAATGTGTGTATCTGTTAAAAGTCATTTTGTCAACTTTTAGGAGTGCACTATCATATAGATGTCTTCACAGCTAACAAACATGGGACTAAAAGCAACAAAACTCCCAATTTGATTTATTGGGGATTTAAAATTCGCAGAGCTGACCATCAGTAATCCAGTGTTGTTGTGGTTTTTCTTTTAAAGGTGTGTCAGTTCTAGTGGCCCCAAACATCCCACTACATGTAGGAATGGAAAGCAGACAGAATTTCTGTTTGCAGACACCCCCCAGTATGGAGCGCATGCCACTGCAGTACACTGTGTGTGTTGGACACAACATTAAAGCTGTCCATCAGGAGTCAATGCAACAGCTCTCCACAGCCAGACGAGAGCTGCCAAACATGGATGTCTTACGGTAACACAAATTTACTAACTTTCTTTCTACCTTTTTTTGTTATCCTTTTTTCAACTTAGAATTTCTAGGTATGCACAATAGCATTTTTTTTTTAGAGAGATGCACCGATACTAAATTGCTCCGCCAATACCGATAGCTGATTATTCATGATGATATCAGCCGATAGTTTGATTTTTCTTAAGGAAAAAAATCTCTCCCAAATAATGCTGCAAACTATACAGGGAACCCTCTCACTTTGTACAATTTAATATTAAAGGTTACAATTAAAGGATTAGTTCACTTTAAAAGGAAAATTAGCCCATGATTTACTCACCCTCAAGCTATCCTAGGTGTAAATGACTTTTTTCTTTCAAATGAACACAATCTGAGTTATATTAATAATCACCCTGATGCTCCCATAATTGCAGTGCACGGAAACCACAAGCTCAAAAAATTGAATCCATTCATCATAAACATGTACTCCACATGGCTCCGGGGGGTTAATAAAGGCCTTCTGAAGCGAAACAATGTGTTTATGTAGAAAAAATTTGCCGTATTAAACAAGTTATACAGTAAAATATCTAGCTTCCGCCAGACTGTGTTCCATATTCAACCTACGAAAAAAGCGTAACTGACACGACTGACGCAACATTGCGGTCTGGCGGAACTTTATAATTTTACTTTATAACGTGTTAAATATGGGTATTTTTTTTATACATAAACGCATCGCTTCACTTCAGAAGGCTAATTTATTCAAGCATACATATATAATTAACAGTAAATAAGCTCCTTTTTAGTGTTTTTTTTATAGCTAACTAATGAAATGTGAACATCGGATAACTTTCCTGAGGTAAATGCAACGTTAAGTGACATATTGTTTACACTGTTTTATTGACATCTTTCCGTGGTTAAAACACTGATTGAGAGATTACATGAGACATGATACGTATTTCGCTAAGTTCTACTGTATCTTTCAACATACCTTCTGATGTTCATGCATGTTTTTGAGATATAACTTGTATTAATGTGGAAGAAAAGACTTGTGCTCCATGCTGCCGCTTGAACTGAGGCGCTACAGTGATCTTGTCACATTTAAGAGCGTCAAAATGCATATTGTTTGAATTTCATGATAAAATGGACAGAATTTGAAAAATGAGACTTTGTTTCTTATCAGAAGTAGCATATACGTTTATACGTTATTGTCGCGGTAACTTGCCCTAAATTCAGCATTAGACATATTTTCTTCACACACAGTATGAGTTGCAGTTTGACACGTTTTTCCACCCCCTTTTGAATGATGGAATATAATCATCCCTGATTATCGACTGATGGCCAATAGTGAAAATAATAGCTTTTATCGGCCATTACCGATTATTGGCCAATACATCTGTGCATCTCTAGTTTTTTTATTATTATTATTATTATTAGCAGTATCTGTCCAATTATTAGATCAGATATTTTTTCTAAGCAATGTGTTAAAAATGCTAAAAAGTGATCCATTGATTTTACTGTACATACACATCAACTTAAATTAAATTAAAATAGGAATGTTGCCTTGGCAACTAGCTAAAATAAAATATGTTTATTAAGTTTAATAACATCTTTGTTGATCCTGGAACAACATTCCAATCAATCAATCAGATTTGAGAGACAAGTTTACAGTTAATGTCAGGTTTAGGCTTATAACCAGGGTTAGGTGCTTCTATATCAGTGTTATTTACTCATTTCAGAGATAACTTATGGGTAGGGTTAGGTTTAGGGGTATAGGGATAGGGTTAGGACAGGAATGTTGTTTCAGGATCAACAAAATATGTTGATAGGAACATGTCTCACTTGGCAAAATCACGGTGACTGTGGTGCACTATGATGTTTAACCTCTAGCCTAACAAATACAATATTTTGCTTAAGGCTGCCTTTCTGGAAGCTGCTAGCAAATGTGGACTCTGGGGCCAAGCTAGAGAGAGAACTGAGAACCTTCTCAAACCGGCTGAAGCGGCATCACCTGGGGGAGGGAGTCATCAGCCTTGACGAACATTCCACAGCTCTCCTCGCCAACATGGTGAGTGATGCTCTCATTCCCAAACCAAAACGACCCTCTGCTTCCATCCCTGCAATACATTACAGTTGGACTGCTCTGTATATAAACTAGTTATGTACCATATATTGTCGCTATTAATTTGTTTTAGTTTTTTTTATGCAAGGCTGTACTCGTACGGTAAAAACTGTATTGTTGTGAAACATTATTACTATTAAAAATCGTAAATAATAAAATAATAATGTTTTCTATTTGAATATATTATAACATTCCTGTAATTTTCGGCATCATTACTCCAGTCTTCAGTGTCACATGATCCTTTAGAAATCATTCCAATATAATGATTTGCTGCTCAAGAAACATTTCTTATTATTATCACTGTTGAAAACAGTTGTGCTGCTTAACCCCTGGAGCCGTATGGATTACTTTTATGATGGATGAATGTGCTTTTTTGGGCTTCAAAATATTGGTTACTATTCACTCCCGTTATAAAGCTTGGAAGAGCCAGAATTTTTTTTTAATATAACTCTTGATTGTGTTTTACCCTTGTATTTAGCATCATCCACTTGAGATCTGATTGACCAAAACGCATCTTAATACCAGGTATAAACTTGGCAAATATGTTTGTGGAAATCGTGACAATTTTTTGTTTTTTGATTCTTTGATGAACAGAAAGTTCAAAAGAACAATTTATTTGATATAGAAATCGTTTGTAACATTATAAATGTCCTTACTGTCAGTTTTGATCAATTGCATCCTTGTGGAATAAAAAATATTACTTTTGAACTATAGTGCATCTATTTGAAAAGATCAATATGATTAGCCTGAAAATAATAATAATTATATATAATAATAATAATAATAATAATAATAAAAAAAATAAACAGTGAAACCCAATGAAAAGGTTGTAAGAAAGTTAGTTATTTAGCCTCAGATTGGCCCTGATGAGTGTGTGGATCTGCAGCATATTCCCCGCCTCTGACCTTCAGTGTGGGCAGTTTAATCTTCAGCCGTCAGCGGCTCAGGCTCTGCACCTGTTGTAGCTATGGGCCTTCAGGCCTTCATTTTCCGCCTGAACACCCCACTGGCTCGCACAGTCCAGAGAACCAACAGCACTGCTTTTTCTACCGTTTCAAACAAGTGTACATGTTGAAAATAATCATTTATATGTTCATTTTTTGTTTTATGTGTATGTTTTTATATGGCTGAGCAGAAACAAATAATCAGTAACAGGTGATGTTAACTAAAACTAATGCATAAGAAAGCATTTTCGTTACTTAAAATAAAATAAACATTAACTGAAATAGAATAAAATATAAAAAACTTTCTACTAAAGTTCTACTAAGTTCTTCTAAAACTGAATAAAATAAAACTAATAAATAAAAATTAATAAATACGATACAGACAATTTTGAAAAAAAAAATTATGAAAATGACAAAAACCACAACAAAATGACTAAAACCTTAACCTAAATTAAAGTAAAAAATACAGTCTAATTCAAAATATGATTAAAAACTATAATAGTAAATCAATGATACTAAAACAACATTTTCCATCGCTGTTTTAATGCGCATTTTGAAGTATCACATCAGAAACGAGTGATGGAAACGCCAAATTTCGAAAAAAGAAAAAAAAATCCCTTAATTTGCAAAAAATGTTATGCTCGCTTGGGGTGGTTTTTGACTTGTGTGAAAAAGAGTTAATGCAAATAATTGGAGATGGAAACGCATTTGCCAAATAAATTCTGATGTAGCAAAAATGAAACCCACGTGACTAACATGGTGTTTTATTTAATGTTGGTTACTAGGTTACCAATATCACCGTCATCCGCCTGATCAACTTGATGGAAACGTACCTAATTTGCATTTGTTTTTGTTTTTTTGTCGTTTTCTTTTTTTACGAACTTTGAAAAGATTCGCTTACTAATCTGGGGTGCATTTCCCATAAGCATCATTAGCCAACTCTGATCGCAAGTTCCGTCGTTACCAACATAGTTCAATAATTTGGTGTTTCCCGAAACCATAGTTTCAACGCACATTCGCAAACAGTGTCGCAAAGCTTGTTGTTAGTCAAGGATGGATCAGTACCAACTGTCTGTGATCCAGAATATAGTCTCCGGAGCGATACTGGTTACAGCAGTAATGAAACGAAGAGCACATACTTTATTACAGTTCATCGAAGTTGTAACCGTAATTAAGCTAAACTATACCTGTTCTGTCTCCATGCAGCATATATTCTCTGGCTCTGTTGGCATCATTCTCCGACACTAATACTGACAGTTTCTGACGCTTTAAGTGCGTGAGATTGTCCTGTTTTGTTGTTGTAGGAATGCCAGAGCATGAGCTCTTGAAGCTCTGCCCTCTTCTTGAAAGGGGGCCGGGAGCAGCAGCGCATTTGCATTTCATTAATCAGAATTTTTTGTTAGTTAATAGTAGTTTCTAGAATGTTAATATTGTGTTACTCATTTGTTTCTGTGTAGTTATTGATTAATGACGGAACCATATTCTGAAGTGTTACCTTTTGGCCATATCGGATTTTTCCGGTCATGCGCCTAAAATGTCTTCATTTCGTCAATATACTGCATTCATGTTCAAATTGTGGAAAGTTGTCAACATGAATTTAGTTTCTTCAGCAGCTCAGTTTCTTCAAAAACATGATGCCTTCTTTATCGCTGTGTTACGAATCTGTACATGACAACATCATCAGAAGCACTCTGAACTTTGATCAGAGTGGAAAGATGCGATTAAAGTGTTTACAATGCATGTTTTTGTGATTAAAATCAGTATATACTACATTTTATTACTATTATGGTTGCTATACGATTATGTGCTTAATCACATCAATTTGATCAGATTATTGTGTTTACATGAGGTAAAGTTTATTGCCTAAATCTCATAATAATCGCATTATGAGAGTGCATGTAAATGTAGCCATTGTTCAATTTTACAATTTGCCTTTGCGTTCAAATAGTGTCAGTGTCAGCTAATGTGCACAACCATTATGTAAAGTACATGCAAATCTGATTTAGATCCTTCTTTGGCATTAGGCACTGTGCATTTGTAACATTTTTGTACTAAAACAGATCTAGGGTCTTTGTTTAAGCACATTTTGAGTTGTTATGAGGTATAAACTGAATTATAAAACATAATTCACCTAACTATTTAGACATATAGTTTAACCAAAAAGAAAGAAAGTAAAAGCTCATCATTTACTAACCCACATGTCGTACCAAACCTGAATGACTTGCGTTATTCTGCAAAACAAAGTAGTGACCACTAGTGGTGCATAAAATACACACTTTGCCATTACTTTTCTTGCGGTTGATTGTGAGGTTTCTGAAGGTACTCATTATAATCACAAACACAGGCTATGGGTCTGGCAGAACACGTTTCGTTTTATACCGATGTGCATACCAGGCAGAGTTACCAAGGGACGCGAGAACACTGTGTTCAAGTAGAAGCGTCTCACGTTAAAAGCCACCAGCTGGGCTGTTAAGTTCATTCTGACAGAACAAAAGAGTCAGAGTTGGTCAGTGTTGTGGACATGAAAGGCTTCATTTTTCTAAGCGGATCTGCAGCCGCGGAGGAGAGGTCAGGGAAGTGCAGGGTCTGATCCCCTGAGAGAAAGACACACATCTCTGGTTCACTGAAATGCCAGCAGGGAACTGGTTTCCAATTATGTGATGCTTGCTTTGTTTTGGAGACTGATATATAGTGTACCAGTGTGGGCCATCTGTGTTGTGTTAGCTGTAGACTTTTGCACAATAATATGGCTTTTTGCTACTTTTACGTATTTGACAGATGCTTTTGTCCAGAGAATTAAAGGTGATATATCATGAAAATCTGACTTTTCCCATGATTAAGTGCTAAAATCGGGTCCCCGGTGCATCTACAAACCCAGAAAGTGTGAAAAAGAACAACCCGGTAACTTTGTTTTGGCAAGCGTTTCTCTGCAAGCATGTGACAAAACGAGCCGCTCAGATTTTGCTCCCCTTGTGACGTAGGAAGGGGATCTTATTATAATATTACCGCCCCTTAATCTGCATGTTTCTACCCACGGCGCTGTCATTTTGTTTTTGCATGCGTAAACGGTGTACCAGTTCTAACGCCATGGCAAACGTTCGAGCAAAGCATGCTAACTGTATTGTCATTGGCTGCACAGATGAGCACAGAACACTGTTTAGAGTCTGGCAAGCTTGCTAAAAAAGGTGCGTTTCTGTCTGAGCGATATTTTTGAAAAGACAATTCACAGCATTTGATAGCAATCATAAACATTAGTCTGGAGTGTATGGTTCTGTTTGGCAAACATGTACGCTATGTATTGTGGGCGTCCATACGGGGTTTGCACAAAAGATTAACATGACGGCACATGCTAGTCTATGAGTTGAATCAACTCCGCAGCAACTATATAAATTTATCCACTAACCATTCAGAAACGTCCAGTTTCATTCTAAAAGTTGTAACTTCTTCCTGAACAATGTAAGGCTGAACACCGTTACTGACAATCGTCATTTTGGCTGTGTGAGATTCTCCAGTTTTGTTTTTGTTGAGCAACCGAAGCGAGATCCGTTAAAGCTCCGCCTTCTTCTGGAAAGGGGGACGGGAGCAGCAGCTCATTTGCATTTAAAGAGATACACAAAAATGGCATGTTTTTGCTCACACCCAAATAGGGGCAAATTTGACAAGCTATAATAAATTATCTGTGGGGTATTTTGAGCTGAAGCTTCACAGACATATTCTGGGGACACCAGAGACTTTTATTACATCTTGTGAAAAGGGGCATAATAGGTCCACTTTAAAATGCATTAAATTCAATGTAACCATCAACTAAAAAGTAATAACATATTTTTCTTAAACCCTGAATACTTTTACTTTCAAGAATGTTTAGTTAATTCGTTTTTTTTGTTTGTTTTTTGTTTTTTTTTTTCAAATAAAATGAATTATTAATTTAGAAGTATCATTATTTTTTGGAGTGTCACACCACATGGCATTTACAACTTGAACTATCATTTCCTTCCCATAAAAGGTCCATTTTAAGAGACTTATTGACCTTGTCACATATGAGGGTCAGCTGGGGTCCTCTATGATATCATTTCCTGTTATGTTATGTTATGTTATGTTATGTTATGTTATGTTATGTTATGTTATGTTATGTTATGTTATGTTATGTTATGTTATGTTATGTTATTTATTTTGCATGTTGGTTGCACATGACTTGACAGAAGTTTTTTAAAAATTATTATTTATTACTAATAATTATGGTTCATAGGAACACCCAGACATTTCTGACAGCATGCCCCCAAAATTAATTTAGATTCAGAAATTAAAAACATAAACATACTAAAAAGGGTGTATTCAGTTGCATTTTTAATGTAATTAAGAATAAATTAATAGATGCAGACCAAGAGAGAGAGAGGGTTGCTGAATAAAATAAATAAATAAATAGGTAAAATAGTATTGGCCTTCATATTGGTTTGCGCCCATAACATAAAAATACTGACATCTGTATCGGCCAGAAAAATACTTAAGAATTCCATTTTAGGTCTGTCTTAGGTCTGTTCATTATGTTTTATGAAACGCATTCTGGTTTAAAATTTTTGACTAAGACATTGTTCTTAAGCATGCATGCTTGACTGATCTCAAAACAGTATAAATAACACTGAGTGGTTCGTTTCACAGCTGAATTCCTCTAGAAAGATTAGAGGCAGGTGAAAGAGGAAAAATGGGAACTTTCTGCCAAGAAAAGAATGTTCTCTATGTCTAAAATACTTAAAAGGCTTATCAGAACATTAACGTCAGTGTAATGCTGAGTGCAGCCCCCCTTTAACAATAACTCATGACTTTTGAGGTTTTACTCATTTTAATTTCTTATTTTCATATTTATACATTTTTCATACCACATTTTCACGATTATGTCTCCCCTTCAATTCCACCTATACGTTTTGATGTTTAAAATACTGTAGCTGTATAGGCTAGGCTCGATTTATCTGTAAAATGTTTTATAATGCATTCAATTCAAATGTTTTGATTATGACCTAAACTAACAAAAATCAAGGACTTTATAACAAAGATGTCAGTAAAGCATAATTGTATGTGTATCTGATACATGTACCACACTTTCCCATATCCCAACCTGAATAAACGTCTTACCACTAAATTGCAGTGGAAAACCTTCCTTTGTGTGACAGTTATACAAAACTCCAATTGGGAAACAATCCCAATGCAGTGTTTTTTTCTTTGCTAGTTTCCATTTTAGCTTGAAATAACACAGTCATAAGCGAAACCAACAGCTTGACTTGGAATGAATTTGGTTATAAACACACTTGCCAGTATTCGCTATTTATTGCACAGATTCCTCATAAGCACAGCGTCGCTATGCCTATATGATTAATATAAATGACATTATTGTTATATTTTCTCAGACATCGTGGCACTCTTTGCGACTGTCATGGTAAAAACATTAATAGGGGCTGAAGTATTATTTTCAGTGATGGTAAAACAATAATATTTTCCGTACTGTTAAAATAATCAACAAAATAAGAATTCCGAGACGTTAATGCTGACTGCTGCCAACCTCTGTAATACCTGACAAAAGCAGACTGCTACTTACTGGCAAATTGTGACCCTGATTTTAACTCATTTTTAAATCAATAGTGAAACTTGTCATGTTAGCCAACTGCCATAGTATTATAGGCCCTGTTTACACTTGTATCAAGCTTGATTTGCAAGGTTTAATGTGTAATTTCTGCACCACTGTTTTACAGGCCCGGTTCTACGGGGGTGCTAGAGGTTGTAATAATATATTGGAGAATCAGATTTGGCAAACGCTCCAGTGCATATTTGTGTTTGCGCTCTGGAGAACGTCAAATGTATCTATTTACAACGTGTTTTTGCCGCGGTGAGCAATGTAGCTAATCACAGACATAGCTGTTGAGCTCTTGAACGCAATGGCCAATCAGAAATGTTTAAGCTAGTCAGAGTCCACTCACCTCTCAAAACGCCTGAACTTTTCTTCAGTCCTGAGTTATGCAGGCTTGCGAAACAAACAAAGTGTAGACAAGATGTAAGAGATTTATATTGTGCATTGTTGGCAGCTTTATTGATTATAACAGCACTTTGTGAGATCGCAATGAACTGACAGAGCAACAGCGCTTTAGTGATTGTAAAGGGAGCGGTCTCGGCTCGCTTTCGAGGCTACAGCCTATATAATCCATTGAATAAAATTGAAAATTGATTTTCATGCTACTTAGAGGACCGACGGCCAATTGCATGCTGAAAAGTATCTGAAGTGACATCTACATATAAATACTGGATTCACTCTGCCCATGTTAAAATAGTAACGCATTACAGCAATGTAAAGGCAAACTAATAGATTAAAGGCACAATATGTAAGATTTTTGGATTAAAATATCCAAAAAACACTAGAACAGTGCTATATGACATCATACCTGCGTTATAACATAATTTTCAACATACTCAGATGTATCTAATATGATAAAACAGCGCTGCGTTATCCCACATACGCTTGACTGGAAGAAGCGGAAGCGGCGACTTTGGCATAATCTCGAAACGTGTGTCACGCTCGTCTCTCATTAGCAAACGCGCCAGCATCCTCGTTAGGCTCCCACAGCACTCGGTCCTGCTCTGCTTCATACTACAGTAACGTTATTAATCTCATCCATGAACATGATTTCTGCCCGAGTCCCGTGGGATTCTTTTCTTCTTGCTGTGAGGTGAAGACATCTCCCATGATTCCACGCTCAATCTCGGCGTCATCAAGCTACACCTTTGTTTTGAATAGGCGACCACTAGCAGCGAAAAATTACATATTGTGCCTTTATTCAAAACATTTTTTTAAATTCTAGTATTACAATTATTGGTAAATGTTATTAAATAATCATGCAAATCTGCTATGCTGGAGCCATTGCTTAGCCAACATCTGCACTTTACTAGAGCACCCTCAGTAATTTGATTCTGGAACCGGACCTGTGTTTTTAACTGGTGCCATTGGTCAGTCAAACAGATAGTCCCGCCCCTACTCTTTGCCATCTTTGCTAATTATTTCTTGCTTTTGTAGGACCACAGCTACCTCAATGGAAAGAAAAGGACGTCTAAGAGACAGACCAGGGACCTCCCTTTTGTAAAGCTTCTAAACATTTCCATCACCCTGTCCCCGTACCTGAGTGTGGACTCGCAGCAGTTTCAGACCTCCATTCAAACAGGCATTGAAGACTACTGGCTGAGCCTGCCCTCAGGACCACAGGGCCGACTGGTAAAACTGCCTGTTTGCTTAGCACTGTGTCTGTCTTGTCCTTTATGCATTGAGGTACATGGGTAAATGACGTAAAGACTGTGTTATTTTAGTATCTTTGATAATCTATTAAACTTTTTTGTTAATTAAGTTGTAATTTTTAAATTATATATAAAAATGTGTCTATTTATTAATTTTCAATTATTAGTTGTAAAGTCAGAATGAAACTGAAGTTGTGATAGTCTTTTCTTCTGTATTGTGACATATATCCTAGTGAAATGGCTTCTTGAACAAGAAAAATGTAGGTCGGGACTTGATTCCATCCATTGGGAATTGGTTGGTTGGTTGGTTGTGGTTTGCTATTGGTTGACCTCATGTGAGTGACAGGTTGCTCCGCCCCGTGCGCCAGTAAACACATCATCAGAGAAGAGAAGATGTCGCTGCAAGAGGGAGGGGAAGTTATTTTGATTACTAAGACTATGAGGGCATCTCATAATAATTTATAATTCACTGCAATAATCCTTAAAAAAAAATAAGAATTATCTATTTTGATTTCATAGTGACTAATTTATTTAGTTTTAGTTTTTTAGTACTTTAACTTAAACTAAACCAAAATGAGAAATGGTGCCTTGGCAACTATAGCTGATTATATTTTTTTAGTTAACGATAATCCTGTATGATGCCTTTTTTTCAGGATCTATACATTTATTCAAAAAAACATTAAAAGCTAAATTCAGACAAACTATTGTTTGATTTTTGAGGAGGCATGAAGTATAAAATAAAATGTCAGGGTGGTGCAACTGTCCTGATATAATAATAAAGGAAAAAAAACTAATTAAAAGAATGAAATTCTTTTTGAAATTCAATTTAATTCTCTTATTAAGTAGTTTGGCAGAAGTTTTGAGAAGGCAAGGTTAGCTCAGGTTACAAAATGTCATGTGGTGCAACTCCTTAAAACAAAAACAACAAACATTTTAATTTATGGTATCTGTCAAAAAAATATTTACCTTGAACAATATATTCAAAAACTTTGTGAAGGTATAATGGGGAAAAAACTGTTATTACTTTTCACTTGATGGTTACATGACATTTTAAGAGTCATTGAATCCAAACCTTTCTTGAAAATGTTTTTCAGAACCATATGACCTCAACATAACTTTTTTTAAAGAACTTAGCATGATTTTAAACTAGATTTTCAAAGGATTTCTTTACTTTTTGTTGGACATTCTTATTTGTTATTGACTTACAGTATGTTTACCTGTCAATTAGTATTATTTGTTTTTATTTTTATTTATTTATTACGTTATTTCTCTTTCTTAAGGTGCCTATGTTGACTCAGTGGAAAGGAAAGTACAGTGTGAAGCTCAACATCACCAACCCAGAAGCCACAAATTGGTTTCTGGACAAAGTGGACAGCTTACATAGCCATTTGGGCATGGAGTATGTCATCCTGGAAGGCGGCGAGGGAAACCCTTTCGAGGAACAGGCCCTGCGCCCCCCTCTTGCATTGGTCGGTGATGAATATATCAGACTCCTTGCTGACCTGGCAGAGAAGATAGGGGACAATACCATTGTGACCTCAGGAACAAGGTATTTTGTGTAATTGTTTAAATAATCCCGATAAATCACTGAATTTGCCAAGTAGGTCATGGATAAATATCTTTGTTGGTCCTTAAAAAAAAATCAGATTTTAGATTAGATTTAGGGCTTAACTTATGATTAAGTTTGTTTCATTGTCCAAGGATCAACTGAAAATGTTTATCCAAAAGATTTGTCCCGTTTGGAAAAATCATGACCACCACAATTGAAAGACTTTGTTTAGACTGAGAACCAAAATCCATTCTTGGCATCTCTCAAATCTGGAGTTTTACCGTCTGAACCTCACAAAAAAGTCTGATTTTTACAAACCTGTGCGTACGTGTGATTTGAAATCTGATTAAAATGGATTTTGGAAGACTTTATTTATGATGTTATCAGCACTGTGGACATACCATGTGTAACTACAGGCACAATTTGCAGTTTTTCATCCCCTCTTTCCACTTATATTTGTTGTAGAAGAAAGTCTCTTTGTATTTTTCTGACTCCAGTGTCATTTACCATGGCTAGACATGACTTGCATTGATTATGGTTTTAACAATCAGATTTAAAATATGCAAAAGATCACAAGTGGAAAATAACTTTCCCATATGAAAAAATATATATTGGATTTTGATAACAAATTGGAATGTGTTGAATTGTTTTTGAACCTGCTAATTTTGGTTGCACAGGTCCAGCCACAAACCGCTCTTCATCCGTATGAGCGCACTACAGTCAGACTGGAGTTACTCCGGCCTCAAGGGCATCATTCCGTCCCTGCTGCATCACAGTCTTCTGGGATATAATTTTTTCATTCCTGATGCAGTAGGTAATACCTGCCCACACACACATAAATACACATTTACACACATTTATCTTTTGTGATGATGCATACCATAGATAAAGACATTATAATTGAATCAACTGTCTTGAATCCTTTACAAAAACAAAGGAGTATCTTCACCACTAACTGGCACACAGTTATAGTAGACAGTACGGTATGAGTAAACCTGTTAAGAACCTGACAAGGTCCCATTTCACCCACAAATCAAAGGGGAAAAAAATATAATATTTTGCATAAAGAAGATTAAGCCTGTTTTTAGGACAGTTAGGACTGTTTTACTTTGACAATTGGGCACATTTCTCTCACAAATTCTCAAATTACTGTAATAATACCCTAGTGAAAAAAATATACTAAAATGTATTTTGTGCTAAGTATACTATTTACATATTTATGTGCTAAGTATACATACCCTACAATTGTACTATTGGTATAATAAACTAGTATACTTAAAGTCTGCTAAATTGGAACAGCTAATGTTGTACTTAATGCACTTAAACTGTGCGGAAGTAGTGCGGAGGTCCAACTAAGATATGCTTAAGTATATTTGATTGTGCTAAAATGGAACTATTGCAAGTATACTTTAAGTACATTTACATTTATGCATTTGGCAGACGCTTTTATCCAAAGCGACTTACATTGCATTATACTATACATTTGTATTGGAGTATGTGCAATCCCTGGGATCGAACCCATGACCTTGGCATTGCTAGTGCCATGCTCTAACCACTGAGCTACAGGAAAGCTTTAAATATCTTTCCTTTTCACAACTGATCATATAATCCTCATTAATAGTGGTCTTATAACACTTTTTAGGCATAATATTAAGAATTGTGCATTGTGCAATAAAGAAATACTCCAAATTGGGCGGGAATAAAACGCCCCTTTCCGCTGATTGGTCAACCAAAGATCAAGCCGCGCCATCAGTTCTTAGCTCTAGGGGCCGGTTGCATAAACCACTTAGACTAGTCTTAAAAGTTAAGACACTAATGTTTTTCTTGAAGAGTGGTCCTAATTTTTTAAAGTCCGTTACATAAAAAGGTAGATTGGTGTAATTTGAATTGGAAAAATAACATTGATTACCCCTTGGTTAACTGCAAATTGGTCAAATTAGTTCTTTAGACACAGTCTTAATATAGTGACTAAGTTTATGCAACTGGCCCCAGAACTCAGCTCCGAGCAACAGAATATACAGTAGCTTATATCTATCCGATACATTTGTACAGATTATTACAGAGTTTATTGCAACTACATTTAATCTCGTTCTCATCAAACAGCCAGACTAATAAATAGCTCGACACAACCCATGCCAGGGCAGAGCCTAGACAGAGCTTTCTTCTGTATTCATTCACGTGCTGTGAAATACTAATTTATCGTACTAAATATTAATTTATGTGGCATCTGCTCTCACAACTAGCCAAACTATTTGGCACACTTATTAGCCTACTTATTCAGCTGACCAACTCTCAAAATCTGTGTGCCGGAGGCTGCGCGCCGCACTGGACAACATGGAGAGAATGTAGCCTACTGAAGCGCAGAGCAGAATCGATTCAAGGGTCCAGTCAAGTCATCTTCATTTATATAGCACTTCTTACAGTACAGATTGTTTCAAAGAAGCTTCACAGTGATAATAGGAAAATTAATAGACAGAGATTGTTTTGGCTTTACAGCAGCTCTAAGATAAAGTTTATCGAGCTAAAGTTTTTGATTGAATCACTTTCGTTGTAAAAATCATTAATTATTAAAGGTGCTAAAGAGGATGTTTTGTTTTATACATTTTTGCAATATTACTTGAAACTGTCTTTACTAACTGATAAAAGACTATTTATTAGGTGCACTGAAAGGAATATTATTAATATACATCATCTGTGCACGAGGTAGGGCCTTAAAAACATCAGCCAATCGTTTACGCGATGATCTGTAAACAATTGGCCCTCTGGCTTGTCAGTCACTGCCATTATGTTCCTTGTGAGAGACGCGCGGTTTGCGCGCTCCAGTAACTTTCCACACTCCACAGGCGCCGCATGCAATGTTTTTGTCAGGAGACAGGAGTAACAACTGCAGATTATGAGTTACCTGCGGTGAGTCCTTTAAAGGTGGTACAGAGGTTCTTTTCGTCGACTGAGTTTTTGAAATGAGCGCATGCATAAGAACAACCCCCCTCCTTTACAGCTCTCAAGGGAACGCCTCCCAAAACTCGTGCACGCAACTGGCTCTGACTGGACGCGTTTGAGCGCGATCCGTCATAAGTATCAATTTACATTCATAATCAGGCATACAATCGTTAAGTTTGTGCGCGACTTAAAGCCGCGAATCCACACTTAGTGGATTCATTATGTCGGACTCACCGCAGGTAACTCATAATCTGCAGTTGTTACTCCTGTCTCCTGACAAAAACATTGCATGCGGCGCCTGTGGAGTGTGGAAAGTTACTGGAGCGCGCAGCCGCGCATCTCTCACAAGGAACGTCATGGCAGTGATTGACAAGCCAGAGGGCCAATCGTTTACGTGATGATCGCGTAAACGATTGGCTGATGTTTTTAAGGCCCTACCTCGTGCACAGATGATGTATATTAATAATATTCCTTTCAGTGCACCTAATAAATAGTCTTTTATCAGTTAGTAAAGACAGTTTCAAGTAATATTGCAAAAATGCATAAAACAAAACATCCTCTTTAGCACCTTTAACATAGGGGACGCTTAAATGAAAACTTTTTATCTAAAAACAGTACAGAAACAGAAACTTTTAATGCGTTCTTGCCGTTCATTTACGTGTTTACGGGTAGACTATGAAATAACACTTTGAACAATAAAGCCACAGATTTATATATTTTTATATTTATTGCCATCTATTACCGTCATAAATTAATTAGTCAAATAAGGCTACCTTTTAAAATAGCTATATCTTATTAAATATAGGCCTATGCCATCTTTAAATTTAAAATCTTAAATGTAGTCAATATAATTAGAGTTTGACACTATTTTGTTTCAACCAAAGGCATCTTGTGCTGCAGAGGTGGCATAGCAACATCTGAAGTTTCTTTTAGATGTATTTACACAATTGAATGCTGCTCAGAGAGGTCCGTAAATACATTCACACAGCAGAGCAAATAATGCAATGACATTAATTTTATGTTTTATTCAAAATGCTTAGAAATATGAAATAAATTACAAGATGAAACGAATATGAAATATCGCCAGTAGGTGGCAGCAAGTCACTGTGTTAGTGAATGAGTCATTTTATTCAATCGATTCGCTCGAAACGCTGATTCATTCAGTAATAAAAAGGCTGTATGGCTGGTGAATCACTCAACCAATTTGTTCAAAGACTCGGATTCATTCACGAATTAACTAGCCTACTATAGGCTACTCTGTGCGCCTTATGTTGCGAGTCGCACAATGATCTGTGACTTTGCTTTAGAAATTTAGCTGGCAGAAAAAATAAAACATTGTTTTGAGGGACATACTCAGTGTTAATGAAATAAACTCGGTGTATTGCTCAAAACAACAGTCAGGACTGCTGATCTGCACTTCACTACAATGTAACCACATTCTCTCTGCGCTGTTCGCGCATTTTTGGCACACAGATTTCAAGAGTTAAATAAATACAGGCGGTGTGCCAAATAGGCTAGGAGTAGTTGTGAGAGCAGATGCCACGTAAATTAATATTTAGTACGATAAATTAGTATTTCACAGCACGCAAATGAATACAGAAGAAAGTTCTGTCTAGGCTTTGCCCTGGCATGGGTTGTGTCGAGCTATTTATTAGTCTGGCTGTTTGATGAGAACGAGATTAAATGTAGTTGCAATAAACTCTGTAATAATCCGTACAAATGTATCGGATAGATATAAGCTACTGTATATTCTGTTGCTCGGAGCTGAGTTCTGGAGCTAAGAACTGATGATGCTGCTTGATCTTTGGTTGACCAATCAGCGGAAAGGGGCGTTTTAATCCCGCCCATGTACACGGACCCAGAATACACAGTACATCGCAGTTTGTTGCGTATAGAGCTGCATAGCTGCTCATCAGTCAGGGTGCCCATGCTGACCCCTGTCCACCGCCGAAAGCTCCAACAGTGGGCATGTGAGCATCAGAACTGGACCACTGATCAATGAAAGAAGGTGGCCTAGTCTGATGAATCACGTTTTCTTTTACATCACGTGGATGGCCGGGTGCGTGTGCGTTGCTCACCTAGGGAACACATGGCACCAGGATGCACTATGGAAAGAAGGCAAGCCGGCGGAGGCAGTGTAATTCTTTGGGCAATGTTCTCCTGGGAAACCTTGGGTCCTGCCATCCATGTGGATGTTACTTTGACATGTACCAGCTACCTAAGCATTGTTGCAGACCATGTACACCCTTTCCTGGAAACGGTATTCCCTGGTTTAGGAATAGTTTGGAATGGTTTGAGGAGCACAACAACGAGTTTGAGGTGTTGACTTGGCCTCCAAATTCCCCAGATCTCAATCCAATCGAGCATCTGTGGGATGTGCTGAACAAACAAGTCGGATCCATGGAGGATCACAAATTACAGGACTTAAAAAAATCTGCTGCTAACATCTTACCACAGCACACCTTCAGGGGTCTAGTGGAGTCCATGCCTTGACGGGTCAGGGCTGTTTTGGCAGCAAAAGGGGGACCAACACAATATTAGGGAGGTGGTCATAATGTTATGCCTGATCGTGTATATATTTACCTGTGAATTTTTTTACATTTGCATTCCTCAATCGCAGGAGGCTCTCTCTCTGCCGAACTGGTTGCCGACGACGAGCTCTTCGTTCGCTGGCTGGGAATCGCAGCCTTTCTTCCTGTCATCAGCTTCCAGACACCTCCGTGGGTCTTTGAGAAGGAATGGGTGAGTGCAACAAGTGGGTCCTCGGCCCCATCCGGGTTTAGCTTTCAGTTCAGTTCTTGTCCCGTTGTGGTCAGGAGAGAAGAAGGGATAACATGGAGCTAAGTGGGTCTTAAAATAATAAAGTTTCCTTATAGAAAAGCAGCACGCAATATGTTGACCATTGAGAGTTAAATGCCTCAGAATGAGAGATGGTTTCTTTTTCACTCTTAACATAACATTAGGAACCTAATACTCATTCACTCCATGGTGTATCATGAGAATGCCCTCCTCCAAATGCTAGCCAAATACATGCCAGAATATCTAGTCTTTAGCACTGATACATTTGAACCCATATAGCACAGTTTGAGTTTAGGACCGGCACAGAGGATCCTCCAGGTGGCCGTTTTTCTTGCATTTCAGGGTGTAATTGCTTGGCCTTTCCCCAACATCACCTGTGGTTAAGGGTCCATCTGGTCTGCATTAGTGTCTCTTTCAAATTTATGACTCTCAATCTTAACTGTAATGAGAACCGCTGCACCAGGAATAATGAATTGCTGGATAAGAGGAAAAGAAAATTTCCAGAGACAATTACAGGTTTCATTTGTGATTTGACTTTGCAGTCCAGAATAGGCGGTGGTCCTTTTTTATATATAATTAATGGTAGAAGTAGATCTTTCAATGGATTTCATTGCTACAAATGGACAAATGTGGTTAAATTTAGCAAAAACTAGAGGGACAGATGGATTTGGAATGGCATGAGGGTGAATAAATGATGACAATTTTAGGGTGAACAATCCCTTTAAAAACTTTATGACTTTTATTTCAGCAGTGAGAAAATAGTATTGGAAAATCCATTGGTTTTGATCTTGGCTCATGGATATTATCTGGACAATCTTAACCTTTTAAAATCATAATTAAGTAGTATTAATATTAAATTTGCTGATCATACTGAAAGGCTTTACTTGCCTTTATTTTCCATTCTGTTTGATTGGCTTCTGCAGGCAGTATGTGTGTGTGTGTGTGTGTGTGTGTGTACTTGCTTTTGTGCGTTTACCAAACACCCATTAGAGACACAATGACTATGTTGGGGCTAAATAGGAGGAAAATGGGAATGGAAGCCGCAGGCCTGTTTTCCCCATTTAAAATTAAACCAAACTCAGGCAGTTATTCAAAATTTATCTCATGAAACTTTTTTCATCTAGAGAATACATTTTTTATGAACGTGGTTTTGCTTTGTTTCCGTCACCTAGGATGTTAACTGAAGGATGTGACCTCTCAAGGAATGTTACAAACGAACCACAGCAGAACTAGACGAGAACAGTGTCGAACTAAACTCACATCCTCTTTCATATAAGTTTTATTAAGCATTCACTGACAGTCTCACCTTCCGTCTAGGTCCTAAATCTCACCAGATTCTACATAGCCAAGCACCACGACTTTGTCATTCCTTTGATTCTGAAATACGCGGAGGAATGGCAAGATGCTGGAAACCCCATATACAGGCCGCTGTGGTGGCTTAGTCCAAACGACCCAATCACGTTCACCATCGATGACGAGTTCCTCATTGGAGATGAGGTAAGCTGCTTGTAATCGGGCCATTTAGGAGTAACTTGAGTTTAAAGGGTTAGTTCACCCAAAAATCACATTTCTGTCATTAATTACTCACCCTGATGTCGTTCCAAACCCATAAGACCTTCGTTCATCTTGGAACACAAATGTTATTACCACTTTCAAGGCCCAGAAAGGTAGTAAAGACATTGTTAAAATAGTCCATGTGACTACAGTGGTTCAACCTTAAAGTTATGAAGCGACGAGAATACTTTTTTTTCAATGCAAAAACAAAACAAAATAACAAGCGTTCTGACGTAGAACTCGGAAGCGCTGCACTGTGTTTACTATGTTAACAGTGTAGGAGACTGACCTCGAAGAGAAGAAATTGATGAATAAAGTTGTTATTTTTTTGTTTTTTCGCACAAAAAGTATTCTCGTTGCTTCATAACATTAAGGTTGAACCACTGTAGTCACATGGACTATTTTAACGATGTCTTTACTAACTTTCTGGTCCTTGAAATTGGTTATAACGTTGCTGTATATAGGGAGGTCAGAAAGCTCTTGAATTTCATCAAAAATATCTTAATTTGTGTTCCGAAGATGAACGAAGGTTTTATGGGTTTGGAACGACATGAAGGTGAGTAATAATTGACAGAGATTTCATCTTTGGGTGAACTAACCCTTTAAGCGCCTTGCTCAAAGACAGTGGCCATGATTTTACCCAGTAGTACATGTTCCTGGATCATTTGTTGGTTTTGGAACAACACAGTCCAAACCTCCAACCCTTACCTGAAATCAGAAGGAGATTATATGTTTTCAAGGTTAACTTTGTCAACGAAATTTCTGATGGGATGTTAGTCAAGAATTGTTTTTAAGAAGCTGAGATAATGAAGACTAGATTCACACTGTTAAAATAAAACTGTGTTGACGATAATATGACAAAAAGAAAATAACACAGGAAGAGCTGTGTGAGCTGAAGCTGATCAGTGAAGGAACGCTGGTAACTTGAAGAGCTTTGCTAGCAGTTTAAAGGCACATTTACACAACAATGATATACTAAAATCAAAAAGTTTTTCCTTTCCTGTTCACACATCTGCGAAAAAGACTAAAAACGCTGTATTATTCCTGCCAGGCCAGAATGTCACTTTGTATAGAAAAACACTACGCACCTATAACACGTAATATGCATGCGCATGACATCACAGTTTTCAAAATACAAAAATACATAAAAGGTTTTCAGTTTTTAGTTGAAAACTGTCGTGTAAACAACCCCTAATTTCTCACCCAAACAAATCCCACGGATGAATTTATGTACATTTTGTTAAATTTTGATGTTTAAATTAAAATATGTAGACTTGGTTTCACAGACGGGCCTTAGATTAAGCCAGGATGGCGCAATAGTGATAGTTTATAGATAAACACTAGTGGGGTTTGAACCTACAACCTTTCGACTGCAAGTCTATCCTTGGCTATATCTTCCAAGCTACATTAGGCTTTAAAGGTTATCTCTGTTATTGTATACTTGAAGTTGTTTTTTGTTTTTTTCTAGGTTCTTGTTGCTCCAGTTACAGAAAAAGGAGCTTTACAAAGAGACATTTACCTGCCAGAGAGTGACTTTCAGTGGCAGGACACTAACAATGCTCAAGTGTTTGATGGAGGGACGTTTCTGGAAAGTTACCCAGTCGGCCTTGGGGACGTGCCAGTTTTTGTACGACAGAGATCCTGAGGCTTACTTACAACTTTTTTCTGATTTTGAAATTTTCACTTGTGCTGATCTCAAATTGCACTTTCCATAAAGACCATTATCTGTGTCTCAAGGAATCTTGAGATTAGGTAGAAGCTAATTTTACATTTGCACTTTAAAAATCAAAGTGATTTATATATTCTCGTGATTTTTAGATCCCTCTTGTTTTTCTCCGCTACTTGTTTTGTTAAATCATGATATTTTGGGGATTTTTTTTCTTCTTCAGAACGCCGTTTACATTTGATAAATTCTTATAGCCTCTTAAAGTTAAATTGTTATCATGATATGGAGCTAGAAATCAAACCCTTTGCTTAAAAACAATCAATGGAATTTTACGAAGACCAAACAATCAAAAAAGTTGAGAAAGACTCTATAAGGAAAAACCAATGCGCTAAATGGATGAAGATGAAAATACCTTAAACATCACTCATCTCAGCGGGGTTTCTACTTGAACTTTGCTGAATATTTGCTGTAGCTTTGTAATGTTTTAACTGTACCTCAAGTTCTCTTGGTGTTTTTTTGACGCAAATATTTCAACATGAACTGTGAGAGAAGCACTTATTGATAGAGGAGACTGAAATTAAGGGCTTTTAACGTGAATAGCACAATTATTTTTACTACAAAACAAGAATATTGAAGATCAGTCAATAGTAATAGAATATGAGCCAATGTCAAACTAACTTTTCATAGCTGTACAGTCTTAGCAACACACAAAGGACAAATGATTTCATTATAGTCGTTTTTGAGAGATTTTGATATTATGCTGATTTTAATAACTTGTTTAGCTTCTTACAATTGACCAGATTAACCAATATGGTATTTCTAGATCTTAAGTAATTCATACTGTAGGATATTATTGAAGGTAGGATTAGAGTTTTGTATTTATATCAATTCAGACTAAACTTGATCATTCATTGACGATGTCTGCCTTAACTTTGAAAAAACTTTGATGATTGTAGTGGCATTTGTACATTTTGTGCAAAGTTTATAATACCTTGTTTTATGAAATATAGTTGCAAATTGTTAGAAAGCTGAATTCTACCATTACAAATGATTTGGGATAACAGATGTAGATTTTTTTTTTTTTTGCGGCCTGAGGGCAACACTTTTTGGTTTGTGGTTTAAAGTGCTCCTATTATGCTATATTAAAGGCTCCTAAATTCTTTAGAATCGGTTTACATGAATCCAAGGTCAAAAAACACTTTCATTTTCACATAATATACATTGCAGCATCAACTCTTTTCTTGCAGTGTCTGAAACGGCTCGATCAAGGATTTAGTCTCTCTAAACCCCTCCTTTCTGAGGTTCTGTTTTCACCTGGTATTAAAATGCGTTTTGTTCGATCTGATCACAAGTAGACGTGGGACACATTCCCGTTTACACCTGGTGTTTTAATCCATCTCTTTTGTCCACTTTCGACCACTTCTGTCCTGATTTCTTCGAGGGCAGGGTCTATGAGAGGGTAAATGTATAGGTTTTTTTCACATCTTTGCACAATAATACTTGCACAATTTACATATGAACGCGACCAGAGACAATTTAAAAACACACAGAGAGCAGCAGCTTTCGTTTCTGCTCTGACAGCTGCAAGACCAGCTGAACTCTGTGAGTGTGTGTTAGAAATCAGTAATGGTGAGAGAACATTGTGCTTGGTACATTTTTCATCTTCAAACCAAACCTGGTTCTTCAGCTGACAGTTTAAATCCCATCTGGCTAGCCTGCTTCCCATAATGTTTACGCATTAGTTCAGTATGCTCGTCTTGGCAATTACCTAGGAAGTGGTCAAAAGTGGACAAGCTCAAAACATTTTAGACCCCATTTACACCTGTATTTAACGTCATCCACTTGTGATCCGATCAACCAAAACGCATCTTAATACCAGCTGTAAACAGGGCCTGAGAGCCTACTCTGCTCTAATTGGTCAGTTGGCCCAGTCTGTTGTGATTAGTCTACAGTAGTGTTGTCAAAAGGACCAACTTCGGTACCAAATCGGTACTGAACTTTTAAAAATGTGGCACTTTGAGTGCTGTTGAGTGGATTTGATTGGCCATTGTGTTCACGCGCGCAACAGATATGTCTGTAATTGGCTACAATGATCAACGCTTCAAAAATATGTTGTAAATAGACATCAATGATGCTCTTCAACAAGTGCTTACACTGATACACACATTCAAACACTTCTGTGTGCTTTCAAACACTTCTATGTGCTTTCAAACGCTCCTGTGCGTTGATCATTGTTGCCATATCTGTTGAGTGCGTGAACACAATAACCAATCAGAGCACCACATGTTCAATACCGACTTGGTACTGAAGTTAGTACTTTGACAACACTAGTCTACAGCTTACAGCGAATGTCAGAAACGAAACGCCCATTACCATATCTGAATTTTCTGCTCGTATACACAATAGCCACGTTTACATAGACACTTTTTGTTTCAATCGGAATGAAATCATTCTGATTGATGAAGTGTTTACATGTCCTATAGAATGAATTAGAAAAGGTTTATCCCACCCCTTTTTTTGTTCTGATTGAGGTGTTTACAAGGAGCATTTTCATTCGAATCGGACTTTCAATCCTGATTGTAATTGGAATACAATGCTACATGTAAACGTATCAATTCCAGCACGAGTCCTCATCTTTTGGAAGTACATGCAAAGTGGATGTACTTTCACAGAGTAGAAAACAGCGTCTTCTCAACATGTCGAAATTTTCCAGGCCTCAGCTACAACTACAGTGTTTGAGGCCCAATCAAAGTAGATGTTGTTTGCGGACAGCCAATGAAAACCGTAGGCTGGCTGGCATTATGCAAATGTGTTACAAACCTACAAAGGTTTGTAACAGGAAGTGCACTTCAGAATCGATTCTTTCTTTAAGGACCTTTGGAGACCTTTTACATTCACAAACAGCTATATTACACACTGCATGAATGGTAATGTTTGAAAAAGCATAATAGGGGCACTTTCAGTGAGTTTGGCAAAATGCAGAAAAACTTTTACAATAATTTGACAGAGGTTCTGCTACTCAGCTTTTGAATCCCTTATGCCTTGACAAGGTCCAACCTTGGAGCATTGATCCCCGTGCTAAAACACTAAATCACAATCACCGCCATATGAATCTACAGTGCAGAGAGAGAAGGAGAACTTGATCAGTATCACCTGATACGTGTGGCCTACTGGGAATGTCCTCTTAATCCTCACTGTGATTTTGTTTACTGTATCTGCAGGTTTCTCAGGTCAAAGATATAAAATCCAAAAGAAAGAAAATGTCTTACGCCCCAGCGCACTGTTAATGTCTTAATCTCTTGATGCTCTTTTCAGTTGAGCATTTACAGAAGAGACTAATTGTGATGATCTTATATAGAGTGGTGTTTTGGGAGCCTTGTTTTGCTTGTATTTTATATTAAAATGCTGCGCTATGAAAGTGATATTCTGAAAAGTTCCCTGCTGAGCAATCTTTGACAGTTTTTTTTTTAGGAATCAGGTGCCGCAAGCCAATCAGCAATATGCATATATCATATGACTGTGCCATTCAACTTTTCTGTCTTCTGTTAATCTGAAAAATAGAGATGTCAATCTGCAATAAAGTTTACATTTTGTTACGGTATAGGAGCCTGTTGTTTGCAGACTAAATCCTATGAAACTTGTCAACATCATGTCCTATTCTACCCCAAGTCAAAATTGTCAAGAACTGCTCTGAGACACGAAGGTTGAAGATCCAAACGTAGTATTTATTGAGAGGGTAATTCACAATTGTAAACCACAAAACAGGCAAAGGTCGAAACACAGGCAAACAGTCCAAACAATAAGAGTCCAGGACAGAGGCAAAACTGAGAAATCCAGGGGAATTATTATTCCAAGCATATGACATTTTATTTACAGCAGACAATCATGCGACCACGTGAGCAGCACGTCCCTGGGTTTGTAGGATCACAAAACTCACTCCTCCGTGAATAAGTCGCCATCTGAATGCATGAGTTTTATCACTGAGGTGCCATGCAAATGTATTTTTACAGACGTCCACGTGAAAAAAATGTACCGTCCAAATAGGGCTCATTTCATGTATGAATGACAATGAAAAAGAGAGGAGAGCCCTCTGGTGGAACTCAAGGGCACTCCAGCTGGTGATCGTGACATAAATATTATGTAAGCTATTTACACATTCAGATGAAATATGTTAATGATAATGAGCTTAACTGTGAAAATATCACAATGGAAAATATAGCATTGCGGAATAAAATGTATTATTTTTTTCTATTGATATTGGGGTGACACTTAAAAGTAGGGTAGGCAATCTGTTTCATAAACACTTTTTGTTATACTGGTTGAAACTCTCCTCACATCCTGATAGAAATCAATAATAGAAGTACATATATCTTCTGTGGAACTAGTGCCAGGACCAAAAAATGTTCGTCCAATCATTTGGTTAGACACCTTTTACGTGAACAGAGCATATGATCGTTGTTTTGGTTCAAAACAACGATCTTATGCTGTGTTCACGCAATGTCGTAACCAAATTACGAGATGTCAACCCATGGCGTTCTACCCAGAGCTGTTCACGTCCTCATACTCGGATCTATGCGTTTTTATGTTAACACTATCAACTTTGAAATGAATCTGCAGCAGTCAGGTGGTACAACTAGAGATCTGTAATTGTTTATGTTAATTTTTATTGTAATGTTATGTGTTTTGAGACATGAGGTCATTTAAAGTGTCTCTCGTGACGCTTTGGAGACTCTGCTGTACACGTTCCTGTGATTTGAAGGAGGCATGGCTTTGGAGACTCTCTGAAGGGAGGGGGGGGGATCTCATGCTTTCAAAGCTAGCTTTCTATTGTAACAGAGGCCAGCTATAGTCGCTGTGTGGGTAAACCTCACTCCTCTGATCTCAAGAGATGCTCTAGCGACTGACGTTAGAGGTTGCAGCCTTTAGCCTCCTTGTTAGAGCGTCCGACTCCCACGCCGGAGACCCAGGTTCGGGGCGAGTAGGACCTGGGTAGAGGGGTTACATTGGTGCCGTGACCCAGATGGGAGTGAGGTTTAGGGGGCTGAGTGTAAAAGAGGCCAGCTAGTAGTCGCTGTGGGGGTAAACCTCACTCCTCTGATCTCAAGAGATGCTCTAGTGACTGACGTTAGAGGTTGCAGCCTTTAGCCTCCTTGTTAGAGCATCCGACTCCCACACCGGAGACCAGAGTTTGAGGCCCGCACAGAGCGGGGCGAGTAGGACCTGGGTAGAGGGGTTACACTAACCTCTCCCAAATTGCCTACCCTACCTTTATGTCTCAAACACATATTTACCATATGCATAATATAGGCATGCAGTAGCTATGTATATTGCATGCAAATAGAAATACACCAATTTAGAGATGTGATCTGTTTGACAGGGCGTTGGAATTCACACCTTTGTCATTGTAGAAGTAGCCACCATCTGACCCTTCAATAAACACTGGGATATTTAAGTGAGTGTCCACACTCTCACAGTATCAGTGGCTCTGCTGACGATGAAAACCTGCACTAATTCCACTTAAACCCAATATAAATTATTTATAGTAGGAGAGAGCATGCAAATGGAATCATATGGAAAACACATTCTATACCTATTCTATTACAGACTTTTCTGGAACTATACAGCCACACACACAAACACAAAGAAAGGTTACGTTTACTATTTATTTTAATGATTTATTTAATATTCATTTTATTAAATATTATATGTTGTTTGTGTAAAAATGTAATAGTTTTTTTCAGCCATTGGTCAATTAAACAGGTAGCCATGCCCCCAAACTCACTCCATTGGTTAAAGGTTTAGATCACCCAAAAATGAAATTTCTTTCATTAATTACTCACCTTCATGTTGTTCCACAAGCATAAGACCTTCATTCATCATCAGAACACCAAATAAAGTATTTTTGGTGAAATCCGAGAGGTTTTTTTATCTCCCATAAAAAGCAACGAAATTACCACATTCAAGATCCAGAGAAGTAGCAAAGACACTGTTAAAATAGTCCATGTGAATACAGTGGTTCAACCTTAATGTTATGAAGTGACGAGAATACTTTTTGTGTGCAAAAACAAAACAAAAATAACTTTATTCAACAATTTTTCCTCTTCCCGATCAGTTTCCTACACAGTTGACACAGTAAACGCAGTGCAGAGCTTCCGGGTTCTACGTCAGAACGCCGACTTGTTATTGGCAGGCTCCTGCTTCAGCATCACACGCATGCGTCGTGCTGCTCACGTGTAGGGTGTCCCATTTGTCAATTTTAGGTTTCAGAAGGGTGCTCGTGAGCAACCCCTTCGCGGTATACGAAAGTGCGACTCATAGGAAGACCGCGAATGTTAAGGGTGCCATTTGGGACAGGGCCTTAGAGAGCGGTCAACACAATAATGGACCATTTCATAGACTCTGATGATGTATTTCCACAGTTATCAACATCGCAATTCTAGTAAAGTTCTAAAAACGAATTAACGCTACTGCAAGGATGTTTCTAATACAACGGCTGAGGCAAATTTGACATCTTTCTCTCTTCTGACTGCTGTAATCAAGTATCTTGATATTTTGTTCCTCTTTTGAAAAGTCCTGGAAACGCTATAATGGATTTTTTTTCTTTTGCTATTAGAGCAAATGGGAATACAAAAATTGTTTGCTGTCATCTGCCGTTCACCGCTACCAAACTATGACGACTTCTGAGAACCCTGGAAATATTGAAAAGGTCCGTTAATTCCTTTACCTGTCTAACAAAAAAGTAGCAACTTGGGCATCACTAAAGGATTTTCTTCAACATCAAATCTTTCCACCTTGCTCTTCACGTAGCGATGTTTACTCTTGCTATTTTTGGTGTTTCTCTGTATTTCTGTCTTGTGTTATTAAAGTTTTTCTGCTTCTTCAGCTGTACAGGTTCTGATTCTGCAGTTGTCTTTCCTGGTAAAGCACGATAATAAATGTGTCCCATTGTCTAATTTTTGCTCTTCACATCACTAAACAACACTACGCTACTAGCGTATCTGCAGAGGTGGCAGCTCATGATTGTGAGGATTCTCTCAGACGTTAAACACCACGGGTCATGTCATTTCAACATCGCAAAATACACTGAGGAGGGCGACCCACACCTTACATAACATAATTAAAAACTTTTTATAGAAATGTATAATGAAAGTGTACACGATTCTGATTACTCTTTACAAAAACACTATTTATTTATTAATGTAGGCCTAGTATCTCTTATGAAAATTAACTGTAGTTAAACCATGGTAACCACTAATTAAACATGGTTTTGCTACATCAACCATAGTTTAACCATGGTATTTGTTGTAAAACTATGGTTATACAAAGGGTAATCAATCCGCCAAAAAACAAAAACAAAACATGGTTACTACACTTTTACGGTAACACTTTATAATAAGGTTCATTAGTTAACTACATTAGTTAACATAAACTAATAATGAACTGCACTTCTACAGCATTATTAATCTTTGTTAATGTTAATTTCAACATTTACTAATACATTATTAAAATCTTTTTAACATTAGTTAATTCACTGTGCACTAACATGAACAAACAATGAATAACTGTATTTTCATTAACTAACGTCAACAAAGATTAGTAAATACAGTAACAAATGTATTGCTCATGGGTAGTTCATGTTAGTTAATACATTAACTAATGTTTAACTAATGAACCTTATTGTAAAGTGTTACCACTTTTACTATAATAAAAAACTACTGAATGCACCTTTAAGAATGGTACCTAAACATCCCCCCATATTCAAGTTGAAAGTGTTGAGATGGGGGTCTTATTGGCAGACAAGAACGCAATCCCCGAAATATAAGCTGCAGCGGAAATGGGTTATTGAATGTCTTCACTGGGAATAACACTGTAGAGAAAACGTGTGCGCTTCCTGTTTTGCCCTTCTGAGATATTTGTCACCTTGCAATGGTTTTAAGAGTCTGCCTGATATATCGGAGGACCAACAGAATATCCTTTCAGCCAGCGGGGTGGTGCAACTGTCTATGCATTAGAAATAGGATGCAGGCTATAGTAGGACTACCGGTACCAGTACTGAATGTTTTTGGGCTTAATATAAGTTTTACTATCTTCTTGACTCAACTTGAATAAAAATAACAATAATAATAAAAAACCAAACTGAAACTGTGTACCAATGATTTTGCTCCTAATAAAGTTCTTCCAAAGGTACCAAGGAAACAACAGTCTGGGCTTGAGTTAAAAAATTAAAACGTTTAAAATGTATAAAAAAAATATAAATATCAAGATATCACTTGTGAATATATATACATTTTGGTACATAAATCATTTAAAGCATTGGAATAAAACACATGTATAATAACTTTTATTCAGTTTGTCCCACCAAAGGACACTGTGGTGAAAGTGGGCATTATAGGAGAGGAGAGTGTGCAGCTTATTTATAAAGGTTGACAAACATAGTTAAATGAATGGTACTGCAGCAATTTTACAGAGTAAAAACATCATTTAGTATGATAAAGAAGAGATTCACGCCAAAAAGCCATCCACAGACTATGAATATATTACATGTTAAAGGGACGCCATCTACTGGAGAAATAGAAAATATATCTGTTTTAACATTGAAACAGAATATAGCCACTCTGTTTCAAATGATCATTAGTTTTATGTATAAAAAATGTAGTGAATTTAAATTTTAAACCAGACAAAGATAACTTATCCATCTATCATCCAAACTGCTTTATTCTTATCAGGCTCACGAGGGGCTGGAGCCCAGCGTATTGGGCCACAGGCGGGGAAACACCCTGTATGGATGGCCAGTCCAGGGTCACCCACAGATGCATACATTCACACTAAAACCTACTAACAATTTAGTGTCTCCAAGGCCTATGCTGCACCCAGGGGAAACCCATGCAGACACGAAGAGAACATGCAAACTCCACACAGAAAGCCTCATGGCTATGTATATTTTTGATATGGTTTTTGTGTAATATGAAAATATTTATTGTTTGTAACTTAATATCAGTGAAACATTGAGATAAAGCACATATATTTATTTATACCATGATCTCTCTGGATACTCGACTCTGATTGGCTGGAAGGTGTGCATCGTTTATTGCACAGGGGTAATTCCATTCGGTTTAATCACTGTTCTATATTAATGCGCTATCCGCTTTTGAAACACACATCACTCGCACACATATCGGAGCTCACGTTGCGCACACATACAACCCAAATTCCGGAAAAGTTGGGACGTTTTTTAAATTTGAATAAAATGAAAACTAAAAGACTTTCAAATCACATGAGCCAATATGTTATTCACAATAGAACATAGATAACATAACAAATGTTTAAACTGAGAAATTTTACAATTTTAATGCTCAAAATGAGCTCATTTCAAATTTGATGCCTGCTAAAAAAGTTGGCATGGGGGCAACAAATGGCTGAAAAAGCAAGAAATTTTGAAAAGATTTAGCTGGGAGAACATCTAGCAACTAATTAAGTTAATTGATATCAGGTCTGTAACATGATTAGCTATAAAAGGGATGTCTTAGAGAGGCAGAGTCTCTCAGAAGTAAATATGGGCAGAGCTGTGAAAGAGTGCATAAAAAGATTGTGGAATACTTTTAAAAACATTTTCCTCAATGTCAAATTGCAAAGTCTTTGCAAATCTTATCATATACAGTGCATAACATAATCAAAAGATTCAGAGAAATCTCTGTGCGTAAGGGATAAGGCCGAAGATCTTTATTGAATGCCCGTGGTCTTCGGGCCCTCAGGCGACACTGCATCACTCATCAGCATGATTGTGTCAAAGACATTACTAAATGGGGCCAGGAATACTTCCAGAAACCACTGTCGGTAAACACTATCCGGCGTGCCATCTGCAGATGCCAACTAAAGCTCTGTCATGCAAAAGGAAGCCATATGTGAACATGGTCCAGAAGCGCCGTCTTGTCCTGTGGGTCAAGGCTCATTTAAAATGGATTGTTTCAAAGTGGAAAAGTGTTCTATGGTCAGACGAGTCCAAATTTGACATTCTTGTTGGAAATCATGGATGCCGTGTCCTCCGGGCTAGAGAGGAGGGAGACCTTCCAGCGTGTCATCAGTGTTCAGTTCAAAAGCCAGCATCTCTGATGGTATGGGGGTGCATAATTTAAACGGATGAGTTATAAAAAAAATTCATCCCCCTCACAGTTGTCATTAAGGGCAAAATTTGCTATATAGACCAAAACCACTTTTTGTACCAGGCTGTAAACCTTTTTTTTTATATGCTGTAAAGTTGGGCATTATAATATGGGGGTCTATGGGATTGACTCTCTTTTGTCTCTAGCAGCCAGTCGATGAATTGCAGTTTAAGTCACTTCTGTGTTGGATTCAAGAGAGAATCTGGAAGGTTGCCACTTGAATAGGATACAATAGTGTTTATTGAAAACTGATATTAAACCTGAAGCTTCAATCAGATAATTAAGAGGCTATTGTTATGATAGCATGATTTATGATTTCTTTATATGTGTTTTATATTTACATTTCTAATACCATCATATTTCGTCCTCTAAACTGATGTTATTCTCTTTGCGCTCCGTTGATACTGTAATCAAAGGGTCATATTCATCAATCACACTTAAAGGATTGTTCAAAAATGCTGTTGAAAAGTTGCTGGCACCGAGCACCACAACAAACGTGTAACCAATCACAGGGGGGAAAGGAATCCAGAGAGAGAGAGGGCTGGAGAGGTATAATATAATTTGGAATAATCGTAATAGAAAAGGTGGGGGACATGTGTTTTTAGTCGTGAAAACCTTAATTTTAATGTGATCGACATGAATGTGGGGGGTGAGATACTGCTTCTGGATGTGCTGATTCCTGCATCAAAAGCTTTATTGTTTGGAGTTTGTTATCAACCACTGAATCAGATATGAGGTTCTTGAGTATGTTTTGAGCAATTTTAATGGATATATGTTAAAGGAATGTATTATTATGGGTGATTTTAACACTGATGTAAGTAAGAACGCTGGAGAGAGTTATAATGCTCTGAGATAAATTTGTAGTCAATTTAATTTATCACAGATTATTAATCAACTTACATGTTATCCAACCCAAATGTTCATTAAACCACCCTTATGCCATCCCAAATGCATGTAGCATTGAATTTTCAACCTCAACCAAAATGATGATTCTGATGGAATTTCAACCTTGCTATCTGGCATCGCTTGATCCTTTTTAGTATTATGGCAAGAGTTAAAATACACCTCGGCCTTCCTTGCTGTGTTTGTCCTCCTTCACTTTTACCCATGAGGTAAACTACAAGGCTAACGCTTATCATAGTGACAATCATGAGTACACTGTAAAAAGTAATATGCTATATCTACTACGCAAAAATTTGGCAACAGATTACAGGCAATATTATTAATTAAATTCAACAAACAGAATTGAGTTAGAATAAAATTGTACTCGTTTTAAATGGTTGACATTTAAGGAATTAATTTAAGTAAAATTTAAACAAAATTTCTGAATAACAGACAGACGTCAAAGATGAATTAAGAACTCTTTATTTTTTATTGGCAACATTGAAGACACCTGATGATAACAAGCAGAATCACTGAAGGAAAGAGAAACACGAGAATTAACGGAGTTTTAGATGTTGATGTTGATTTTATAAAAAAAAATATGGTCACTATTATGGTGATCAGTGTTTCATTTGGTTGGGCAGTTTGAGTCTTTGCCTTTTATGTCAGTTTGTGGTTTTTGTAATGGTGTTTGCCAATTTTACACATTTTAAATGGTTGACTTTTAAGGAATTAATTTGATTAATTCTATCTCAATACTTATATGTTGAATTTAATTGATCACATTGCTTGTAATCTGTTGCCACAGTTTTGTTGAGTAGCTAGAGTGTATTAATTTTTACAGTGCACTGCTTTCAGTTGTTGGCAGCGCAAGGATACCAGAAAGCGACTGTTTACTTCAACAATTCACTCACAGATATTCAGTTCTGCCGCATATAGAGAAGTCATACTAATAAAAATGTAAATTTAGACAATTTTACAAATCAAATAACACACATATTGTAAGGAAGAGTTAATATAAGAACTTAAAAATAAGAAACTAATCTTGACATCCTTCAGAATGCTATTGCAAGTTGCATTGAGCTTAACTTACACTGAAACGTTATTTTAAGGCAATTCATAAAGCATAATTCATTAAAGTATAGTTTATAGATGTGTGACATCTTAGTGTTTTTTTTAATTAAAAAACACCATAATCACTGTCCATTTTCAAATGGTCATATCACTAGTTTATATCGCCATCTAGTGGGGCATCAAAGATTGCTTAGTCTAGCAGAGTTTCTTTACATGTAATATTACTTAATTATATATGATATATTCATATGAATTTGTTTTAAATCCACACTCCATAAGCCATATCACAATATAAAAAATAGAATTTCAGGAAAATAAAATAGCCTATACTTTCAGTACCCACTTTACATAATCAAAAAATATATATATATAAAGCAAACATTGAAATCTCACAGTCTTAAAAGTCAACTTTTATTGTGTTGAAATGTTTTGAATTACAGTAACAATGCCAAACAGTTCCTATAATCACACTTTACTGCAAACATGAGGTCTATTGTGGAAAATATGATACAAATATTTGAACATCTAGTGACATTTTCCCTTTAAATTGTATTCATTTGCAATAATTATTTTTCAATAGATCCATAAGCACACTTTCAAAAATATTTGATGAGGAACCGATAAATAAATAGCACACGTTTCTGTCACTGAGAAACAACATATACAGAAATAAATCATTTTATCACTTATACCTGTGAATGATATCTGTTTCTTCTCATTTTGGCTTTGCTGTTAGTGTACCCAAGTGCAGAATGACTAAAAGCCATGAAGTGAGGTAAATTCTTACATTATTCGGAGTGTTGTTTGTGTGTTGTGAGTCCTATAAATAGGCTATCTGTGACCATGTGCAAATACAAAAACAAACAAACAAGCAAACAAACAAAAAAAATATATGAAAAATATGTATTGTTGCCCTATTTTGAAATATTTGGCCTGTCTTCCCTGTACAGCTTCCCTGTATCCATGTAACCTGTCCAAGTGCTACTTCAGAAACAATTCAACTCACAACAAAGTGAATAAATTAGTTGCAAACCTGAGAAATTCATCTAAAAAAGAGAGCAAGTTCAATGTTTGAACACAAAAACAGAAAAAGTGAAAGTCTGAATGTACAGCAGTACAGCAAGGCAACAGCTCTCTGATGGACCTTCTAGTCCATTCACATCCATTCCAGAGATTAAGGCAACGGTGTATGAATACATCCCAGAACAAACAAAAAAATCTCATACAATCTGTGATATAATTCCCCATCCACAGAAGTATTCCTTCTCTTTTACACTCAAAAACCATAGAATGCACTTTAATCAAATGCCCAGATAACATGCTACATCCTATTTAAATTACCATTCTTTGAATTATAATTTAAATTAAAACCAACAATTACTCTGTACATGCCAACGGAGGATCAGCCCTCTGTTCAAAATATTTTAAAATGATTTCTCTTTTCAAAGAAGAGAAAACAAGAAGAGACAGATCACTTGTTGTTGGCTTTGTTGTCAAGCTGGAAAAGCTCCAGGATATCAAGCATCGCCTGTTTAATGTTACTTCCAAAGCGGTGAGAATCCTAAAAATAACAAGGAAAAAGGAAAAGGGATTATTACACACACACACAGACACACACACACCCACACATGCATACAATACATACATATATATATACAGTACAGTCCAAAAGTTTGGAACCACTAAGATTTTTAATGTTTTTAAAAGAAGTTTCGTCTGCTCACCAAGGCTACATTTATTTAATTAAAAATACAGTAAAAAACAGTAATATTGTGAAATATTATTACAATTTAAAATAACTGTGTACTATTTAAATATATTTGACAAAGTAATTTATTCCTGTGATGCAAAGCTGAATTTTCAGCATCGTTACTCCAGTCTTCAGTGTCACATGATCCTTCAGAAATCATTCTAATATGCTGATTTGCTGCTCAATAAACATTTATGATTATTTTCAATGTTGAAAACAGTTGTGTACTTTTTTTTTCAGGATTCCTTGATGAATAGAAAGTTCAAAAGAACAGCATTTATCTGAAATACAAAGCTTCTGTAGCATTATGCACTACTGTTCAAAAGTTTGGAAGAATTTTTATTTTTATATTTTTGAAAAGAAATTAAAGAAATGAATACTTTTATTCAGCAAGGATGCATTAAATCAATCAAAAGTGGCAGTAAAGACATTTATAATGTTACAAAAGATTAGATTTCAGATAAACACTGTTCTTTTGAACTTTCTATTCATCAAATAATCCTGAAAAAAAATATTGTACACAAATATTTTGTACAATTGTACACATTAAATGTTTCTTGAGCAGCAGATCAGCATATTAGAATGATTTCTGAAGGATCATGTGACACTGAAGACTGGAGTAATGATGCTGAAAATTCAGCTTTGATCACAGGAATAAATTACTTTGTGAAATATATTCAAATAGAAAACAGTTATTTTAAATTGTAATAATATTTCACAATATTACTGTTTTTACTGTATTTTTAATTAAATAAATGTAGCCTTGGTGAGCAGACGAAACTTCTTTTAAAAACATTAAAAATCTTAGTGGTTCCAAACTTTTGGACTGTACTGTATATGTATATATATATGGTCATACTTTAGATTGGGATTTAGTTCTCACTATTAAGACCTTGACCAAAAATTGATGCACATCTTGATGGAAATAAATATTGTGATGTTATTTCCATCAAGAGGTGCATACATTTTTGGTCAAGATTTTGTATTGACAACGGAAGAGGTGAGCACTCTGTAAAGTCTCCTCCAGCACATCCCAAAGACTTTCATTGAATTTAAGGTCTTGACTTAGAGGTGCCAATTCATGTGTGAAAATGATTCTTTATGCTCCCTTCCAACCATTCTTTCACAGTTTGAGCCTGGTGAATCTTGGCATTGTCATCCTGGAATATTGCCATGATACTGTTCGTCTTCCTACATGGTTGTTTAAGAAATGAAAAGCTACACACTCCATCAATTAGGTTTAAAAAAACTGTTGCCAAACACATAACATGCTAGAAACACAAACAGCGAACTTTTTTTTGGTTGGACAGTGTATTGTACTGAAAGTGTAATCATATTTATTGTATTATTATTATTCAATTTGAGATAGAATAAAGTGAACTCACAGTCTCTGGGCTGGAGTGTTTGCTGGATATGTGGAAGTTGATGAGGTCTTCTCCAAGAATAATATATGATACACCATAACCATCATCAGCAACCTAAACAAGACACATATTGGTCACATACTGGTAAAAGAAAAGCAATTAAATTATGTAATAAACACTGTTTTCTATATAAACCCTGAAAAAATTTAAGTTCCATAAAAAAGAAAAAAAGAAGGATCGAGTGACACTGAAGACTGGAGTAATGATGCTGAAAATTCAGCTTTGATCACAGGAATCAATTACATTTATTAAAATGGAAAAACAGATATTTAAAATTGTAATAACATTTCTTAATATTAACTGTTTTTACTGTAATTTTGATCAAATAAATACATAATTGAGCAGAAGAGAAAATCACACCAACCCCAAAGTTTTGAACAGTAATGTATACCAACGGTTGGGTTTTCATCATTTCTAGATAGGACAAAGTGTTAGAAACAAGATGTTGAACTTACAGGTCCAAATCCCCCTCCGCTGGTGATGTATTCTGGGTGCTTCTTTAAATCAAACAGATCGACCTGTTGGAGAGGAGTCTGACTGGTGGACAACCTCCAGGGCTCAGACAACACCTGGAAGAAACTCGACCCGTCACAAACCATACAGCTTCCAAATAGCTCTTATATCAAAACAGAAACATTTTTAGGTTACAAAATCTATTAAATAGTAGGGGTGTAACTGTACACAAAAATGACGGTATGGTACATACCTCGGTTTTGAAGTCATAGTTCGGTATGTTTTCAGTACAACGGGGGAAAAACTTTTTATTAAACAGTGGTTTACAGAACCAACTATGGTTGTCAAATGTATGAAACTGTACTGAAATTTAAAAAATGTGACAATACATTTTGAGCGCTGTTGAGCGGATTCTTAAACACCTCTGATTGGCCATTGTGTTCACACGCTCAACAGATATGTCTGTGATTGGCTACAGTGATCAACGCTTCAAAAACATGTTGTAGACATCTTTGACGCTTTTCACCGAGCGCTTACACAGATAAACACAAAAGCATTTGAAAACAGACGTCTAACAGCTGGGGGCTCGTCCGGGATATTCCCAAGAAAGATGGGACTGAGAAGTCCATCGCCCATCACTGAAGTTGGTACTGAAGTCGGTACTTTTGACAACCCTAGAACAAACTGTTTGTAAATAAAAATAAACTGGGTAAAACNTTCCGGGGGGTCGTTTCCAGAATCTCGCTGGAAGTAGTAATTCATTCGGGTACTTTTTGCCGTGTCTCAAGTTTTTCGCCTAATATATAGTATGGAAGTATGTGATTTCGGATCCAGGCATAGACTCGCTTGCTGTCAGGATTTGTAACATTTACAGGTAAGTATACAACTGTAAGATCTAAGTTATGCATTGAGGAAAACGTGTCTCAAGCGCAATAAACAGCACACACATCTGACATTAGCGCAAGCCATGTAGGTTTTATGATTTGAAGTGCTTAATATTAGGACTGGGTTAAAAATATCGATTTCTCGATTTTACTCGGCTCTCATTTTTACGAACCGATATCGATTCTTAAATCCCAAGAATCGATTAGTCTAGTCTGTTTTCCGTTGATGAATGAACAGAACATGTAGCGCGCCTACCATCCAATAAATCGCAATAATCTTTGTGCTTTGTTACTTTTGATATGAAGCAAAGCCTACGATTTTAAATGTCGTCCATCTTATTATGAGATTCAAAAAATAAATACCGTTTTGGCGCTGTTTAATGTGACGTGAGAGATCGCTGTAGCGCCTCAGTTAAAGAGAAGTGGCAGCACGGAGCGCATGTGAACATCCTCTCCTCCGCTTTATACCAGTTACAGCGCGAAATAAACATGACTAAACATCTGAAGGTATGTTAAAATATACAGTACAACTTACCGAAATCCATATCATGTCTCTTGTAAAAGCTCAATCAGTGTTTCAACCTCGGAAAGACGTCAATAAAACAGCTTGTAAACATTGTCACGTAACGTCACATTTACCTCAGAAAAACATATTCAGTGACCATAAACTCATTAGTCAGCTAGAAAAGTGTACTCTACATATTCTACTACATATTCATTATAATGTTCTTCAATATTTAATGCATGTTTGAATAAATCAGTTATGACAGCCACGATTTAACTGTTTATATTAAAAAAAAAAAACGAATTGCAGTAGAAATATGATTATGTAATTCTAAACTTTATTTATTATAAAAAACATAATTGAGTGTAATTTAAGTGTTTGTATATAAATACGTTAATTTTAACCTTCAATATTATAGTAATGTAGTTTAGTAATGTAGTATTATAGTAATGTAGTACCAACTGTGTAGTTTACAGCATTAGTTGTGAGATTCTTTTCCTCTAGAAAATTTGCCATGTACTGTAACTTATATACTACATCCAAAATAATCGATATCGAATCGAAACGAAATTGTAATCGAATCAAAAGCATGTGAATAGAAATCGAATCGTGAAAATTGTGTCAATACCCAGCCCTACTTAATATAAAGTACGTCTCATGTTTAAGACAACTTTGATGGTTTACCTATCCGACAGCAGCTCACTCTGTGTCCTTTGATATATATATATTTTTTTACATGTGTTCGCAACATCAAAGTATATCGATATAAACAATGTTGTAAATCTGAGTTTAAAATTACATTCCGCACACAGAGAAGTTTAAAGGCCTGTTCACATCATGGATGATAACTATAAAGACAACGACAAATATTTAATTCTAAAAATCGCTCTAAATTTAAAAGAATATCAGAGTCCACACCACAGTTATAAAGATAACAATATAGAGGATCAATGTAGTTGTCACAGATCCCTTGTTCCTTGGACTCCATTTCCCATCATCCTCCTGTTTCCACACCTGCACTCACTTCCCTCGTCATCACCCCATCATCACGGATCACCTGCACCTGGACTTGATTATCTTCACTCCCTTTATATGGCACTCACTCCCTTCACTCCTGGTCCGTCTTATGTTATGTTAAAGTGTATGTTTGGTACTCCTTGCCTGTGTTTATTAAAGTAGTGTCTATCATTGTGGAAATCCGTATCCTTCTACCAGTACACTGGTAACAGAAAGACGGACCTTTAAAACAACAGGATTTCCACAAAGAAAAGGCTCATGGATTCTTTCTTCATCTCCCAGGCTCCAGCTTCTCCCATGCCTCCAGCTTCTCCCATGACTCCCACAACAATGACGGCCGAAGAGAAACTCATCGGGCTTCTGCAGTTTGGACGTTCACTGGAGAGGTATGTGGAAGAGTTCATTGAGCTAGCTTATTTGACTAACTGGCCAGACGCTCATTTGATCGCCCTGTTTCTGGACGGGCTGGATGACAACACTATCCGTTTAGATGAACCTGATTATCGTTTTTCCTTAAACAAAACTATAAATTTAATTTTGTGTTTAAATTGCTCCAAATTCCTCGAAGAGGTTCAGGATAAGTGTTTCTTTTCCAGTCCCTCCAGAAACACGGGTAGCCAGGCCAGTTAGTCAGCCTCCGTCCTCCTCCACATATCCCTCCAGTGAACTCCTTATCTGTTCCACGCTGGACCCACACTCCTCCGCTGGGTCCAGTAAGTGGAGGAGGAAGAAAGCAGCCTCAGCCTCACACGAGCCGCCAAATGATGCGGCTTGGCTTATTGATTTTTGGACCGAGCCTCTTTCTCCGGCCTCATCCGCCGAGCCCTCAGCTCCGGCCTGTCACGAGCCCCTTCCAGTTACGAACTTTGAACTTTGTGTTTCCCCGCTGGTCTCCAGCCCAAGAACTGTGTTCCCTCCCTGCCTCCCTCTCCCACCACCTCCCATTTGTGTCCACACTTCACCTCCACCTCAAGCCTCCTCGACCAGGACTCCACCTCGGTCCTCTGGTCGATTACCTCCACCTTGGCTCCAACCTCCCTCGTCTCCACCATGGCCCATCAGTCCACCAGTCTCCATCCTTCCTCCGGTCGCACATTGGTCCCTCATCAGCCTGCCTTCACCTCAGGACTGCACTCCTCCGTCTTCGCTCCGTCCCTCGGTTCCTGTTGGCCTCTTCACTCCCTCCTGTGCTCCCTTTGTTGTCTGTCGTCCTGTCTCAACTGCGGCCTTCTGGAGCCCCGCCTGCGCTTCGGTCGGCGGAGCCGCTGGACCCTCCGTGGCGGCCCGCGGCACCTGACCCTCCGTGGCGGGCCGCGGAACCTGACCCTCCGTGGTGGCCCGCGTCTCCTGACCCGCCTTGGCTCATGGACCCGCCCTGGAGACCTCCACTCCAACCCATGCTTCTCCCTGTGTGTCACAGATCCCTTGTTCCTTGGACTCCATTTCCCATCATCCTCCTGTTTCCACACCTGCACTCACTTCCCTCGCCATCACCCCATCATCACAGATCACCTGCACCTGGACTTGATTATCTTCACTCCCTTTATATGGCACTCACTCCCTTCACTCCTGGTCCGCCTTATGTTATGTTAAAGTGTATGTTTGATACTCCTTGCCTGTGTTTATTAAAGTAGTGTCTATCATTGTGGAAATCCGTATCTGCCTCATCCTTCTACCAGTACACCGGTAACAGTAGTTTGGATCACTTTCAGAATTATTTTCTAGCTGTTGAACGATAAACTGACAGCCAGAGTCCATTCGACTTTAAGGGCTCGCGCATTTAAAATGGCAGACGGCATTGAGAGAAGTTAATCGCCGAGGTCCATAAAAATCCACCACTGTTTGACAAGTCAAACCCCCTTTTCAAGGATACTTTAAAGAAAATGGATATATGGAAAACAATCGGTCATACCCTCGGAATAAACGGAATTAACGATGAGCTCATTATGCCAAGCTAGCAGCGTAACATAAAATTACCTCAGGTATCCAGCGCTAGTTTCGGCAACAGTGTCTTTTTTCCTTTGAAGTTGCAGTGAAAAAGACTAAGTGTTTTTATTCCACTATATTGACTTCTGCTAAATTCACTGTTAGATTAGATCGATTACACTAGCTAGACTAACTTGAAACATAGATTACTGAGGACATCTCACATGTGTACCGAACTGAAAGACCCGTACTGAAAATGCACGGTACGAATACGTGTACCGTTGCACCCCTATGAAATAGGGCACTTTATTTTGTGACAGGTCTCAAACCTCTTTGAGGAAAGCAGAATCTTCACCGAGGTACTTGGACACTAAGTAGAGGCAGAAAAGATGGCGGTCGATGCCACCTCCTGTCATGGCAAGTCTGTATAAATCCTGGTGCTTTTCTGCTGCCACTTTCAGCAGCTTCAACTTCTCTTCTCTCTGAGAAAATAAAAAAACATGTCGAAATTAGCAGAGACAAACACTCACACTGAAACTAGCAAGCCATTTAAATGAATCCCACCGTTGCTTTTTCATTCATCACGGCACGGACAAAATCGCAGGTCTGAGTGGTGCAGGAGCGCACAGTCTCAGTGCGGCCCTCTCTGAACAGACGCGTCATGGATGCTTCGTACGTAAGGCAGAACTTGCCTTTAGCCTACAGTGGGAAAAATTTAACATATTACATGGAAGGAATAGGAAGGAAGGATCTGAGGAAGAATCCACAAACATCTAAAAGGTGTGTTCACACTTATAGTTCAGTTGTCTTGGTTCGGACGAAAAAAGAAAATTATACATTTAGTCCTGGTTCACTTAGCATTCACACTGTCATTTTGAACACGAACCTAAAGACACAAAACAAAAAAAACGGCTTTTATGACGTATAGTTTGCGACAGAACTTACTGAACACTCAAAACAATGCTGTGTACTTGGCTAAACGTGCTCTGTGCATACATGTTAATGGTATAAACTCGTGAAGAGCTTAAATGTGATGAGTCAAAACAGCAACAGAAATTCCGTCAAAAGCAAACGAAGATCTGCTGCAAGGAATCTGCATTTTAGACGCCTATACCGATCTGTAATTGATGAGAAAAATCAGGTATGCTTGAGCATTCTGTCCCTTTTAGGGTCGCATCTTGTAACATCATGTCCTGTTTTTGGTTCGTTTAGATGTCTTTGGTTCATGTTGTGTTCATATTTCAGTGAAACCACACCACACCTTGTTTGGTGTGCACCAGGGTTCGGTTGATGGAGCTCACACTTATTCAAATGAACCGCGCTAACAGAGCAATCTCACCAGAGTTTGTTTTAATCTAACCAACCCTGCCAAGTGTGAACACACCCTCAGAGAATCTCTCGTACTCTGAAGTGTGCCAGCTGAAGGGCGATCTGAATAAAGCCATCAGGGCTTGTCTTGCATTTCTTAATCAGGCCTTTGCCAAAGTCGCTGAAGGGGAATATGTGCATGTCCACGTCGTCCGCTAGAGTTTGGGCCACTTTCAGAGAGCTGTTGATCACTGTCTGGCACTGTGAAGGAAAGAAGTATTTTCATATTAAACTGAATCAAATGAAAGTAGAGCATGTCTAAAGTGCACAAAAATTTTAATTGACCTCCTCTGGGATGTCCCATTGCAGTCTCTGGGGTCCCGGAAGGTTGGGATGGGGGTTTCCTTTGCAGTGTCCGTCCTCAGTATAGCCCAGTCGCACTGGATCCGATGACAAGACATGCTACACACACACACACAAAACATTTGTAAACATTACATTACATACTCTATTGTTCAAAAATGTGGGTTCAGTAAGATTTTGGGGGCAAAGAAATTAATATTTTTATTCAGCAGGGATGCATTAAATTGATCAAAAGTGACAGTAAAGACATTTATAATGTTACAAAAGATTTCTATTTCAAACAAATGCTGTTCTTTTGAACTTTCTATTCATCAAGAACCCTGAAAAAATTTATCAGGGTTTCCACAAAAATATTAATCAGCACAACTGTTTTCAAATGTTTTCATCATATTAGAATGATTTCTGAAGGATCATGTGACACTGAAGACTAGAGTAATGATGCTGAAAATTCAGCTTTAGCATCAGAGGAAAAAAATAAATAAATTGAAATATACTAAAATAGAAAACAGTTGTTTTAAATTGTAATAATTTAAAATGTTTTGGATCAAATAAATGCAGCCTTGGTGAGCATAAGAAACTTTTTTCAAGTTTTTTGGGGTTGATCTCATCAACCCCAAACTAGTATAAGTGTTTTAAAATGTTTTCTTCCTAAACTAGTGAAAATTCCTAAACTTCCCAAATTTGACTTTCACATACAAAGCTATGATATTATTTAAAGGTGCTGTATGTAATTTTTGACTGTACTAAAGCACAAAAATACCTTATGTTTGCAGAGATTTAGAAAACATGTTCTGTGTCAGAATGTCTTGTTTTTTTGTGTGTGATGGGAGAAATTAAGCTTTTCAAAGCTTCGAATCAATTGAACCAATTGCTTCGCAAAATGGTTCACTGTTTCAAAGCGTTCGAAACCCCACACACTGGTGACCCCTGCTGGTCAGAACAGTGGAAATGCAACAAAAACTCTGCATAAACATGCATAAAAACACCTTTTACAAACCCATTGCATATGTTTTAATGAAAGAAAAATCTATCAAATCATCCACTATAACTAAATATAAAGTGTTTGTATAATATGTGTTCTTTTATCAATTTAAACAGGCCAATAAGAGAATATTAAGGACTAATATTCCTTTTAAATATACTTATGTCTAATTAAAACATCTACAAATGTATTAAACTGATCAGAGATCAGGTAAAACCCATAGACACTTGTTCAATGGTTTACCGCTGTGGGGCGATCTCAGGGAATCCACATGATTCATGGATTCACAGAGATTGACCCCCAGCAGTGAACCACTGAAATTTCTAAATGTTAAAGAGTTAACATTAAACAGTTAAACAGTTAAAGGGGATATATCATGAAATACTGACAATCGTCATTTTGGCTGAGTGAGATTCTCCAGCTTTGTTGTTGTTGAGCAACCGAAGCGTGAGCTGTTAAAGCCCCGCCCTCTTCTGGAAAGGGGTCCGGGAGCAGCAGCTCATTTGCATTTAAAGGGACACGCACAAAAACGGCGTGTTTTTGCTCACACCCAAACAGAGTCAAATTTGACAAGCTATAATAAATGATCTGTGGGGTATTTTGAATTGAAACTTCACAAACACATTCTGGGGACACCAGAGACTTATATTACATCTTGTGAAAAGGGACATAATAGGTCCTCTTTAAGATGCAGCAAAGCCTTGTTTACTGAAATTACACACTCCGAACCACTGATTCAAAACAAAAGATTCGTAAAGGTTTCAAAGATTCATGAAGCAGTGTTTCAAAATCACACATCACTACTTTTTCTGTCTTGGTCTCTGTGATCCCACATGCTGCCAATTTACCCAATAGTATTTCGACACCCCTAGTTGCCAATTGGTGGAAAACACAGCATATTGTAGACATGGAAGCCACCAAACAACCTGGGTCAGAGATCACAGATTCTACCCAACCTAAAAAGCCTCAGCATCCATCTAAAAAACTCTATGACCAGAGGCGTATTAAAACACTGATAAATCAACTTACACTAAAAGGCTCGTCGCCTTCATTTGTCAATTGCGCTCATTCCTGTTGCGTGTCCTCAATCTGGCAACCAGCGTGAGAGTCGAGTCTGAGGAGGAGGGGGCGGGAGAAACAGCCCTCTCTAAAGGCCGGAACACACCAAGCCACGAACTAGTGGTGACGAAAGCAGACTGCAGGGTTGGCTCACGTCGGCAGCGCCTGTGTCCAAAGTTGCCCTGACACACCAAACCAACACTAGACAGCCGACGGCCAAGTAGCACGCCATTCTGCGCTTGCGCAAGATGAAATGCCTTTCCGTACCAGCAGGTGGCAGTAGCTGAACGGCCAATCAGAATGATCAGATGGCCCGACGGACCGACGAGCTCTGACGCCGATTCAACATTTCGAATCGGCCGAAAAAAGCCGACGAGGACCAACTTCAGCCGACGGTGCGGAACACACTGAGAAAACTTAGTTGGCCGACGAACAAAAACTGCCCGACGGCCGACCGCCGGCTTGGTGTGTTCCGGCCTTAATGTTTTGAATTTGGACTGCAGTACCCATTTCAACCACTAGCTGTCAATATTACATACTGCACCTTTAAGAAAGTATTATAGCACAAGAGTCGTATGGACAACTTTTATGGTTCTTTTTAGAGCTTGACAGTCTGAATTGTCATCCACTTCTATTGTATGAACCAGGACATTCTGCTAAGTCTCTCCTTTTGTGTTGCGCACAGGATTGAACAGGGCCACACAGGGTTGGAATGACAAAGCATGAGTAAATGATGAAAGAATATACTTTTTTGGCGAACTGTCCATTTATGGTCACATAAGAAGCTTAGGGTGCCCTCTATAGGCAGAATACTAAGATTTTATATTACTGTTCTGAAGCTAATTCTGTATAAGAATTAGCCATATTCTGGTGCAATATGGCTGCCGTCGCATCATCCAGGTGGATGCTGCACATTGATGGTGGTAGAGGAGATTCCCCCTACTATATGTAAAGCGCTTTGAGTACCCAGAAAAGCACTATATAAATGTAACAAATTATTAATTATTATTATTATATGTAAAACACATGAAATGTGTGCAATAAGTAACTCAGATATTGCGCAGATCTTTTCCCAAAAACAAAGTACAATATTGCCAGTATATAAAAATGTGATTGTATCAAATATGAATATTAAGATAAAGGTCTTTCTTGCCAAAACAGTTCCTATATCTCAATATTTCAATAAATTGGTTTCTTCACCTCCCACAAATGGCCAATGACGGGTGCATCGGCCCAGGAGTGTTCTGCATTCAATCCCATAGTGCCGTTCTTGAACACAATAAGGTTGAAAGATTTATCAAACCATCTGGAGAAAAAAGAAAAACACACATAACACAAATAATCATTTAAAAAACCATTGTGTTTGGGGTTGGTAAGATTTTTTTATGTTTTTAAAAGAAGTGTCTTCTGCTCACCAAGGCTCCATTTATTTTATCAAAAATACAGTTAAACAGTAATATTGTGAAATATTTTTAAAATGTCTCCAGTCTTCAGCCTTCAGTGACACATGATCCTTCAGAAATCATTCTAATATGCTGATTTGCTGCTATTATTATCAATGTTGAAAACAGTTGTGCTGACTAATATGTTTGTGGAAATCATGAAACTTTATTTCTTAGGATTCCTTGATGAATAGAAAGTTCAAAAGAACAGTATTTATTTGAAATAGAAATCTTTTGTAACATTATATGTATTTACTGTCATTTTTAATTAATCAAATCCATCCTTGCTGAATAAAACTATTACTTTCTTTCAAAATAAAAAAATATCTTACTGACCCCAAACTTTTGAACAAAAGTGTACATTAAATAAAAAATGATATTGATATAAAATGATATAAAACTGATAAATATATTATGTTTCACAATAAGTGACTTTATAATCTAATTCAGGGGTGTCAAACATACGGCCTGCGAGCTGAATACGGCGCACAAAGGTGTCCAATCTGGCCGGCGAATGAACTGAACAATAATTTTAAAAAAAAAATAGAGCTGTATGGCACCAGCCATAAATCCCAACGGTTTTTAGTTTTATTTTGGCCAATCTCTATTCTGGACTTGCAAGCAAACTGCTTTGCAATCATTTCCCAGACTATCAATTGTGTGGAAATATTATGAAGTCTGTAAACAGGACGTTAAAACAGTCAAACGCTGAATACAGATGCAAAGAGGAGAACAGATGCGGCAACAGAGGAAAATACTATACCAGGCACAAGCTCACTGTTCGGAAGAAAAATATAAATATTAAGGTTTATATAAATGTATCTCTCAAGTGAACTGACAGAAAAGTTTTAAAGGCATTTTCGTTTCCTCTTTATCTCTGTATAAAGTTGTGTTTTCAAGCGCAGCGCTGCTTAGTGTACAGCGGTAACCGAGGAAACGCTATTTCGCTGCTGTTCCATAAGGGCCACCTACTGACAGAAAGTTGAATTTGAATCTTGAAATTATATAATCAAATTTAAAGGATTAGTTCACTTTCAAATGAAAATTTCTTGATAATTTACTCACCCCCATGTCATCCAAGATGTTCATGTCTTTCTTTCTTCAGTCGAAAAGAAATTAAGGTTTTTGATGAAAATATTCCAAGACTTTTCTCCATATAGTGGACTTCAATGGCCTCCAAACGGTTTAAGGTCAAAATTACAGTTTACAGCAATCCCAGACGAGAAATAAGGGTCTTATCTAGAGAAACCATTGCTCATTTTCTAAAAAAATGTTTAAAATTTTATAAGTTCAAAGTTTGAACTAAATTGTCATATACAATATGCTAGTGCAAGTATATAACAATTAGTTCAAACTTTAACCTGTGGAGGGCAGTAATACACTTAGTAGTGTCTACACTGTCTGAATTCTAATAGAGAAGAAGAAGAAGAAGAGAGCTAGTTCAAGATGAGCATTTATGGTTAAAACGTATATAACAATTTTTTTTTTTTTTTAGAAAATGAGCATCATTTCTCTAGATAAGACCCTTATTCCTCGTCTGGGATCATGTAGAACATTTTGAAGTTGCAATAAAACTGTAATTTTGACTTTCAACCATTTGGGCTCCATTGAAGTCCACTATATGGAGAAAAATCCTGGAATGTTTTCATCAAAAACCTTAATTTCTTTTCGACTGACGAAAGAAAGACATGAACATCTTGGATGACATGGGGGTGAGTAAATTATCAGGAAATTTTAATTTGAAAGTGAACTAATCCTTTAAATCAAAAACAGCTGCTCATGCTACAGAATCGGCAAATTTGCTTGTAAAACAATTGGACTTGGCCATGAAAAATCAAAATCAGTGCATCACTAATAAAAAAATATTAAATAAAAGTAATATTAAATAAAATTAAATAAAAAATAGTACTTTTATTAAATAAAAGGGTCCCACTTTATATTAAGTGGCCTTAACTACTATGTACTTACATTTAAATTAATAATTTGATACAATGCACTTATTGTGTACATACATGTTTTTACATTGTACTTATATTTTAAAAACACCTGCATGCAATTACATCTGTAATTAATTTCTGTAATTACATTTATAATTACATT
>RJVU01018281.1:11619351-11639319 GCA_003731715.1 Anabarilius grahami | reverse complement strand
ATACATAAATAAAAAATAATAAATAATTATAGCAATATTAACAAACTAATATATTGTTTGTAATAATGACTATTATTAATTATTATGCATTTTTTTCAGCTATTTAATGGATTAGTTCACTTCAGAATTTAAATTTTATCATAATTTACTCACCCCATGTCATCCAAGATATTTATGTCTTTCTTTCGTCAGTCGAAAAGAAATTAAGGTTTTTGAGGAAAACATTCCAGGATTTTTCTCCATATAGTGGACTTCAGTGGGGACCAACGGGTTAAAGGTCCAAATTGCCGTTTCAGTGCAGCCTTAAAGAGCTCTACATGATCCCAGCCGAGGAATAAGGGTCTTTTCTGGCGAAACGATCGGCCATTTTCTAAAAAAAAATAAAAATTATATACTTTTTAAACACAAATGCTCGTCTTGCACTGCTCTGTGATGCGCCACCCATTACGTAATCACGTTGGAAAGGTCACCCGTGTTTTTAGAAAATGGCCACTTGTTTCGCTAGAAAAGACCCTTATTCCTCGGCTGGGATCATGTAGAGCTCTTTGAAGCTGCACTGAAACTGCAATTTGGACCTTCAACCCGTTGGTAACTGTTGAAGTCCACTATATGGAAAAAAATCCTGGAATGTTTTCATCAAAAACCTTAATTTCTTTTCGACTGAAGAAAGAAAGACATAACCATCTTGGATGACATGGGGGTGAGTAAATTATCAGGAAATTTTAATTCTGAAGTGAACTAATCCTTTAACTATTTCTTTAATTGGCCAATATATTATGTGTATCACTATTTTTGATATTGGCTAACGATCATTCTCACTTGCCCGAGAGGCGTTAACACCCTCTTGTGTCAGTTCCAAAACCTACTGAAATCTGTATACATTTTTAAGGTGAAAGAATCCAGAAGTATTCTGTTACTGCTAGACATGTCCAAGAGAGATTTGTTCTCAACTGCTTAATCATTAAATTGTATGATTTCATATAACTTTGAATTAGCCATCATTGTCCACCCTGCTCTCTAGAAATAAGTCAGTGAAAAGCCTGTATCAGTCGACCAATACACAGTACTGTTCTACCGTCTACTGTGCTGTTGTCCTGAGGCTGAGGGTGCCGGAGCTGAGGAAGGAGTGTGGGTTAGCTGTGGGTTGTTGCGGACGAGCCCCTCCTCTTACCTGTCTCAAGCCCGGGAATGCGGGACGTGTTAAACATCCGCTCCCACTGTGCCGAGCACAGCGGCACTCGGTTCTCCAGCAAGTATAACTGTGCATGTGGTGTGTGAGTGCACATAGCAAACGCAGCAACGTCCGGGTGCAAGGAACAAAACAGAAGATCGTTTATGAGGGGGGCTCTTTCACAGTCATGCAGATAGAGTAGAGGGGGTTAGAGAGAGACAGAGAGAGGGGCATGGTATGACATGACAAGCATGACAAGACTTTTAGTTTGTTTCTCTTAGCTACTTGTTTCTTTTACAATATTTAACAATAATTTTACAATATTACTGTTTTACTGTATTTTTACAAATAAATGCTGCCTTGGTGAGCATCAGAGACTTCTTTCAAACCCCAATCTTTTAAATAGTAGTGTGTATATTTACTTAATAACATAATATACTGCAAATAGTATAATTAATTCACTGCACTATCAAAATTTGATACAATATATAATGTAATGATCATGTAAAACTATATTGTGACATATATACAGTTATCGCAATATACAGTATCTACAAATAAAAGCAATAAACTAACCAACTAGCCCAAGCCTCTTCATTTCCTTCTGTGAAGTCAAAGACCTCATGATCATTGAAGCTCAATTGACAGAAGTTAATGTTTCATCTGAAGTTCTGAGTAGTACTTTACCACCACTGACCCATACATTACCATGACCTATAAAACATTAACAATCCAGGAGAACGTACTATACTTAAAGGAAAAGTGCATCCAAAAGAGTCAGTGCTTTGTGTGAGAAACAGACTGACATTTAATCCTGGCCCATTATGACTGGTCAATAAAACCACTGTCATTTAACATCATTCACACCAGTGTGAATAAGATTCGAGAGCTTTTTTGGCCTGTTTCACAGAAAGCTATTGTATGACTTCAAAAAGGCGTTTTTGTTATTAAGAGCTGCTGGGACATTCGGCAAAATATCTTTGTGTTCCACAGTTCATGCAGGTGACATGATAGCAAAATGTTTTACTTTTAGGGCAAACTATGTTCCTTTAAGTCTAATATCTATATTATGTAGGTAAGCACACCAAGGATAATAACTATAACAATAACATTTATCCTTATAACAGTTAATGTAAAATAATTGCAGAATCCACACCACAGCTATAACAATAATGGCACAGAGAAACTGTGGGAATCGCTTTCGCAATTGTTTTCAGCTAATGAATGATAAAAACATTGTTCTTGGTGTGAACAGGCCTTTAAGGTGGATATTCTGGTGTGGTAATTGTATGGTAATCAGTGGTAAAACTAAGCAATTATCCTACAGACAAATATGTTTGTGTTACAGACTCACTGGTTTGATCTGCGCTCTGTCCAGTTTTCTTCTGTACATCATGATGGCGTGGATGGAATTGCCGGCACGGGCGGCTTGAAGGGAAGTGGGGATCACATAGAGGAAGTCCTGATAAGGAAAGAGAAAGTGACATTGATTGATTCTCCTCAGATGTTACCGTTGAACAGTGTTATGAACTTATTACAGGAACATCTAATCTAACACCTAATCTCCCTTGAGCAACCTAGAGTTAAATTAGTTACAAGCAACTTTCCAGTCACCAGCTCTAAGCCTTAAAGGGATAGTTCACTCAAAAATGAAAATTATCCCATGATTTACTCACTCTCAAGGCTCATCTTCTTTTTAGACGAACACAATCAGGGTTATATTAAAAAACTATCCCAAATCTTCCGAGCTTTATAATGGGAGTGAATGGTACCATTTTGTTTTGAAGCCCAAAAAAGTACATCCATCCATCATAAAAGTAATCCATATGACTCCAGGGGGTTAATAAAGGCCTTCTGAAGTGAAGCAATGAGTTTTTGTAAGAAAAATAACCATATTTAAACTTTATAAACTAAAATAACTAGCTTCCGGGAGACAACCGTATGCATACTGCGCAAGTCGACTTGCGCCACAAGAGTAACCTCTGACGCGACGTATGATGTATGAGTGGCGTAAAACGCCTCTCGCGGTTCAAACAAATAGGGCTGGGCGAAAAACTCAAGCTCCTCTTCTCTTGTATCGAAATCCTCTGACATTTCTCTTTTAAAAAATTCTCATTTTAGACTTCTAATTCATGACCAGAATTCTAATTTGTTTTACTCTATCGTCTGCGCTTCCACATCTGTCAATACGTCATGTGTCGGGTCAGAAGTCACTTTCGCTGTAAATCGATGCGTACAGCCGTCTGCCGAAAGCTAGTTATAGTCAAGTCACCTTTATTTATATAGCGCTTTTTACAATGCAGATTGTGTCAAAGCAGCTTTACAGTGATAACTGGTATATAACTTTGGCTGCACAGCAGCTCTTAAAGACAATGGTGTCAGTATCCATCTTAAGTAAATTCAGTATTGATTCATTCCGATATAAGAAACAATAGTTTATAATGTGTTAAATGAGGATATTTTTCTTACAACCCATCGCTTCGCTTCAGAAGGCCTTTATTAACCCCCTGGAGCCATATGGATTACTTTTATGATGGATGGATGTGCTTTTCTGGGCTTCAAAATCTCACACCCCCTTCACTACCATTATAAAGCTTGGAAGAGCCAGAATATTTTTAAAGGATTAGTTAACTTTAAAATGAAAATTACCTCAAGCTTTACTCACCCTCAAGTGTATAGGACTTTCTTCTTTCTGATGAACACAATCGGAGTTATATTAATAAATATCCTGACGCATTCTAGCTTTATAATGGCAGTGAAGGGGGGCAACGAGTTTGAAGCTGAAGAAAGTGTATCCATCCAAAGCAAAACGTACTCCACATGGGGATTAATAAAAGCCTTCTAAAGCGAAGCGANATTACCTCAAGCTTTACTCACCCTCAAGTGTATAGGACTTTCTTCTTTCTGATGAACACAATCGGAGTTATATTAATAAATATCCTGACGCATTCTAGCTTTATAATGGCAGTGAAGGGGGGCAACGAGTTTGAAGCTGAAGAAAGTGTATCCATCCAAAGCAAAACGTACTCCACATGGGGATTAATAAAAGCCTTCTAAGGCGAAGTAATGCATTTGTGTAAGAAAAATATCCATAAATAACGAGTTATAAAGTAAAATATCTAGCTTCCGCCAGACAGCCTTCCGTATTCAACTTAGGAAGAAAGTGTAACGCCTCTTGCAGTTCAAAATGCTTACGCTACGTCTTCCGCCTTTTCGTATTCAACAATGAAAAGTAGAGTTTGTTGAATACGGAAGGCGGTCTGGCAGAAGCTAGATATTTTACTTTATAACTTGTTAAATATGGATATTTTTCTTACACAAATGCATCGCTTCGCTTTAGAAGGCCTTTATTAATCCCCCAGAGCCGTGTGGAGTACATTTATGGCGGATGGATGCACTTTCTTTAGCTTCATACTCGTTTGGTATCGCTCACTGCCATTATAAAGCTTGGATGTGTCAGGATATTTATTAATATATCTCTGATTGTGTTAATCAGAAAGATGAAAGTCATATACACCTGGGATGGCTTGAGGGCGAGTAAATCATGAAAAAAAAAAAAAATTCTATCCCTTTAATCACTACGCCACAAAATTGGTGCCGTGACCCGGATGGTAGATTTATGAAAATAGTTTGCACTACAAGCAAAAAAAGTTACATTCTCTCATATTTTAATGGATTATTTTTGAATTTCATCACCTTGAATATGTTTTTGACAATTTGACAAATTATTTATTTTTAACAAAAAACAAACAAACCATTGCATAGTAGTTGCTGTTGACCATGATTGGCCCTCGACCTCTGAGGTAAATATACTCCTCCCACCAGTCGCTGACCTGAGAGGATGACAGCAGAACAAAGTTAAATATCCATATTTTAAGGCACAAATCTCAAATAAAGGTACATTAAGCTTTATTATTTAAGAAGCTTCATGCTATTTTGAAAGAAAGACATACTTGAAATATAGGTTCTAAGGCATTTTTATAGACATAATAAGACTGCATTTTTTTTAAATGTTCCCTAAATCCCTCAAGAAAAGTTGAGAGTACTTTTGAATAGTAGGCGCAGTGTGAACTTACGTAATTGGAGGTCCACCAGGATTTGAGCTTCACGTACCACTGCAGTTTGGGGCCCAAGTTCTTCTCAAAGTCCTTTGCCAACCCCTCCATACGTTTGTACTGTTCATCGTCCATCAGAGGACGAGCTGACTCAAGATACTGAACAATATAGATGTGAAGAAGTGAGGTTACTAAAAAATGGTTGAAATTTCAAATGGTTGAAAATTTAGTATGTCATATTTGATCTATTAAAAAATTTGATAATTTTAAGACACAATGAAAATGCTAGACTTACTCTTCTGACGGTGTCTTTTACAGAAGGCACTGGTAACCGCGGTAGTGAACTCTGAAAGCTGTACAGCATTGGCTTTGGCCCAGAAAATAACTTCACCAATACCTGAGGTGATAATATTGGGTCAAGAGTCAGACGTGAGACAAGCATGAATACTTTCCAAAATAAAACCATGACTCGGAAAACACTTCTAAAGAAACATGCCCTTACTGGAGCAGTGCTGAAATTATGTTATAAAACTTTGGACTCTCGCCGAATATGCAAAGGGAAATATTTTCAAAGCTGGGTTGAAGTGTTAAAATGAATAGTTCACCTATAATTTAAAACTACAAAATGGCTAATATTTTTTGGGTAAATTATTCCTTTAAGTGAAATTCTCCATCAGGGCCAAACTCACCAGCCAAATCTTTTTTCTCAGGGACAAAGATCCATGGCGGCTGAACATCCAGCCATGCCAGGACAGCAAGCACTTAAGGATGTTCCTCATAACGAAAGTCACAGTAATCCACAATCCTGTCCCAACCAGCACACCACCAACAATACGCTGCCCTTCTTCTGTTACGTACTTACTGCAGGGAAATTATTAGGTGAGAAATCATCTGCAATGCCCTTTTCAAAAAGTACCATAGTTTACACCAAAATACTGTAGTTGCTGTACAATACTGTAGTAATACAGTTTTTCTTTCAGTGTACTACTTTAAATTCATAATAAATATCAGTTGTCCTTTAAAGGGTTAGTTCACCCAAAATGAAAATTCTGTCATTAATTGCTCACCCTCATGTCGTTCCAAATCTGTAGACTTTTGTTCATCTTCAGAACACAAATTAAGATATTTTTAATGAAATCGGAGCGCTTTCTGTCCCTCCATAGACAGCCTACACAACTACCACTTTGACGCTTAAAAAATTTCATAAAGAGATAAAAACTAATCCATATGAATTGAGTGGTTTAGTCCAAATTTTCTGAAGAGACACGACTGCTTTATATGATGAACAGATTTAAATTAAGCTTTTATTCATCTATAAACATTCATCAACACACACATCAGTTGTGGTAAATGGAAGCTCAAGCATGTTTGTTTGACATGCAAGAACCAATGAGGTTCATTCTTGTGTGTTACGAACCACATTTGAACTTCCACAAGAACCAATGAGGTTCATTCATGTGTTACGAACCACATTTGAACTTCCTCAAGAACCAATTAGGTTTATTCTCATGTTACGCAGCACGTTTGAACATCCTCCAGAAACAGTGAGGTTCATTCATGTTTGAACTTCCTCAAGAACCAATGAGGTTTGTTCTCGTGCATCAAGCAGGTTCGGTTAAGCTTCTGCTTATGTTCGCTGATCAATGTTTACGTATATGTGAAAAAGCGCTTTAATTCAATCTGTTCATCATATAAAGCAATGGAGTCTCTTCAGAAAATTTTGACTAAACCGCTCAGTTCATATGGATTAGTTTTACAATCTCTTTATGAACTTTTTGAAGCGGCAAAGTGGTAGTTGCGTAGCTGTCAATGGAGGGACAGAAATCGCTCTGATTTTATTAAAAATATCTTCATTTGTGTTCTGAAGATGAACGAAAGTCTTACTGGTTTGGAATGACATGAGGGTGAGTAACTGATGACAGAATTTTCATTTTAGGGTGAACTAACCCTTTAACTAGAATTTTAATTCATTCATTTTAATGACAACGGTGGTAAATACAGTTAATATATTTTATTAAAATAATACTTTCATAAGAATTTCAGAGACATGGGATTGTTTGTTGTGCAACTGCTCATAAAGTAAGCCAGCAGACTGCGTGTGATACAGTAATAAAAACTGTTCAGGAAGTTACTTATATAACATTGTAATCTGTTTTGAAGATTCTAGATTAAAAAACTACAAACAGAAACCTTTGATGCTTGAGTTTTCATTGCCAACGGATTTCGATCCTCTCCTGCTATCAAGTTCATAAATTTAAAAATATAAAATATGCAGTTTTCATAACCACAGCATCTGCTATAACTAGTTACTAGTTACTGTTCCCAAACAAAACAAAACACAAAACAAAGCACAAAAACTAACAAACAAACAATAAAAGTACTACAAAGCAAACAATCAAACCTTCATGTTTGCACATGACTTCCAACAGCTGTACATTTTCCCATTAACAGATTCCAAATACATTGTTAATAACTAATGACTAACAGATGACTGTTCTTGTGACATACCTGATTGGTATGTGTGTCGACAGTTTAGTGAATATCCCAAGGGAGGGGTCTATTTTGGCATATTTGGTGGTGGACATGTAACCCACTAAAACAACCAGGAGCCCCGAAGGACTTCCAGGATAGACTCCAGTCATGACACCATTCTACAGAAACACAGAATAATGTTATATTAAACAAATATAATATAATATAATATGTAAAATCGCTTTTAATATATTAGATATATATATACACTGTATATATATCATATACACACACTTACACACACATCCCAGTTCAAATACAACTTTAAAAAAGGGCTTAGCAATCATTTTCAGAGCACAAACTGTCCTCAAGAAATCAATTCAACTTTGATTTTTCAAAGTGACAAGCCCAGTGCTGATTAGATAGCATTATTCATGTATAGTACTGTAACTCTTTAATCAATTCCATTGGAAAGTCAGCTGTGAGGTCACCTTGAACCTGATGAACCTCTTCTTCCAGGAGTGAAGGCCTGACAGGTAGATCTGGCGCAGGGCCTCGTGACACAGATGCAGGTCGATGCCATCAGGAGTGACGGTGAACTGGAAGGCCACCGCCTGATGCGCTTCTGCCATGCTGACTGCACACTGTCACTGCGACGGTGAAGAGTAAAAGAGCCTTTAGACGAGACACGAGAGTCATAAATAGTTTTATTGAACAGATTAGCTAAATGACTTGAAAGATTTTGCTTAAACTTTCTAAATCGCTATTATTAATGTGAAAAAAAACAACTGCTCCATAGTACGGTGATGTATCAGATGGTAGTATCAAAGACTTTAGATATACAAAGACAGTGCACTCATATTACTATGAATGGGAGAAAGTGCAATGCGCAATATGGTGGAATAAGTCCCGCCTTCTAAATAAAAGAGCAAATCGCCGATTGTTAAAGTCATCGTGTCACTGTAGCTGCCGTTAGAAGCTCTGAATGCTGTATAAACAGTAAGTGTTCTGAGATGACTGCACATGCACATTGGCTGGTCCACCCTGAAAAAGGCATTTTTTTTCTCATTATTTTAGCATTTAGAAACAAAATTTATGAGGCAGTTGTTGTCAGATTTCTTTGGTGATTTCAAATATGAAATTTAATTGTAAGCTTGAAGAACAGCTTTGAAGAATTTGATGTTTCCACATTCGGAGAGATTGGAGCTGCACTTGCATGACTGAAATAGCTGCCCGTGAGGCGTTTCAAAGATGGCCGCCAAGTTAAAGGGTTGGTTCAGCCAAAAATGGAAATTATCCCGTAATTTACCCACCCTCAAGCCTTCCTAGGATTTTATGACTTTCTTATTTCAGTCAAACACAATCAGAGTTATAAGATTTTATTTCATATTTGAAATCACCAATAAAATCTGACAACAACTGTCTCATAAATTTGGTTTCTAAATGCTAAAATCATGAGAAAAAACAGTTTATAAAGTTATAATTATGGATATTTTTCTTCCAAAAATGCATCACTTCACTTCAGAAGGCCTTTATTAACCCCCTGGAGTCATATGGATTATTTTTATGATGGATGGATGTGCTTTTTTTGGGCTTCGAAATCTTGGTTACTATTCACTTCCGTTATAAAGCTTGGAAGAGCCAGAATATTTTTTAAAGGTGCCCTAGAATTGAAAATTGAATTTACCTCGGCATAGTTAAATAATTAGAGATCTGTAAACGGAAATGACATACAGTGAGTCTCAAACACCATTGTTTCCTCCTTCTTATGTAAATTTGATTTGCGCAAAAGACCTCTGAAGAACAGGCGAATCTCAACATAACACCGACTGTGACGCAACAGTCGGGATCATTAATATGTACGCCCCCAATATTTGCATATGCCAGCTCATGTTCAAGGCATTAGACAAGCCACTATTAATGTCTGGAGCTGTGCACAGCCAAATCAACAGACTTTATGCAGGTAAGCAAGCATGGACAACAGCGAAAAATGGCAGATGGAGCAATAATAACTGATATGATCCATGATATCATATTTTTAGTGATATTTGTAAACTGTCTTTCTAAATGTTTCGTTAGCATGTTGCTAATGTACTGTTAAATGTGGTTAAAGTTACCATCGTTTATTACTGTATTCACGGAGATAAGAGCCATGTCATTATTTTCATTATTAAACACTTGCAGTCTGTATAATTCATAAACACAACTTCATTCTTTATAAATCTCTCCAACAGTGTGTGACGTTAACTTTAGCCACGGAGCACCATCAAACTCATTCAGAATCAAATGTAAACATCCAAATAAATACTATACTTACACAATAGGGTATGCTGCATGACGAACACTTTGTAAAGATCCATTTTGAGGGTTATATTAGCTGTGTGAACTTTGTTTATGCAATGTATTATAGAGTCGCGAGCTTGGGGGCGGGGAACGCGAGGATTTAAAGGGGAAGTGCGCTGAAATGGTGCATTTATAATTATGCCCCAAAATAGGCAGTTAAAAAACTGATTTAAAAAAATCTATGGGGTATTTTGAGCTGAAACTTCACAGACACATTCAGGGGACACCTTAGACTTATATTACATCTTGTGAAAAGCGTTCTAGGGCACCTTTAATAGATTGTGTTTGGCTGAAAGAAGTCATATACATATAGGATGGCTTGAGGGTGAGTAAATTATGGGATCATTTTCATATTTGGGTGAACTAACCCTTTAAATATTATTGATTTGACTGCACTGACACTATTGGATGAGCTGGACGACGACATCACTGTTTTCTGCAGAGCTGCTTTATAGATTAAATAATTATCTTTACAACGAAAACTGAATCAACACTGAACTGACTTCAGCTAAACAACGACACTATTTTCTTTCTTTCACGCTGCTGTACAGCCGAAATGAACTCTTGTTTGCACCACTGAATCATTTTCCTGTTATCACTGTAAAGCTGCTTTGAAACAATCAGTATTGTAAAAAACTCTATATAAATAATGGTGACTTGACTTGTAATGACTTGCCTTAAAGGGACTTTGGTAATAAACAAGATCTTTAGTTTTTTTTAACATAGTACAAAACATTTAGATTTTCACAATTTGAGTATAAAGCTGAATTGAAAAATGATCATTAATTAAAGAAAGTACATGAACAAACATTGTAATACATAACATAAAGCCACCTAATGTTAACCTCACACAATATGTTGCTGTAATTAAACATTAGTCGTAATCTAATCGCACTTGTTCTACTGTTCAATGTGACCTCAAGCATTTAGCTGCATGACTTAACAGATAACAGAATGTGCTTTATTCATGACCTCTGTGACTCTTTCACAAGTGTTTGTATTGTAAACATCACTCTGATGTAAATAAAGCTGCATGGATGTTTGATAGGTCACAATGGCGTCTGACTTGTTGGAGAAATCATTATAAAGTGAAAATTAAAAGGGGTCATGAATTGATAAATCAAAGCTTAAAACATCCTCATTATAAACGAAGCATTTATTTAATCAAGCNTCAAGCTTCAAAAAAAAAAAAAAAAAAGCCTTCTGATGCGAAGTGATGCGTTTTTGCAAGAAAAATAACATTTTCCTTTATTAACCCCCTGGAGCCGTTACTATTCACTCCCATTATAAAGCTTGGAACAGCCAGAATATTTTTTAATATAACTCTGATTGTGTTTGACTGAAAGAAGAAAGTCATTTACACCTAGGATGGCTTGGGGGTGAGTAAATTATGAGATCATTTTCATTTTTGGTTGAACTCTTTAAATATAATGTGTGTCATTTTTTCTAGTGATAAAAACAACAATACTTTTCCTATTCCAGTTTAATGCACAGAGATTACTATAAGTAAAAATACTTAGCTATTAAAACATTGTTCGTTTTGTATTAACATCCCGACCAGCACAACACAGCAACACAACTGAAGCTTCGAAGCTTTAAGAATCTTTTGTTTCGAATCAGTGGTTCAGAGCGCCAAAATCACATGATTTCAGTAAACGAGGCTTCGTTACGTCATAAGTGTTTTGAAACTTCAATGGTTCACGCGACTCTGGCAGTTTGATACGCGCTCCGAACCACTGATTCGAAACAAAAGATTCATAAAGCTTTGAAGCTTCTTGAAGCAGTGTTTTGAAATCACCATCACTAGATTTTGTTGAATAAAGTCGTTATTTTGTTATTTTTGGCGCACAAAAAGTATTCTCGTCACTTTATAATATTAAGGTTGAACCATTGTACTCACATGAACTGTTTTAAATATGTTTTTAGTAGCTTTCTGGGCGTTGAAAAATGGAGTGTTATTGCTGGCGATGCAGCCCTCACTGAGCCATCGGATTTTATCAAAAATATCTTAATTTGTGTTCTGAACATGAACAAAAGACTTACAGGTGTGGAACAACATGAGGGTGAGTAATTAATGACTGTATTTTCATTTTTGGGTGAACTAACCCTTTAACCACTTATGTGAATTAGGGGCGGGTCTATCTGTTTGTCAAACCAATGGAAGACAGGGGACTGTTCAGGAAAACAAATATGAATATATATCAAAAGGCATGAATCAAAAGTTGAATTTGAAAGCACAGTAACGAATTAACTGTTCGGCATAATACACTGTAAAAAGTAATACACTCAAGCTACTCAATAAAATAAAATAAAATTCAACATGTAACAATTGAGTTAGAATTAATCAAATTAATTCCTTAAAAGTCAACCATTTAAAATGTGTAAAATTAGTAAACACCCTCACAAAAACCACAAACTGACATAAAAGGCAAAGAGTCAAAACTGCCCAACCAAATAAAACACCGATCACCATAATGGTGATCAAAAATGTTCAACAAAATCAACATCAACATCTAAAACTCTGTTAATTCTTGTGTTTCTCTTTCCTTCAGTGATTCTGCTTGTTATCATCAGGCGTCTTCAATGTTGGCAATAAAAAATAAAGAGTTCTTAATTCATCTTTGACGCCTGTCTGTTATTCAGAAATTGTATTTAAATTGTACTTACATTTTCTCGTTTTAAATGGTTGACATTTAAGGAATTAATTTCTAACTCAATTCTATTTGTTGAATTTAATAAATAATATTGCTTGTAATGTTGCCAAAATTTAGCATAGTAGATATAGCATATTACTTTTTACAGTGTATTTTAAATGTATAGTGTAATGTTTTAAACATATTAATATAATCATAATAAATTAATATGATAAATGACAAAGCACAAATACACAGACTTCCTTGCTCAATCACATAAAGGCAATAATATTTTCATAAGGTCATTGTTATAATTGTTTGTAACAGTGATACTATCATCATATAACGCGAATCTAATAAAACAAATACCATGAAGGTCATGTTTTGTATGTTATGTATTAGCAAAGTCAGTCTTTCAAGCAAGTCATATTTCAAGCCCCCAGCAGCGGTGATCACGTGACGTGCCGGTGCAGATGGAAACTAGGGGAAAGGTCACGCGCTGCTTCATATCACGGGACTGTGTTGATGGCAGGNGCATTTGTAATAAATTCAATAATATCCATCATTATTTGTCCCCGTCCTAGTTTTGTTTATTCATTTATTTACTCCAATTTAAGGCCCTAACCCCAGCAAAAAAAAAAAAAATAATAATTTTTACAGGGAACTCGTGGGCCGCATGGGATGGGTTTGTCCAGGGCCGAATTTTAGCCCCAGTCCAGCCCTGGTTGATGGTCACCCTGCTGAACGACATTACGGGTCACAGACACTGCAGCCTATGTTTTAATAAGCTTGTATTATATATTATGCTACAACGGGTACCTAATTACTTTATAGCAGGCAACAATAGAAAGGGGAACTATCGGCTATTTAAATATTTGCATCTATTTGCATTCCTACTCTATGATCGAACTATTAGCTAACTTCTTAAAGGGACACTGCACCAAAATATGAAAATGCATTATTTACTCATACTAGCTAATCTTAGACTTTTTTTCTTGAGTGGGACACAAAAGGAGATATTAGGCAGAGTTTAGGGACTTTCATTCACTTTAATCGCATCAATGACAGTAAATGGTGAATGCTGTCATACTGTCTAATATCTCCTTTTGTGTTCCCGGGTTTGGATCAACATGAGGGTGAGTAAACGATTATAGTATTTTCATTTTTGAATGTACTTTTTATTATTTATATCAGTGACATATGTGTGTTATTAATACATCTAGCCAACATTAAAAAATTGTCTGAAGATTTGTTGAGTTAATTCGCACACTTCACAATAGTAAACACATTTTTTGGCTCAAATCGAAACTATGAAGCAAGAGGAGCATCCCTTTGACAAGATTATATTGCAATTAATGACAAAAAACAAAAAAAAACAAAACGCGTTCCAACGGAGCAGTTGTTGCGCGCGCACAATACCGCGCGCCCTTCTAACGTGCTTTTGAGAGAATGCCCTCACATACCCGGGCACCTACTGACTCATTGTGCAACACTCACCAGGTGCTCTTGGGTGTCAGAATGTCAACACACATGCATTTATAAACATTAAAAAAAAAAAAATAGATATTGCACAGCATAATTTTTGTTTTATTCAAAGAAAAACTGCGTTGCTGTCCTGTATCACCTTGTGTTTTAAGTAGCACGTCTTTGCCATACCATAGAGGACAAGAATATACCAGGCTGTGCGCTGGTGCACTTTCACCTACTTAACCGGTGAACGAGCTCCACATTCAATCTCATGCTGCAGTTTAAATATATAGTTGATTTATTCTGGATTCTTACCTCTTCGTCTCTTCCTGAAAAATGAAGGATGTGGATTACTGTTTCACTGAAGGAGACGCACCGTTTTGCCGCCGCCTGCTTAAAGTGTAAAGCTATGAATGAATGTAATAATAAGGGTAATTTACTAAACCCGCCCCTCGACGTGACGTCACGCTGTATAGATAGCGGCGGCGCGCTCAACAGCGCACACGCGACGCCTTGTAGGAATGAAGTCTCTGATCCTGATTGTAAATGTGGCAGCAAATTATTAACTATTATTAATTATTAACAGGGAAACGTAGAAATATCAGATATTTTTTAATGTAAATAATATATATATATATATATATACATATACAGTACAGTCCAAAAGTTTGGAACCACTAAGATTTTTAATGTTTTTAAAAGAAGTTTCGTCTGCTCACCAAGGCTACATTTATTTAATTAAAAATACAGTAAAAACAGTAATATTGTGAAATATTATTACAATTTAAAATAACTGTTTTCTATTTGAATATATTTCACAAAGTAATTTATTCCTGTGATCAAAACTGAATTTTCAGCATCATTACTCCAGTCTTCAGTGTCACATGATCCTTCAGAAATCATTCTAATATGCTGATCTGCTGCTCAAGAAACATTTAATGTGTACAATTGTACAAAATATTTGTGTACAATATTTTTTTTCAGGATTATTTGATGAATAGAAAGTTCAAAAGAACAGTGTTTATCTGAAATCTAATCTTTTGTAACATTATAAATGTCTTTACTGCCACTTTTGATTGATTTAATGCATCCTTGCTGAATAAAAGTATTCATTTCTTTAATTTCTTTTCAAAAAAATAAAAATAAAAATTCTTACTGACCCCAAACTTTTGAACGGTAGTGTATAATGCTACAGAAGCTTTGTATTTCAGATAAATGCTGTTCTTTTGAACTTTCTATTCATCAAGGAATCCTGAAAAAAAAAGTACACAACTGTTTTCAACATTGAAAATAATCATAAATGTTTATTGAGCAGCAAATCAGCATATTAGAATGATTTCTGAAGGATCATGTGACACTGAAGACTGGAGTAACGATGCTGAAAATTCAGCTTTGCATCACAGGAATAAATTACTTTGTCAAATATATTTAAATAGTACACAGTTATTTTAAATTGTAATAATATTTCACAATATTACTCTGTTTTTACTGTATTTTTAATTAAATAAATGTAGCCTTGGTGAGCAGACGAAACTTCTTTTAAAAACATTAAAAATCTTAGTGGTTCCAAACTTTTGGACTGTACTGTATATAGCTTACACTTAATAGCCTCTTTTATTTATCTATATAGAGAGATAGATTAAAATGAATTCCAAATGAACCTTTTCCAACTATTTACATGCTCATACATACATATGTTTCACAGGCATGTTGGTATATATACACAACGAATAAGGTTTTTAAAAGAGTAAAAAAAAATATAATGGAGATATAATTAATTTTGAAGCTTTGTTAAGTGTTAACAAGTGAAGTGACATGTGGCCAAGTATGGTGACCCATACTCGGAATTTGTGCTCTGCATTTAACCCATCCAAGTGCACACACACAGCAGTGCACACACACACCGTGAACACACACCCGGAGCAGTGGGCAGCCATTGCTGCGGCGCCCGGGGAGCAGTTGGGGGTACAGTGCCTTGCTCAAGGGTCTCACCTCAGTCGTGGTATTGAGGGTGGGGAGAGCGCTGGACATTCACTCCCCTCACCGACAATCCCTGCCGGACCTGAGACTCGAACCCATGACCTTTGGGTTACAAGTCCGACTCTCTATCCATTAGGCCACGACTGCCCCGTAATTTGACACAATGAGATTATGTGGTTTTTATAATCAATTAACACTGATTTTGTAATTTTTTTTTACAAATTTGTCACCAAAAAAGTCATTTGGTTTAACCAAAATTTCGGTTTTACCGAATGACACTTTTGGTTATACTGAATGACGATATTTTCAGACAATGCTAACAGGCTGATATCTAGCTAGCTAGCAAAAGGACAATCAAACTTTTTATATTTAGTACAAGTTTTTAAAATATTGCAACATTTTCCATGTTTTATAGCGGTCGTACCGAATGACCTGATGTTTCGGGACATGCGTATGAGCAAGTGAAAACATGCATTTTTCAAATAGCTAAGAGAGTTAGTTACTTTGCTTCGCGACCATGTGGTCCTTAGCTTGTGTCTGAATGATGTCACATCCTGTGACGTGATATTAACCACATGACTTGATCCAAAATGGTCCCTTTATATTAAATACTCCAAATGACAAATATCAAAATGCATGAATCAAAAGTTTCATTCGCACAGTAACTGATTAACTGTTCGGCTTACTATTTTAAATGCGTAGTGTAATGTTTTAAACATATTATTATAATCATAATAATTAATAATTCCTTACATTTATATAGCGCTTTTCTGGGTACTCAAAGCGCTTTACATACGGAAGGGGGAATCTCCTCAAACACCACCAATCAATATTATATTAATAAATTAATATAATATTTGCAGGTGAATGATGTCATATCCTGTCACATGACATTGACCGCATGACTTGATCCAAAATGGTCCCTTTATATCGGTTAATCCGAATGACATCAATTAAATTAATTTTTCCGGACATTCTTTCTCATAACAAAGCAACGATTTCTACACATAATTTTAATACCATTTTGCACTATGTTGATATTTTATGTTATAAAATCTTGCCAGAATAAAATATATATACATTTATTACATTTTGAGATAATTTAATCACAAATGGAATGGCTGTATTGGCCTTTGGACGGTTAAACCGAATGACATTTTGACACTTCAAAATCTTTAAAATACCTTTATATGTGCAAAATATAATTAAAACCTTTTGGATTCAATAAAAGAGATCTAGTTGTACTGCCTTACATACTGATATTATATATATATATAATGCCAACATGGCTATAAAACGTATGTATGAGCATGTAAATAGTTGGAAAATATTTATTTGGAATGCCCTTTATTCAAATGTGCGCTAAAACACTTTTATATAAGCAAAAAATAAATTGGACAACAACTTGCCTACATTCAAATAACATGCGTTATATCTGCATTCAAAAACATGGTCGCTATGCAGTGTTTTTACTCAAGGGAATAGCAAACAACCTGTCCCCATGGTGCCGAAATCACTAGAGAAGCCAAACAACATCCTTGTTCAGGTGGGAGTAATGTAGAACAAGTGCAGAAACAGATTTGACGTTCACATTCAGGGAAGAAGGATATAGCGATTTATAAAGTGACTTCGACTTGATTACACTTAGGCTACCGCTTTACATGACAGCAGTACACTAACTGACCATGTAATCATTCTGTTAGCATTTTAAATGCATATATCATGAAATATAAGCTAAAGAGTTTAAGTTAAAGTTCATAAAGTTAACAAGAATCTAAAAATGCGTAACAAAATACGATTCGAAACGAGTACGCTACACAGTACACACTGCAACATGCGCCCTTCTGACGAACTCAGAGTGTCGCAACCAATGAAGATTCGGAATACAGAGGCGCGCCTCTGATTGGCCAGCGAACGTGACCGATGACAGCCCGTGGTCCAATGAGAGTTGCGGATGATGCGACATGCCATCGCACTTCTCTGTCTGCTAGAAGCGTGAGGACGGTCTGGAGCGTAACGTGGGGGTAAGTCAAAGAAAACATTTTTTATCGCGATTAGAGCTGAAGCCTCGTATGTCGTGGTTTGGAAATAATCTATGTGGGTTTAAATGGCTATAACGACTTCGTCCCAAGACTTTATACGGTTTGAAGCTGAGGTGTTGACAGCATGCTGCACATGTGCATGGGACATTTAACTGCCATTAACACATGCATGACAACACAGTGACAGCAACAACACATGCAGCTCCTCTAGTGTATTACAGTTGCTCAGGCTTCTTCTTTTGTCATATTTTTTCTTTAAGTTGTTTACACAGAACAAAACTTGAGTTTGATATGTATGTATGTATGTATGTATGTATATATATATATATATATATACAAGTAATGAAAAAGACATTTAAAGGTGATTTTAAGTCACTCACTCATAAGATATGTCTAGCTATGATGCACACTTTGTGTCAGATGATTGACAGCTCTGACTAACTGGTCCACTTGTTTTGCACAACACTCATCATAATCATCTTCATCGCCTACTTTAGTAATTCTAGCCATAGCTACTGGTGTTAGTCATACTTTGACGTTATTACTGCGTCTTAAAAATACAGAAACAGAAAGGACATGTTCAGTTGTTTATTTATTATGCGTGGAGAGGTTCTTGAGACTCCAGAGACACCAACAGCTCCAAATATCTGTTTGCTGCCCTTTTTTATAGCTGCCCTTTTAATACAATTAAATAGTTTGACAGAAACTTCCCTTAATAAGTCTGAACAAGTTCTTCTGTGCTCTAAATCACTCACAAATCTTATGATAGTTCGATAATCTCTTTTCAGTTTTCACACAATATTAGTTGTTTTCACGCCTTTTGCACGATATTTCTCTATTTCATGTTTTTCATCTTCAGAAAGATCTTTCGTCCTCACCATATTGCATGAGAACTGTGCCTTGCTTAATAATATTGAACAACCTCCTTAAGTATGTTTCCCATTTAGAAGACCTGGTAAACCACTTAACAAACCTGTCTGAGATTGATGTCAGTTATCTAGAAAGATATGAGAAATAAAACAAACAAACACTTTATTTGAAAAACTAAAACCTGGATGTTTATTGTATTAAAGTCTTACTGATACGTCACTTGCCTTTTCTATGTGAGCATGACATTTACTTGTCTTCCTTTTTTTCTTTGCTAAATAGCTGAGGAGTGAAAATGGATAGAAAAAATGAAAAGAGTGAAGCCAAAGGTAGGTGTTTGTGTTGTTTTTATATTATGATTTACATGAAAAGAGCTCAACAATGAGTAATTCCGGTAGTTCAGATTTGTACATGCCCTGTCAATATTATTTATATGCTATATGTGACCCTGGACCACAAAACCAGTCATAAGGGTCATTTGTTTTTAAAAATGTAAATTTATACATTATATATATATATAAGCTTTCCATTGATGTTCAGTTTGTTATGATAGGACAATATTTTTTCAAGATACAACTATTTGAAAATCTAGAATTTGAGAGTGCAAAAAAAATCTAAATATTGAGAAAATCGCCTTTAAAGTTGTCCAAATGAAGTCCTTAGCAATGTATATCCACTCACAAAAATACATTTTTGATATATTTACGGTAGGAAATTTACAGAATATCTTCATGGAACATGATCTTTACTTTATATCCTAATGATTTTTGACATAAAAGAAAAATCTATATTTTTGACCCATACACAATGGCTATTGCTACAAATATACCCATGTGACTTATGACTGGTTTTGTGGTTCAGGGTCTCATATATATTATATGTGTGTATATATAGATATATATATATGGTATATATATATATATGTATATATATGGTAT
>RJVU01018281.1:11577547-11619282 GCA_003731715.1 Anabarilius grahami | reverse complement strand
TAGATACATAAATTATTTTTATCTTATTTTTATCATTTTATTTTTATGTTTCCCAGAAAGAAATATGTTTTTTTTAAATGCTAACTTTTCTGCACCAAAAAAATGAAAAGAATTTACAATAATTTAAGTTTTTAATCCGTAATACCCAGAAATTACCATTGTAAATATGAGATAATTGCTTTCATTTTTTTTTTTCAAGGCAAAGGAGGAAATAAACCTTTTCAGTCCGACAAACCAGAGGGTTTTTTACAAGTAGAAAGGTATAAAACAAATTTATCTTCATGACTTTACAAAACAAAGATAGATTTCTAATTGTTGGTTTAAATTCTGTATTTCATAATCCTAACATTGCATTAAATTATTTTTGTACAATGTCTGTAAAGTTTCAAAAAAACGTACTAAATATTTGTAAAGTTCACTAAACTTGTGTTTTGTAAACACAAAGTGTCATAATCCTTTTTCATTTAAATTCCGTAACGTGTTTTAGTAAATGTTTGTGTCGTAAACTTGTTTCATTTAATTTCTGTAACTTGTTTTAATAAACAAAATGTAAAGTTTCATGAACTTGTTTCATAGGTCCTGTTTACGCCTGGTATTAAGATGCGTTTTGGTCGATCAAATCACAAGTGAACGACGCTAAATACAGGTGTAAATGGGGTCTAAAACATTTTGAGCTTGTCCACTTTCGATCACTTCCAGAGGTAGTCTAAGACGCATTCGACCAGATTGCTTTCGTAGTGTAAACGGTCATGTGATCGAATGCGTTCGAATAACCACAAAAGACGTCTACTCTCCTCCTACTGAACTAACGCGTAAAAAGCGCGCTATCCACACGGGATGTAAACTGTCGACTGAAGACCCAAGTTTGGTTTGAAGACGAAAAATGTACCAATCACAATGTTCTCTCACCATTCTGGATTTCTAACACACACTCACTGCGTTCAACTAGTCTTGCGGCTGTCAGAGCAGAAACAAAAGCTGATACTCTCCGTATGTTTTTCCGTCATCTCCGGGTGCATTCGTATGCAAATTGTGCGAGCTTATTTCATCCATTAGATCGACAGATCTGAAAAAACCCATACATTCACCCACCCATAGACCCTCCCCTCGAAGAAATCAGGACAGAAGTGGTTGAAAGTGGACAAAAGAGATGCATTAAAACACCAGGTGTAAACAGGAATGAGTCTCCCTCGTGTACTTGTGATCCGATCGACCAAAACGCATCTTAATACAAGGTGTAAACATGGCCATAAATATGTCAAAATTATATAACTTGTGTTTTGTAAACTTGAGACTCTTAAGTAACGTCTGTAAAGTTTCGTAAATGTGTTTCGTAAACATCTCTGAAGTTTCTCAAACTTGTAATAATGTTGTGTAAAACTATTGCCTAACTTTTGGCTGTCTAGAATACCGAATTTCAACCTCCTGCCCAAGACCGTAAAGAGAAGAGTTTATGCCCTAAAGAGGCTCCAGCTCCAGAGTGCCAACATAGAGGCGAAGTTCTACGAAGAGGTCCATGAGCTAGAGAGGAAGTATGCTGGGCTTTACCAGCCTATCTTTGACAAGGTATGCAAATTAATCTCTGTAATACCAAGCATCCTGTTTAAACATGTTCAGTATATCCAAGTTAGGTCGGAGCCGGTTTACTTAAAGTCCCCCCATCTATTTTTTATGTTGTTTATATGTCTATGTGGTGTTTTTAATATGCTTTAAGACAAACCACATGCAAATTCATAAGTCAACATAAGCGGATTCGTAAACACCTCTGATTGGCCATTGTATCTCAACAGAGATGTCTGTGATTGGCTACAATGATCAACACACGGCAGCGTTTGAAAGCACACGGAAGTGTTTGAATTTGAAAGCGTTTTGAAATGCCTGCTTTCAAACGCTCCCGTGTGTATCTGTGTAAGCGCTCGGTGAAGAGCGTCATTGATGTCTATTTACAACATGTTTTTGAAGCGTTGATCACTGTAGCCAATCACAGACATATCTGATGAGCTCGTGAACACAATGGCCAATCACAATCACAATGGATTAGTTTACGAATCCACTCAACAGCGCTCAAAGCATAATATTTTTATAATCGAAGTCAGTACTTTTGATAACACTAGTAGGGTATAGTGTAAGTCTAAATAACCGTTTTTTCAGTCGTTTATCATTAAGTTCAACTAAATTAGTTTAATTTTCTTCTCAACTGGCGTACATCAATTGAGAATAATAGAGACGAAAATTCCTTTACATTACAAATCGGAGCAGATGTGACGACATGCAGACTGTGATAAAGGCCTATAAGTGTTGTGCCCTTGAAATCATGTCACCTAACACAATGCTCCTGTGTTCAGAGACGGGAGATTGTGACTGGTGCTGTTGAACCCACAGATGAGGAATGTGAATGGCAAAGTGACAAGGAGGAAGACGAGCTTGCTGTAAGTGTATACTTGTGAGAATCCTGAAATTACATCATATCAATTACACATGCCAGTTTTCTTGCCGAACCTTTCTACGGGAGCCCTGAGCTATTGAACTTCTCGTTTAGAGATCGTGTGCTAATGGTAGATTTTATAAACTGATTTTTGCCCACAGGAAGATTTGCAGAAAAAAGCTGCTTTGGAGGAGAAGCAGGCAGATTCAGCCAGCGCCGTTGATCCGAAAGGAATCCCGGAGTTCTGGCTCACCATCTTTAAACATGTGGATATGCTTGGAGAAATGCTGCAGGTGAACTTTCACATGACTTTTCCTTATTATCTTCGCGAAAGCTTTTGCAGATGACATTTGTATTTGTTTTACGGTTGGGGTCCTTTAACTTATTTTTGAAATTGAATAGTGTGGAAAAATATTGGCTTTTAATTTGTATTTTTTATAGAATTTAACAGTAATTTGTTGAAAAAATTAAGCATCAAGGCCCCGATATACTCACGGCAAAGTTATTTTTTGTTCTTCGCTTAAGGGTAAAAATAAGTTTGAAATACGTGAGCAGCAGTATCCTACTAGAAAACATCACAACACCGTCCACGCTGCTGAGAGCGATGTTTAGATGAATATGTAAATATGTGCAGCGTGCTTTTCCTCTTAGAAACAAAGTAAACAACAAAAATGACATCCCATAACTTACCCTTAATCCATCCTAGGTATATATATATCTTTCTTCTTTCTGTCAAACATAATGGGAGTTATATTTAAAAAATATTCTGGCTCTTCCAAGCTTTATAATGGGAGTTAATGGTAACTGATATTTTGAAGCCCAAAAAAGCACATCCATCCATCATAAAAGTAATCCATACGGATCCAAGGGGTTAATAAAGGCCTTCTGAAGTGAAGTGATGCATTTTTGTAAGAAAAATATCCATATTTATAACTTTTATAGACTATAATCTCTAGCTTCCGGTAATGTCCGAGTCGAGTTCCAGCGAATGACGTAGGATGTAGGAGTAGCGTAAGCTTAGGTGAGAGTAGACGCCTCTCGTGGTTCAAACAACGAACTCAAGCTCCTCCGACATTGCTCTTTAAAAATTCTTATTTTAGACTTCTGATTCGTGTTTTGTTTTGTTTATCCTCTGCGCTTCTGCATTCGTCAAAACGTCATGCGTCAGGTCAAAGTTCACTCTTCCGCCAGAACTAGACTCGCGTACAGTCGTTACCGGAAGCTAGTGATTACACTTTATGAAGTTATAATTATGGATATTTTTCGTACAAAAATGCATCACTTCACTTCAGAAGGTCTTTATTAACCCCCTGGAGCCGTATGGATTACTTTTATGATGGATGGATGTGCTTTTTTTGGGCTTCAAAAAAAAACAAAAAACACCATTCACTCCCATTATAAAGCTTGGAAGAGCCAGGATATTTTTTAATATAACTCTGATTGTGTTCGTGAAAAAAGATCATATACACCTAGGATGTCTTGAGGGTGATTAAATTTACTATCCCTTTAAGAAAGCATCTGAACATAGTGATGTGGATCTTTGCGCAAGCTCTGGCATCTGGTCACGTCACGTTTATTTATATAGCACTTTGTAGACCTTTTTCACAAGAATCGGAAATCACGTGAAGCGGGGTAAAGTTAGTTCCGCTATGCGTCTACGGCTATTAGATTGATATACTCTTTTCTTCTTACCTTTTCTGTTTTCCAAGTTGCTGTTGTATAATCTACAAAGGAATTATTTTCTTCTTGTTTGTAGCTTATACGGCCACTCAGGCCATTGCTCAAATTTACCGGCAGGTGGATTTATATTACCAGCTGTCATACAGTTTAGGCTACGGCTACGCAGCTACTCATTCAGCAATTTCCCCGGTCGTAACATTATTTATATAATTTATTCATTAAAAAAAAATTAACTCCCCAATATATACTTCAGTGGGGGATATAAAGTCGTGAGATAGCCTATTGTCGTTTAATACGTTTTAAAAATATATAGCATGTTAATCTCATATGGCATTACATCCCACATTCAAGCATATGTTATAACTAATCCTGATTGATAAAAATGATTAAACTAAGACATAATTAATTTCCAACACCACACTGTGCACAACTATCAGTCTTTGAATTAATGTTGCAACAGCACAATACTGTGCATAATATTTAAGATGATGACGACAGGAAATTATGAGTGAGAGATGACTGAAGTGTTTATATCCAGAAATATCAGGGTGCAAGCGGTCCTGTTTCATGAATCAGAGGATCAGGCTTGCGTGATGAGGGAGCTGCCAGCTGATCACCTCCCCAGCACGTCGCTAAAAACACTCTATAGCCTACATCCCAATGTGCATATCCACCCTAAATAGTACTGAATATTACTAATGTCACATAGACTACTATTTAGGATGGAAAGTGTGTACGTTGAGACACAGGCACTGTCTTTACAGCACATGAAGCGCGATAATGCAAAGCCGCGCCAAACAGACACGAAGAATATAACCAGTTTAACCGCCATCACTTCAAATTATTTATTAAATTTAGCTCTTAATGAGAGCTCTGTAGTCTCACCAATAATTCACCAAGAACGTTCAAACATTTTCATGACATTTAATTCGTAAAACGACTTTGATTCCCGAGCTGGTTCTGAACGAGTAACCGTAACCGATAGAACGATCTATCACTATAACCGGAAAAACTTTTACCCAGCGTGGATCATTCCGTAAGCCAAAAACCCGGAAGTGTGAAAAAGGTCTATTCCAGGGGCTGGAAGGCCACAGTCCTGCAGAGTTTAGCTCCAACCCCAATTAAACACACCTGAACCAGCTAATTACGGTCTAATTAGGAATACTAGAAACTCCCAGGCAGGTGTGTTGAGGCAAGTTGGAGCTAAGCTCTACAGGACAGTGGTTTATACAGACACCTGCTTTATACAATGGATTGTTTAAAAGCTGCAGCATTACAGAATTAAACATGAAAACGGTTTTATAGTAAACATTTTATTGGACTGTCCTGCTTTTTATAGTTTTTTGTTTTTTTGTATTGTATTTTAAAGTTATTTTTAAGCTCATTTAAGGACTTGTTTTGTAAGAATTTACCAGAAATTTGTATTTTTATTTATATATTTGTATATGTACATTTAAAACATCTTGTGTAATTTTAAACTGCTGTATTTTAATCAACTCTATTTTTAGTTTTATTTTGTATTTACGCAACTCTTGTGTAACTTTGTAACCCTGCTTTTACCATGAAAATAGCCTCAGCTGCTGATATGTCATTAAAATTTCTACTATTATTACTAAGCACATTGCATAAATCTATGACGTATGATTTATAGGAAGTGACTGCTTTGACCTTTTGGATAAAAGGTTGATGTGGTTTACACAGGATGTGGTTTTTGTGAAAGGAAGCCCTTAGAGGATATTCAAGTTTGTATTGGTGCATGCTGAATTCACATGCAGTCTGATTATATTGTCATTTAATGTATAATTTTTTTTAAATTTCATTTGAATACGTAAGTGAGCAGTTGGACTATACAGAGTCTGCATCCGCCCTNGCGCCAAACAGACACGAAGAATATAACCAGTTTAACCGCCATCACTTCGAATTATTTATTAAATTTAGCTCTTAATGAGAGCTCTGTAGTCTCACCAATAATTCACCAAGAACGTTCAAACATTTTCATGACATTTAATTCGTAAAACGACTTTGATTCCCGAGCTGGGTCTGAACGAGGCTATCTATCACTGTATCCGGAAAAACTTTTACCCAGCGTGGATCATTCCGGAAGCCAAAAACCCGGAAGTGTGAAAAAGGTCTATTCCAGGGGCTGGAAGGCCACAGTCCTGCAGAGTTTAGCTCCAACCCCAGTTAAACACACCTGAACCAGGTCAACTCTATTTTTAGTTTTATTTTGTATTCACGCAACTCTTGTGTAACTTTGTAACCCTGCTTTTACCATGAAAATAGCCTCAGCTGCTGATATGTCATTAAAATTTCTACTATTATTACTAAGCACATTGCATAAATCTATGATGTATGATTTATAGGAAGTGACTGCTTTGACCTTTTGGATAAAAGGTTGATGTGGTTTACACAGGATTTGGTTTTTGTGAAAGGAAGCCCTTAGAGGATATTCAAGTTTGTATTGGTGCATGCTGAATTCACATGCAGTCTGATTATATTGTCATTTAATGTATAATTTTTTTTAAATTTCATTTGAATACGTAAGTGAGCAGTTGGACTATACAGAGTCTGCATCCGCCCTGTTTCCCCCATTCCACACAATGATTTCCATCTAAAATCAGTGCCGAAAGCATGAAGTTGAATCCATGCCAGCTTAGTTAAACCATTCTGGAATCCTGTTTTGTTTCCTGTAGGAGCATGATGAGCCAATCCTGAAACACTTGCAGGACATCACTGTGAAATTTTCTGAGCCTGGACAGCAAATGGTTTGTCAAACCCTCTGTTTACTTACTACTAACATTTAAACACATACATTACAGGTGTTCTTTTTAACATTGTTCAATTGTTTGTCAAAAAACAGAGTTTCACGTTAGAGTTCCACTTTGAGCCCAACAGCTTCTTCAGTAACTCGATCCTCACTAAAGTCTACAAGATGAAATCCGAGCCAGACGCAGTAGATCCGTTCTCTTTCGAGGGGCCGGAGATCGTGGACTGTGAAGGGTAAGATGGAGAAATAGTTAATGGTGCTTTCTAATAGAAATCCCAACCATAAGACTTTAACTAAGTATATACCCTACCAATCAAAGGTTTGAAATTAAGATTTTTTTAAAGGAATCTCATATGGTCACCAAGGCTGCTTTTATTTGATCAAAAATACAGTAAAACGGTAATATTGTGAAATATTATTAGAGATTAAAATGAGTGTTTTCTGTTTGAATATATTTTAAAATGTAATTTAGTCCTGTGATTGTAAAGCTGAGTTTTTAGCATCATCACTCCAGTCTTCAGGGTCACATGATCCTTCAGAAATCATTTTAATATGCTGATTTGCTGCTCAATGTTTTTAACATTGATAATAATAATAATAAGAAGAACCATTATTAAAAATTGAACACCAATAATAATTGAGCAGCAAATCAGCATATTAGAATGATTTCTGAAGGATCATGTGACACTGAAGACTGAAGTAATGATGCTGAAAATTCAGCTTTGGCATCACAGGAAGAAATTACATTTTAAAATATTTTAAAATAGGAAACACTACTTTTAAATTGATATTTAATAATTAAATACAATTAAAATAAGATTAAATAATTAAAAAAAAAGTATAAAAATAATATTTCACAATATCACTGTATTTTTGATCAAATAAATGCAGCCTTTTTGAACATAAGAGACTTCAAACAAATTTAAAAAATTGTAATTATTCCAAACTTTTCAGCGGTAGTGTAGAATTGATTTTGCATGAATGACACATCAATTTGTGTGGCCTGTTTGGGAGAGAATTACGATTTTTCGCTTGGCATTTACATTTGATTCAGTTCTTTACGTAAATCTGGACTACCAGAAATGATTCCATTTTCCATTGTTTTTTAGTTGTAAGATTGACTGGCAAAAAGGCAAGGATGTGACAGTAAAAATTGTTAAAAAGAAGCAGAAACACAAAGGAAGAGGGACCATTCGGACAGTCACCAAAGAGGTTCCACAAGATTCATTCTTCAACTTCTTCAATCCGGTTAAAGGTATGTTACACTGCAATGATAAATTCATAACGATTTTGGTTGAGTTTAGTAGATTTGCATTATTTCGTTTGGATTTGGTTTCCTGTGTAGAAGAATAGAGAATCACCATTAACAGCACAACAAAATATTATCTTGGTTCTTGAAGCAACCCAAACAAATCTCATAGTTTAGAATTATGCAAGTGTGACGGACCGAGTAATGTGGTCCTGTTGGTATGATTTAGTCCTGGGATTAAGATAATTGAGTGGTTTGGCATTATTTCTTGCATCATGGCGTTTCATGAAAAGGCTCTTGAAATATACACTGAACAAAATTATAAACGCAACACTTTTGTTTTTGCCCCCATTTTTCATGAGCTGACCTCAAAGATCTAAGACTTTTTCTATGTACACAAAAGGCCTATTTCTCTCAAATATTGTTCACAAATCTGTCTAAATCTGTGTTAGTGAGAACTTCTCCTTTGCCGAGACATGCCACACCTGTGAGGTGGATGGATTATCAACATGCTGATTAGACAGCAGGATTATTGCACAGGTGTGCCTTAGGCTGGCCACAATAAAAGGCCACTCTAAAATGTGCAGTTTTATCACACAGCACAATGCCAAAGATGTCGCAAGTTTTGATAGACCATGCAATTGGCATGCTGACTGCAGGAATGTCCACCAGAGCTCTTGCCCGTGGATTGAATGTTCATTTCTCTACCATAAGCCGTCTCCAAAGGCGTTTCAGAGAATTTGGCAGTACATCCAACCGGCCTCACAACCACAGACCATGTATAACCACACCAGCCCAGGACCTCCACATCCAGCGTCTTCACCTCCAAGATTGTCTGAGACCAGCCACCCGGACAGCTGCTGCAACAATCGGTTTGCATAACCAAAGAATTTCTGCAAAAACTGCCAGAAACCGTCTCAGGGAAGCTCATCTGCATGCTCGTCGTCCTCATTGGGGTCTCGACCTGACTGCAGTTTGATTGGGCAAATGCTCACATTCGATGGCGTCTGGCACTTTGGGGAGGTGTTCTCTTTACGGATGAATCCCGGTTTTCACTGTACAGGGCAGACAGCGTGTATGGCGTTGTGTGGTTGAGCGGTTTGCTGATGTCAACGTTGTGGATCAAGTGGCCCATGGTGGCGGTGGGGTTATGGTATGGGCAGGCGTATGTTATGGACAACGAACACAGGTGCATTTTATTGATGGCATTTTGAATGCACAGAGATACCGTGACGGAATCCTGAGGCCCATTGTTGTGCCATTCATCCACGACCATCACTTCATGTTGCAGCATGATAATGCTGCAACATGAAGTGATGTTGCAGCATTATGTTTCGGACCCCCCAACCCCCCGGAACCCCGGGACCTCCCAAATGCAGTAAAACTGTACATTTTAGAGTGGCCTTTTATTGTGGCCAGCCTAAGACACACCTGTGCAATAATCATGCTGTCTAATCAGCATCTTGATATGCCACACCTGTGAGGTGGATAGATTATCTCCGCAAAGGAGAAGTGCTCACTAACACAGATTTAGACAGATTTGTGAACAATATTTGAGAGAAATAGGCCTTTTGTGTACATAGAAAAAGTCTTAGATCTTTGAGTTCAGCTCATGAAAAATGGATGCAAAAACAAAAGTGTTGCGTTTTATAATTTTGTTCAGTGTACTTATGATCTATGTCAGGTTGTGAATTGCTTTGGTTTGTTGATTTGGCAAAATATTATTGGATTAATCATTATACTGTCCATTTTAGGGTCACATCTTGTGACCTCATGTCCTGTTTCTTGGTTAGTTCAGATGTCTTTGGTCCATGTTGTGTTCATATTTCAGTCGAACCGCACCAGAGTTCCTCTGGAAGTGGGCCGAGACCCTAATGAAAAGGTGCGTCTCGGTCTGCTTGATCTGATGGTGGCACTCACACTTATTCAAATGAATACACTTACAGAGCAATTACACCAGAGTTCAATTTATTTGAAAAAAACCTGCAAAGTGTGAACACACCTTGTGTTTGAGGTACATGTCATGAGGAATATCAAACTTAAAAACTGTGAAATTTCTCTGAAATTCTTTTTTTGATGGGATATACCTGTTTAATTAAATGCTACTGGAATATATTTCTGTGCAAATTTACTTTTTAGTGTCTTCTGGACAGCAGGGGGCATCACACAATTATGTTTGTCTGAATAGATGGACCATCCACTGGGTAGCAAATGTTTCCACCTCAGAACTATTTTGTATGGAACACAAACTACCTCCAGAGGGCGCTTCACAACTCAGAAAGCTGAATCTCGCATTGAGCTCCATTAATATCTGTCTTACTGTTCAGTTCTACAGATATTCTGACAAACAAATGGAAATCTATCTGAGCAGTTTCTTTAAAATGATTTTTAACATTCAATGCTATGTAATCATGTACCATCTATGTATCTTCATCAGTGGTCTGGAAAAAAAAATACACGAGTCAAATTTTTGGTCCCACTTTATGTTAGGTGTCTTGAACTGCTATGTACTAACATTTAAATTAATAATTTGTTACAGTGCACTTGTTTGTGTATATGAATGATTTACATTGCACTTATTACATTCAGTTATATCTTAAATAAAACAGCTGTAATTAATTTATATAATTAAACTGTTGGCCCATCCCTTACCCCTTAACCCACCTTAAAACCGAACTATACCAGGAAACTAGCAGAACAAGTGTTTTGTAGTGCAACATGAACACAATAAATACATTGTAAATCAGACACCTGATATAAAGTATGACCAAATTTTTAAGTCATTGAATTGAATATAAACAGGAGAATTATTATTGACATTCAGAATTCTTGAGCAATTGGGGACCACAACAACAACATAATAATAAAAAAACTTTATTTTATATAGCGTCTTTAAAAGAAGCTTCTCAAAGTGCTTTACATAGTAAACTAGTTGTGTTTGATAATTCAGTGTAGATTTAAAGTGGACCTATTATGCCCCTTTCACAAGATGCAATATAAGTTTCTGGTGTCCCCAGAATGTGTCTGTGAAGTTTCAGCTCAAAATAACCCACAGATCATTTATTATAGCTTGTCAAATTTGCCCCTATTTGGGTATGAGCAAAAACACGCCGTTTGTGTGTGTGTCCCTTTAAATGCAAATGTGCTGCTGCTCCTGACCCGCTCAACAACAACAAAACTGGAGAATCTCACACAGCCAAAATGATGATTGTCAGTAACGGTGTACAGCCTTACATTGTTCGATTCTTAGCAATTTGAATGAATGCATTTCAGAAATATGATTATTTTAATAAAATAATTTGTGAGTGCAGAAATCTTACCTATTTCACTTAAGTATGTATGACTAACAAATATGAGTCACATTAAGTTTGTTACAAGTGCCATTCAAATTATTGGAAATTGAAATGTATAAATATAGCCAAGGAATGTCAGTTGAATTTGTATCTTCAACGGCCATGACATTGTTGTGTTTCCTTCACCTCAATCAGCCTTCCAAAAATGCTGAGCATTGAATGCTTTGAATTTTTAAGCACCATGCTTCTCGTCAACCCCTCTGGTAGTACGACAGGTAAAGAATGCCGCCCGTCCTGCACACAGACTGGGAAAGCGCCACTATTACTGTCAATAACCTTGTCGCCGGATGTGTGTAATATATCTGTTACTGAGGTGATTTCCACAACATTCCTGTCTTAGGAGTGGCACTTACACTGAAATGACAGCATTGAGGCTGTAACTGAATGATGTAATGCTTTCTGTGTTTCAATGAAGTTCCAAAAAGAAATGTCTCCTTCAGACTTTGATCAGGTCTTTTTTTTTTTTTAAATGACTTGCGTCTGAATGGCTGACGCAAATCACAAAACCTGTCAGGAACATGTCTTGATCATATTTCACCCTGAAATAGAAAATTTACATTGTTACCTTATGTTCATAACAAATGAACATTTTCACCCCAAATTCCTATTAACACAATGCCAAAATGGCTTATTGTTATACAAAAACTATTTTAAATAAAACATATTAATGCATAATGGTTGTATTTACTACACTGAGTTTTAATTTTACAAAATTGTATTGAAACTCGTAATATCTAGAGTATTATATGAGAGAGATCACATGAGCGAGTGCATTACCTGCATCTAGCTGATATTCTTCAGGTCAATCTTATATTCATGATCACGAAATCAGTTTGAATGTCCACTGAGGAAAGTGATATCTTTATCTTTGTCTTTTTAACATTTAAGACATTCCCATTACAGCGCTAGTCAAAGCATTGGTCCGTTGCGTCACTTAAGATGTTTGCATGTTATTTAAAAAAAAAAAAAATTTATTGAACAATAATATTTAAATTAACAACAATAGCCATTATAACAGTATAAGAAGTAAAATATGAAATGAACACAAGCAAACGTACAAAAGAGCGCTCTAGTTAGTACAGAATTTAATTTTAATGTAAATGTAAAGTTATGAAACTTAATATAGCCCTTAAGCCAACTCCATTAGCTCTGGAACAAGTAATCAAGTAATATATTAATAAGACCAAAGATTGCCCGTTTGATAGACCCAAAACAAATTATACATCATGATTAAACCCTATCTACATAAGAGCCAGCGAGATGAAGCTGTTCTCAGCGGGTACATGAGTGCTGAACGGCCGCTGACGACCTGGAGCTCACATCTCCGAAAGTGTCTAAACAAATTTTCAAGTAGGCGCTATGTTTACATTTAAATTGCATATCTGAGGTCTAAACAAATATATTCTTGCCTAAAAAAAAAAAACTCACAGTAGTATCTATAAAAATATAGTGGGTTTGCTCGTCCACCATGACACTCAATGTGAGAATGCTGACAGTGGAGTGATTCAAACTGTGAAATGGTTCCTGTGGCAATATTGCTAGAATATATATACTTACCGGCTTCTTTATTAAGCACACCTTGCTAGTACCATGTTGGACCCCCTTTTGCCCTTTAGAAATTCTTGGTGGCACAGAATCAACAAGGTGCTGGAAGCTTTCCTCAGAGATTTTTCATGAAAGCATCAAGCAGTTTCTGCAGATTTGTCGGCTGCACATCCATGATGAGAATCTCCTGTTCCACCACATCCCAAAGCTGCTCTATTGAGATCTGGTGACCGTGGAGTCAGTTTCAGTATAGTGAACTCATTGTCATGTTAAGAAACCAATTTGAGATGATCTGAGCTTTGTGACATGGTGCATTATCCTGCTGGAAGAAGCCATCAGAAGACGAGTACAGTGTGTTCATAAAGATATGGACATGATCAGCAACAATATTCAGGTCGGCAATGGCATTTAAACGAAGTGGTATTAAGGGGCCCAAAGTGTGGCAAGAAAATACCCGCACACCATTACACCACCAGCAGCCTGAACCGTTGATACAAGGCAGGATGGATCCATGCTTTCATGATGTTTACGGCAAATTCTGACCCTATCTGAATATTGCAGCAGAAATCGAGTCTCATCAGACCAGGCAACGCTTTTCCAGTCTTCTATTGTCCAATTTTGCTGAGCCCGTGTGAATTGTATCCTCCGTTTCCTGTTCTTAGCTGACAGGTGTGAACTTCTGCTGCTGTAATCCATCTGCTTCAAGTTTGGTCAAGTTGTGCGTTCAGAAACGCTCTTCTTCAGACCTCGGTTGTTACGAGTGGTTATTTGAGTTACTGTTGGCTTTTTTATCAGCTCGAACCAGTCTGGCCATTCTCCTCTGACCTCTGGCATCAACAAGGCATTTTTACCAACAGAACTGCCACTCACTGGATATTTTCTCTTTTTCGGACCATTCTCTGTAAACCCTAGAGATGGTGGAGAGTAAATCCCAGTAGATCAGCAGTTTCTGAAATACTCAGAGCATCTTTTGCTCACTAAGGCTGCATTTATTTGATCAAAAATACCATATAAATTAATAATGTGAAATATTATTTAAATGATCTTTCCATTATTTCAGTGTTTTAAAATGTAATTTATTCCTGTGATGGCAAAGCTGAAATATTTGGGATTCATGCTTCTGTACATGTATCTTGTCCCATACTTATATTAATACTTTTTTTTTGTTTTCCTTTCTAGCTTCGCTTGATGGAATGGTGAGTGAGTCTTCCTTGCGTTCTCAGTGTTTTGTTGTGTTTGTAAACATCTGAATCATTGAAGTATGCAGTACACGTCTTTTTTAGCGGCCTACACAAACACATACTGTAGTACAACCCTCCTCTGCAAGTTTGGAAAACACGTCACGAACGAGAAACATTTCAAGAGTTCTTGCGTCAGTAACGGTCAACTCTTCATATAGTAACGTAGCTGCTTAAAAACAAGTACAGTCATTTCACAATGATTTGTCAGTTAGCATCTCTAAACTCACACTCTGAAAGTATTGCATTAATATGAAATCAGGAGATGCTGTTTTCAATCCTGTAATTGGTAAAAGTAAAATCTATATAATTGTGCATGTGACAAATAAAACTCTTGAATCTTGAATAAAATATAATCCGTTATATGCTCACTGTTCATGTGTTTGTGTCCAGGATGAAGACTTGGACTTCACTCTAGCTTCAGATTTTGAGGTCGGACATTTCTTCCGGGAGAGGGTCATTCCCAGAGCCGTGCTTTATTTCACAGGAGAGGCCTTAGAAGACGACGAGAGTGTACGTCTACTCTTTTGATTATTAATAATGTAAAAACTCAGACTGACTATAGTGAAAAAAAACCTGAAAATATTCCATATATATCTTGATGTATGTATTTGCTCTGCATTGGCTTAAAGGGTTATAAAGTATTTCATTTTATTGGAATTTATTTTTGAACATTATTTTAGGTCCTGGTACTGGTCACCTTTTTATTTTTATTTAGTAGATTTTTATCACAAATAATGCACTTTTTATTTGTCCATTTAACATCTATGGCAGCAAAATATTATAGAAAATATTGTAAATATTGAATGTATCAGCCAGCTTCCTTGTGAAATCAAATAGTACATTTGATTTATAATATTTCTGTAATTCCATGCTGTTTTGCAGTTTGAAGAGGAGGATCTTGAAGAGGGAGAGGAGGAGGTGAGGATCCATTGATATACAGCCTTATCATTTATTTATGGGCAATAGCAATTTAACAGCAAAATATTATTGTCATTCAGGACCTGGATGAGGAAGGTGAAGAAGAGGATGAGGGAGATTTTGACCCCACGGTGAGAATTTAAATCCTTTTCCCAATTTGTTTGCAATTGATTAATTGATCAAAAAGTAATGTGACTTTGTGCAGATTGTAATTTGAAAGCAGCATGTAATTGGAAAGTTCTGCTAGAATGTTAGGCTGTTTTCCAAATAGAATACTGGAAAACTAGTAGATACTGTACGCTGCTTGCTTTGATTGAGATAGATATATAGGGTTAGGGTTACGGTGTAACGGTACACAAAACTCACGGTTCGGTACATACCTCGGTTTTGAAGTCACGGTTCGGTACGGGTTCGGTACAGCAGGTGGGGAGAAAACTAAACATGAAATTACTTTTTGTTTTTTATTAAACAATGGTTTACAGTACACATTGTGTCTCTGTCTTTAATTATATTAAATAAATTATAACAAAGTTTCTTAAGGATAAAAAAATGATCTCTGCTAATGCTATAAACTATATAGTGAGCACTTACTTGAGCTTTAGGCCACTATAATATTAAAAGTAAACAACAGAGCCCAAACTATTAGCCTAAATTCAATCACTATTTATTTTTAGATATACTAATCAACACTCAAATAACAAAGTAAAATATAATGAATATATAGGCTAATACAGTGAATATATTAAGCGAAAGAGTTAATTTCTCTAGCGAACTAACAAGCTGTGGACACTGAATGGCTTTTCTGAGGTAAATGCTACAGTAAGTTGTACTGTATCTTTCAACGTACCTTCAGATGTTCATTCTTGTTTATTCTGTAACTAGTATTAAAGAGGAAGAGATGATCACGTTCACTCGCTCTCGCGCTGCCGGTTGAACTGAGGTGCCTATACAGTGATCTGTCACGCCACATCAAAGCTCGTCAATACGGGAATTTCGTGATTTCGTGGACAGAATTTGAAAGATGACACTTTGTTTCTTATCAAAAGTAACAAAACGCAGAGCTTATTGCGATTATTGGTGGTTAATGGTGGTTAGGCTACAACGCTGTATTCGTCGTCTTATCCACCAGTCTTTGTCCGTTGTCTTAATTCACCAAGAAAGTGTTCCCAACAAGAGATCTTAATGTTGCAATGTAATGCATTCGGTACACACTTGCACCATACTGAAAGCCCTGCACCGAAACGGTTCGGTACGAATATATGTATCGTTACACCCCATAAAAAATGTAAATATATATATATATATTTGGGGTGTAACGGTACACATTTTCCTACCGAACCGAATATATAGTGAGTGATTCTATAATTGGAGATACATTTTGCATTTCAAAAAGTTAAGGGGAAAAAATGTTCACTAACAGAAATTCTTTCCAGTATCTTATTGAAAAGATATTTAATTTTAATAATTCAGTGCTCGCCAAACACAAGTTAGTTCAATTTTTTTCCCCTTTTAACGAAAAAACAGATTTCTTTATATTGTTTGTCAACTCTGTTACTGTCAATTCTGTTACATACTGTCAACACTGTTACTGTACCTCGGTAACAGAGTTTGATGGTAACAGAATTGACAATTTTAAACTTTTTAGCCAAAAACTCCACTTGCTAGCATAAATGCTAAGAGCACATGGCACTAATGAAATCATGATTAAAAGACTTTTAAACAACCCACTGTGTGATCAGTGATAAATTCTGTTTTCCTTTTGATATTGTGGTAACTATTTTGACGTTTTACAAAATAACTCTTGGTGTGTGGACTTTTTAGAATAAAATATTTTCTCAGAGAGACCGCACACACCTTACAGTGCTTATCAGTGAGGGAAAGTGACATCATTTCCTGTATCTTACATAGTTGTGGGAGATAATTCCACCAATTTAAAGGCAAAGTATGGTACAGTAACAGAATTGGCGCAAGATTCATGGACACATTTTTATAAGATCAAAGTTATTTTTAAACAATTTAATGTTGTATTATTAGGAAAATAAATTAGGAAAATAACTGTTTAAGGCTTTTATAAATAAAGTAAATGAAATATTAATAAAATAAAAGTAAATTAAATATATTTTGATCACACAATGATACATGATGGAAAAAAAATACAATGAGTAATTCAGACAACAAGAAATCAAAATTTCAGCTATATGACACTTTTTACAGAATATATTATATTGTTATGGCCTGTAACATCTTGTGATCCATGACAATGAGTAATAAATTATTAAAATAATTACAAATATAACCATTTTAAAAAAGCAGAAAAAATAATAACTTTGGACACCAAATGTACATGCAATTATAGAATCACCCATAGATAGATAGATAGATAGATAGATATGAAACAGTATAAAATATGCATCCACAAACGAAGTATGCTATACATTACTTACTGTTTACTTCATATTTGTAATCCATTTTTATGTGAAAATGTCTCAACTTTTAGCAATTTGAGATATTTGCATTGTAGGATACGGTACACAGTGTGCTCAGTTGCAGTACATACTGCAAAATAGTAGTAGTTTTAGTATTCTGTTCCAAACATAGCTGTCTCTGAATCATTAAATATACTTTTATTGCTGATCTGTGTTTGATTGAGGTGGTCTGCATTGAAAGCATTAACTTGTATGATGCTTCATAATCAGTTGCATGTCTGATGTGTAAACCTGTTTGTTTGTCCCTCCACTTCCCCTTTACAGGCATAATTAATTTCTCACTTCATGCATTTCTAGGTAAGAGATACCAGAAGGGATGTGGCTCTTTTTCCCATCAATCTTTTGATCAGTCTTCCCTTTATTATTATTATAGTCTTTCTCCTCTGCTTTCACTCTTATGTCACTTTCACATGAGAGGGTTGTGTTTAAGGGTTAAAGGGTTAATTCACACAAAAATGAAATTTCTGTCATTAATTACTCACCCTCATGTCGTTCCACACCTGTAAGACCTTCGTTCATCTTTGGAACACAAATTAAGATCTTTTTGATGAAATCCGAGAGGTTTCTGAACCACACATAGGAAGCAATGTCCTTTTACCTTTCAAGGTCCAGTAAAGTAGTAAAGACATTGTTAAAATAGTCCATGTGACTACAGTGTCGGTGTTCTGATGTAGAAAGCGCTGCACTGCATCTACAACGTAAACAGCATCAGAGACTGACACGAAAGAAAATAAATTGTTGAATAAAGTCTTTATTTTTTTGTTTTTGTGCACAAAAATATTATATAAAAAAGTATTCTCATCTCTTCATAACATTAAGGTTGAACCGTTCTCGACCTTGAAAGGTGAAATGATGTTGCTGCCTATGTGTGAATCAGATAACCTCGGATTTCACAAAAAATATCTTAATTTGTGTTCCGAAGATGAACGAAGGTCTAATGAGTTTGGAGCGACATGAGGGTGAGTAATTAATGACAGAAATTCAATTTTTGGGTGAACTAACCCTTTATCTAACTGGAGTCTGCATTTCGGCGCGACTCAAATGCTCCACTGTCCACCCAGATATGAAGATTCATTGGATGAATGTATGGCTCGATTAGACTGTCACATCAAGAGTGATAAGATTTGTCAGTTTTATGGATGTCGCCATTTTTTATATTACTTTGGTCACAGAATATGGGCTTGACTCGCGTTGCACGTTCATACAGACAGTATTCAAGACACTACTGTAAGCTACTGTTTGAACGGGGCATTTCAAGACTCTCATCTGTTAGTAAATACAGTTGTAACTCGAAAAAAACTGACAGCCTGAACATAGCCTAATTTGAACATAGCCTTTGTAAAAAATATCAAGCAAAACATAAATGTGCAAAAAAATGAAATGTAAACGACTAGTATTTCCAATGTCGACTAGCAGAAGAAATACCGTTTAGTCGAATAGTCTCGCACATCCCTACTCTTTAGTAGTACTTTGATGGTGAAAGTATTTCGCAATAATACCCTGTAAACGTAAAAATTTTGAAAGCAGATCAGCCAGTAGGACACAACAATCATACTTGGGGTTGGACAAACAAAAGTGTGAAAATGACATTTGTAAAGTTTTTCTTAGACATTAAAGACTAAACTTTTCAAGTCACGCTCACTAAAATAACCTTAAAGGTGAAGTACGTCATTTTTTCACTGTAAAATACGTGGCTTGACATATTAACCTCTGGCTTAAAGGATTAGTTCACTTTCAAATGAAAATTACCCCAAGCTTTACTCACCCTCAAGCCATCCTAGGTGTATATGACTTTCTTCTTTCTGATGAACATAATCGGAGAAATATTAATAATAATCCTGACGCATCCAGGCTTTATAATGGGATTGAACGGGACCAATAAATATGCAAATGAAGAAAGCACATCCATCCATCATTAACGTACAAATAAAGTATATTAAGTTATAAAGTAAAATATTTAGCTTCCGAAGAACTTATGAAGAAAGTGTAACTCACGTCAGTTACGCTTTTTTTGCGTAAGTCGAATATGAAAGGCGTAGGACTTAAGCGTTTTAAACTGCGAGAGGTGGTACACTTTCTTCGTAAGTTGAATACGGAAGGTGGTCTGATGGAATCTAGATATTTTACTTTATAACTTGTTAAATATGGTTAGTATATATACACAAATGGAGGGCTGCAACTAACGATTATTTTGATAATCGATTAGTTGGAAGATTTTTTTTTATTTTTACTTTACTGACAAAAAAATACACTATTGCACATCCTGCCCAATGTACTTCAAACAAATGTGCCAGCTGAATGCTATGAAAACATACAGTCATTTATTACACTACCTGTCATAATAAAGAGAGAACACAAATATTTTTGGAATCTATCAAAAACTTGTTTGAAACTATAAATGGTATTGCCATTTATTAGGAAAATAACAAACTGAAACAACTAAATAGTTTCTAAATAATATTCACACATAATATCCAAAAAAACTCAACAGTTTGTATAGACTGTAAAAAAATAAACAATCTTACTGTCATTTCTTTATCCTGTAAATAGGCTATAAGAAACGTCTTACATTTATTTTCAATTAGTTCTCCCTTTACAGTTACTACTATCATAAAATACTTGAATGACATGTTGATTTTTAAATCTAAATGTAACAGATATTTCAGCAAAATGAATATTTTTGCGCTTAATATTAATTGTCTCTCTCTCTCCCGCGTTCCGTCTGTCTGACGCGGGTGCGCGCGCCGGCGCTCATTCAGTAAAGTTTGAAGTTGAACGCAGACTGTGAGGACGTGTGGAGTACGTTTATGATGGATGGATGCACTTTTTTTGAGCTTCAAACTCGTTGGTCCTGTTCACTGCCATTATAAAGCTTGTATGCGTCAAGATATTTATCAATATAACTCAGATTGTGTTCATCAGAAAGATGAAAGTCATATACACCTAGGATGCCTTGAGGGTGAGTAAAGCTTTGGGTAATTTCCATTTTAAAGTGAACTAATCCTTTAATAGAGTGATTTGGGGGCGGGACTAACATTCCAACCAATGATATACAGGGGCGGTGCCCAAACTTTTTGGAAACAATATTTTTGCAATTACTTTGATGCAACTACTGGTGCAGAAATTTCATACTTCATCTTTACCAAACAAAGCATGTATTAGGAATCTAACTATCATCAGGCAAATCATTACTTCCTGTTCCCCAGTGCCTGAAATAATACTCTTAATCTTTTATCTCCATCTTGTTCTTACAGAAAGAGCCTCCTCCTGCAGAGTGCAAACAGCAGTAAGACTCGTGAACTCGGAACTCGGCTGTCCGTCAGACAATTAGACGATGTGGATGCAGACCTAATTTCCTCGTGGACTCGCTACACTAATGCAATAGGAAAACAAACGCTGTTTAGGAAATGCATGTTTGTTTATTTCTCTACTGTTTACTTTTACAGAGATGACCTCAAGTGTTCTCATTCATTAGTCGTGTGATATCGCGCCCCAAAATTTAGCGTAATGTATAAAGTACTACATTTTTCTTTTGACTAAGAAACCTTTTCTATATTCAAAATGTTTGCCTAGTGTGTGTGAGATCTAGCAAAGATGCCATATGTGTTTTGAATTCTTAACGTCTGTATGCAACCATGGCCATTTTTGCAACATAGCAGGTTTTTGGACACTCCCCAGATGATATGAACGTCCAGTGTAGCATCACTCAGGGTTTTTTGCCAACAAAATGAACCTGCTGTCTTCTGGAATTTGACATAACTGAAATGTCTGACAACGCTGTTACAATGTAGTTACTAAAGTGTTTTGATGTGGATCGTCCTGCTCATTGGTAGCTGAACGATGTGGATTGTGGTAATAAATACTCATGATTTGTCTCCAGGGTTGGGCATCATCGAATTCCCAATGCTTGCGTGACGTAACGCATATCCATGCCATGCACGTTGACATGGGATTTCAACCATATTTTATTTCGCCATGTGGTTATGTGTCGAGTTGCTTGCATTCATGCACAGAGTTGCATCAGTTACAGTATTGAGAATGTTAATAAGCAGATCTTAAAGCCATTGCAGGTTCACCCTCCGTTTTAACTGTGCAAGCCGTAGCCTTATCTGGAACTTCTTTGGTTTGTAATGCAGCATTGTTTCCATTTTTGTACAAAATAGACAAAAAGATTCTATTAAATGTTGTGCGACATGATGCCGCAAAGTCTTGCTCTTTTTTAAAATAATTGAAATCTGACTTACCATTTTCACTTGGTGGATAAAGTGGGAACCCATAACTAAGGACCAGAAAATCATAGAAACCTGCAGGTAGGCTCTTAGTAAGTACCTTAGCAAATACATAGCAGCATGCTTAAAGAGTTAGTTCACCCAAAACATGACATTTCTGTCATTAATTACTCACCCTCATGTCGTTCCAAATCTGTAAGACCTTCATTTATCTTCAGAACACAAATTAAGATATTTGTTGATGAAATCCATGTTTATCTCCCAAAGAAAAAAACGAAATTACCACATTCAAGATCTAGAAAAGTAGTAAAGACATCGTTAAAGGGTTAGTTCACCCACAAAATGAAAATTCTGTCATTAATTACTCACCCTCATGTCGTTCTACATTCGTAAGACCTTCATCTTCAAAACACACATTGAGATATTTTTGATGAAATCCGATGGCTCAGTGAGGCCTCCATTGCCAGCAAGATAATTAACACTTTCATATGCCCAGAAAGCTACTAAAAACATATTTAAAACAGTTCATGTGAGTATAACCTTAATGTTATGAAGCGACGAGAATACTTTTTGTGTGCCAAAATAAACCAAAACAACGACTTTATTCAACAATATCTAGTGATGGGCGATTTCAAAACACTGCTTCATGAAGCTGTGAAGCTTTACGAATCTTTTGTTTCGAATCAGTGGTTCTGAGCGCTTATCAAACTGCCAAAGTCACGCCCCCAGTGGTGAACCATTGAAATTCCGAAACACATGTGACGTAACAAAGCTTTGTTTACTGAAATCACATGACTTTGGCAGTTTGATACACACGCTGAACCACTGATTCGAAACAAAAGATTTGTAAAGCTTTGAAGCTACATGAAGCAGTGTTTCGAAATCGTCCATCACTGGATATTGTTGAATAAAGTCGCTATTTTGTTTTTTGGTGCACAAAAAGTATTCTTGTCGCTTCATAACATTAAGGTTGAACCACTGTAGTAACATGAACTGTTTTAAATATGTCTTTAGAAGCTTTCTAAGCATCTGAAAGTATTAATTATCTTGCTGGCAATGCAGGCCACACTGAGCCATCGGATTTTATCAAAAATATCTTAATTTGTGTTCCGAAGATGAACGAAGGTCTTAAGGGTGTGGAACGACATGATGGTGAGTATTTAATAACACAATTTTCATTTTTGGGTGAACTTACCCTTTAAAATAGTCAACGTGACTCAAATGTTTCAACCTTAATGTTATGAAGCATTCTGGCGTAAAACACGGAAGCTCTGCAATGTGTCTGCAACGTAAACTGCGTAGGAGAATGACAGGGTAGAGAAGAAATTGTTGAATAAAGTCGTTATTTTGTTTTTGGCACACAAAAAGTATTCTTGTCGCTTCATAACATTAAGGTTGAACCACTGATGTGTTTAGTACCTTTCTGGACCTTGAATGTGGTAGTTCCGTTGCTTTCTTTAGGAGATAGAAAACAACTCTGTGATTTCTTCAAAAATATCTTAATTTGTTTTCTGAAGACGAACGAAGGTCTTGAGGGGTTTGGACCGACGTGAGGGTGAGTACTTAATTACATAGATTTCATTTTTGGTTGAACTAACCCTTTAAAATCACTCAGAATGCCCTAGCAACCAAATATCAAATATAATTTGCAAAGGCAAACTCTTCACATTTCCTTCAGAAAGAGACGTCTACTTGTTCTACATAAGTTTGTTGAATGTAACATACTTTCCAAAAGCTAATTTTACACCATATTTTGTCCTTTTAAGAGAAATATAATGCTCGAACTGACCATGGAGCGCTATAATTACTGTGCAATTAGGTGGAAATTAGAGTGGGAAGCTGATCCCCCACCAAACCAGATTCCATGAACCGTCAGCTATGTGTGGAATCTCAACACACATTCTAGTTCTAGAGTTCTAGTACAGCGGTCACGAGCGCTGGCGCGACTGCTTCACCAATGTGAGGCGGCTTTGTGTGAAATACTTCCTGGCATTCTCTTAGTACTTTCTCAAGTGTGTAATCCGCTGGTTTAGATTCCATAAGACGGGATAGGTTCTATGTGGTATCATTCCCACTTTCGCACTTCGTGCTCTGTGCAACATCCCCAAACTGCTGAAAGAAACCAAAGTTATCTTAAAATGTTGTTATACTTCAGGGTGGTATGAGCAGCATTTGTCTCTACGGTTCACTGCAGTTTTTTATCATCAAGGCATGATTGGAATGACATTATTGTCATTCTAGTTTTGTGATATTTTAGGGCATGAAAGCAGTTAAAAAACTTCTCATGGTGTAATATGCAAATATCAGCATGTCTCTGATTAAAAAAAATATGTATATATATACAATTTATATAGAAATGAATAGTACTTTTTGTAAATGTATTTAAATTATGTAAACTCACATTTGATGAAGACAAGTTCTTTTAGGAGGCTGCTTTACATAGGGGTGGTCCACCCTCTTGGTGGCGGCCATGTTGGGATCACATGACCAGCTGAATACTATTCGTTTTTATCTCTGTAACACTCTTATTTTCTAAAGCTTTTGATAGGTGTCAGTATAAAATCTAACACCGTGTCCTAACTACATGCGATGCGATAAGATTCCAGCGACAAGCAATTTTTACTGTCCACACTAGACTTGATTGACAAAATCAATCAAAAACCACAGCCAATCAGAAGAGCGTGTGGGCGGGCTTTCCTGGCAAGAGCACAGCAGTCACTATGAAATGGATGTGGTCAAATTCATAAATATTTCACCATTTAAACTTTATTTAATGTACATACTAGTGACTGAGACAATCTTTGAAACAATACACTCGTTTGTTCGCAATGAGTTCACAGTTTGAACGTTCTTGTGCCCATTTATTTACTTTTAAGATTTGAGGTGAATTACAGCTAAAAAGCTGGGAACACAGAATGACATTCAAACTCACATTAGACGCTTTTAACAATGAATAAAGCACATAAACAGTACATGATATTGTCATTACCATACTTTGTGTTACTGTTCCTGCCGCAACATCGTGGAGAAATAGAAACCTTTTCTAAAATAGAATCGTCGCTTATCGTTGTCGCGGCTGGTTAGGACAAAAACTCTGATTAACATGGAAAAGTGTAGTTAGGACATGGTGTAAGACCACATCACACCACTGAAATAAACAATAAAAATTGCGTATTGCACTTTTATGGGGGTAATGTAACATTTTTGTGACTTTGGATGTATCTACAAAATGATATTTTATGGGTTGTGTAAGGGCATAAAGGAAGTAGTACTTAGCACTACACTAAATTGACTTTTTCTCCATTTTTATATATATAAATGTTTTAAAAACAGACCGAACAACTCCGTATTAAAGACAGAACAAAGAATCTGTTATCCAGTGTGCTCTGTTGACTTGGAGAAAGTTCAAACACCCCCACAGTTTCAAATGTCTCATCCATTGTCATCTCGTCTCCCTCCCATTACACACATGTAAACACTCTTTCTTTCTCACCCTCCCAAATTATAATGTCACTTTCACTGTAGATGGAACTGTCCACAAATACAGTACAAAATAGAATATATGTAAAATAATGTGATATAACATGTCAGTACAAGGAGGTGCCTTCAGAAAGTGTTTTTATCCAGTTCAGACGAGCAGACTAAATATTATTTGAGCTGTTTTATTTTCTGTTTATTATATGGGGGTTGTTCTTTTTACAATCCTGTTAGAACATTTGTGTGGTTATTTTCTAGAAATAAAAGCTAAAACGACAATTGTCGTTGAAGGGCTTCTTTTTGTGTGGGACGCAATTGATTTCCCTTAATTAAAGAAAAGTATTAATTATTATTTGTCTTATTATAACTTTGGTATAACAGAGTTGAATGGCTGGATTTAGTTAACCATTTGTGTAAGTTTTTTTTTTTCTAAATTTTTTCTTCTTCCCATGCTGTAGAAGGGGTCCAAATTATGTTACTTCCTTGATCATTTTATGGAATTATCTATTTTAAACAGATGGAAATCATGTTGTAACAGAGTTGATTTTAATACTGTTATATGATTAAAATACTTTTCATGCTTTTCATGCTGTGTTTGATGTTAAATAATTGTTTATCCAACTTTGTTTTTGGATATTACAGAATTCAGTAACAGGGTTGATTTTAACACTCAGATTATTGTTGCCACTTTAAATGTATGTTTATATTATATAATTGTTTATCCAAATTTTTACTTCCTAGGTTCATTCAACACTTTATGGAATGACCCATTTTTTTTAATTAGGTGGAAAATTATGTGGTAACTGGGTTCAATTTAATGCTGTTAGATGATTAAAGCTATTTTTCATGCTTTGATCATTTATACAAATGTTAATCCAAATTGCTACTTTCTGAGTGTTGCATTTTTACAGAATTAGGAGGGGGGTGGGGGGAATCATGTGGAAACAGGATTGATTTTAACACTGTTGCCGCTTTTATGTACATTTTATGTTAGATAATTGTTTATTCAAATTATGTTACTTCCTGTCCGTCAAAATTTTGTGGAATTATATATTTTAATAAGGGGGAAATTGTACAGTAACTGGGTTGAATTCAGTACTGTTATTAGTGTAATATGGTAAAGCCACTTTTCATGCTGTGTTCATTTATACGTTAATTAATTGTTTATGCAAAATATGTTACTTTCTGGGTGTCACAATTTTATAGAATTAAGGGGGAAAATAATGTGGTAACAGGGTTGATTTTAACATTGTTATATTATTGTTGACTCTTTTAGATACTGTTCATTTTAATTGTTTTTCCAAATTATGAAACTTCCTGTGTCACAATTTTACAGAATTATCCAATTGCTACTTTCTGAGTGCTGCAGTTTTACAGAATTAGGAGGGGGGAATCATGCGAAAACAGCATTGATTTTAACACTGTTAAATTATTGTTGCCACTTTTATGTAAATTTTATGTTAGATAATTGTTTATTCAAATTATGTTACTTCCGGCTGTCAACATTTTGTGGAATTATATATTTTTAATAAAGGGGAAATTTTGCAGTAACCAGGTTGAATTCAATACGGTTATTAGTGTAATATGATAAAGCCACTTTTCAGGCTGTGTTCATTTATACATTAATTGTTTATGCAAAATAACATACTTTGGATGTCACAATTTTATAGAATTAAGGGGGAAATCATGTGGTAACAGGGTTGATTTTAACATTGTTATATTATTGTTGACACTTTTAGATGCTGTTCATTTTAATTGTTTATCCAAATTATAATTATGAAACTTCCTGTGTGTCACAATTTTACAGAATTATCTATTTTTTATTAAGGGGTGGAAGAATCATGCTGTAACAGGGTTGATTTTTAACATTGTTATGTACAATTAGTTTTATGTTAATTATCTAACATTTAATACTTAACTCTAAACACCACTAATTGTGTTTTTTATTGCTTCAAAGTAATAGAACTCCAATTTGTACCTTATTCATGAAAAGTGGAACCCTTTGTATTGTCAAGACCCACAATGCTTTGTGTTTGTCTTTGAGTTGTATGTGTTTGTACTCAGTGGATCAACACCACTTAACACCACAAATTCAAGAGCTTCAAGTTTGAAGTCCTAAATCCTTCCCTCAAGTCACACTTTACAAGAACCCCTACGTTCTTCCCCAGCTGCTCTTGTAGTCATACTGCCTTTGCCTTTTATGGCTGTCCGGTTTGCTTGTCCAGCCCTCAGTACAACCACAGAACCTCTTGTGTGAGGTCCTTTAATGTCCCACAACGGAAACAACCGTCACTAATAGCTCAACAGAGAGATTTGTGTTCTGTCTCGGATGGGCGGCACTAAAATAAGCGCTTTATTGTGCCATGTAGATGTCTGATAATGCAAGGAGGCGCCATAACTCTAACTGCGCTAATAATTAATGGGACTACAGTACTGTTATACAGAACACAATGAAGACGTGCTATTAAGATCTCTGTTATGGAAAATGATATACCAGTTATTCGGGTTGTCTCCATCTTGTAGTTTACATAAATCTTTATCCCACTGTATTACCGCACACAGCTGCCACGGATGACGCTGTTTTATCTCTGCTGACAGTTAACGTCACTGGGTATAAAAATACATTACTACTGTGTACAGTATGTTCCCACAGATCTAAACACACACACAAAAAAAAACATCTGTCTGATTATTTCAGTGCTTTTTGGTCTCCATCCAGGGCCACATTAATGCACAAGCTTACCTGGGATTAGGCCCAGGGACCCAGGCTGACGGGGCCCCATGGTGTTTGACATATTGAAATTGATTACTAAAATTTACATTGTGTTGGCTATAGAGGCAATTTCAAGCTGTTTTTGTCCATACAATGAATTTTGATGTAGGGATGCACCATATAGTAATGAAGGCTGTGATTAAATTAAGTAAAAAAAAAAAAACACTGGGAATGTGCTCTGTGAAAACCCAACTGGAACAGTACTTTAAAAAATGGGTAACACTTTATTTGAAGATGATGTAGTTACGTTGTATTTACTCAAATAAGTACTTACTATAGAGTTAGGGGTTGGTTTACGGTTAGTTATTTGTAATTATACACACACACACACACACACACAGTCTTCAGAGTTAAAAGTCATTTTTTTATTCACTTCCCAACTAAATCACCTTAATTATTCTGGAATGTATGGACAAAAACAGTTGAAACATTCTTCAAAATATCTATTTTGTGTTCTGCAGAAGAAGAAGAAGAAAAAATATCACAGGTTTGGAATGACATGCTGCTGAGTAAATGATGACCGAACTTTCATTTTTTGGGTGAATCTTCCCTTTAGTTAATCAGTCTTTTTTTTCTTTCTTTTTTTTCTAAATGGATTAGAAAGGCATATAATTAATTAGACTTACATAATATCTGAAAATACTTCAATGACCACTGAATCTAGAATGACTTGCAAGAAAACTGGCACAGCTAATCTCGGATATAAATGTTGAGTCAGTTCGTCATGTTAGCTCATTCATGAAAATGACAGGGCTTATTATATGCTCATATTAAAACAATAGTTAAGTATTACTTGCTTGTCAAGGTTTATATACAAAGCAGCATACAATACAATTCGAGGAACAGGCCTTCTAGGCTTAATAGGGATTAAGTGTTTTCCACACTAGTTCATAAGTCACTCTTACCTGGGAAAAAAAATTACCATCAACCCAGATCTTTTCACTAATTAATGTTTCTTTATCCATCCTGCAATGTCATTGCTGTTTGTTATGTAAGATGCGAAATATGCGAAGCTTGTTTGGATTGTGAAAATGGAGAACAGAAAGATGAAGAGAGATAAAAAGGAACAGATATGCAGCTTCATAAACATTATATGCTGTTATAATAACTGCCACGTACAACTAATCTAGTTTTCTTTTTTTAATGTAATATGCATCACTCTGATTGATTTTAATGACATTAAAGTTTATGCATGGTATAGTCAAATTTTGTGCTGGATACTGAGACACACCTATTTAAATCTTTCCGAACGTTACAGTGAGCATGCATGAAATGAATGAGCAGGGAGTCTGTGAATGAGCAGACTTTATCTGATTCACGCATGAGTCATGAGCAGGCCTAAGTTAAGTAACGCTTGGTTGCAAATGGAGACATTCCTTTTTTACTCTGCATTTTGCATAATAACACCTTTTCAACAACTTTTCCTATTGAACTGGTTTTGTGAAAACAATAGCAAATGCACAAACAGATGCAAGTTTAGGGTGGTTATTCCCAACAAAAATATGTTCTAAGAACATTCAAAATGTTTCCATTAATTTATGAAAACGTTTTTTTTTTCTTTTTTCTGAATGTTCAATACGTCCAGTTTTTTCCCCGTGTTTTTTTAAAGGGGACCTATAATGCCACTTTTCACAAGATGTAATACAAGTCTCTGGTGTCGCCACCATTTTTGTGTTTGCCCCTTTAAATGCAAATGAGCTGCTGCTCCTGACCCGCTTTCCAGAAGAGGGCGGAGCTTTAACAGCTCTCGCAGTTGCTCAACAACAACAAAACTGGAGAATCTCACGCAGCCAAAATGAGGATTGTCAGTAACGGTGTTCAGCCTTACATTGTTCAGACACTGAATTGGACACTGATGGAGAGACTCAGGAAGAAGTTACAACTTATAGAATGCAACTGAATGTTTATGGATGGTTAGTGGATAAATTTATATAGTTGCTGTGGAGTTGATTCAACTCATCAACTATGCGGACTACTGGAGCGGACTCTGGTGGCTCCTAAGCTGGAGCTGACTCTGGTGGCTCCCGGGCTGGAGCGGACTCTGTGGATGACCTCTGTGGCTGGAGCAGACTCTGGGGATTTTGGGGCTGGAGCAGAGGAAGCCAGGAGGGATGTGTATGTGGACCAGACACACTGGAGGGACCACCGGACTTGGGACTCTGGTGGCTCCCGGGCTGGAGCAGACTATGGCCGGCTGGAGCGGACTCTGGGATGGTCTCCGGGGCTGGAGCGGACTCTGGGATGGTCTCCAGGGCTGGAGCGGACTCTGGGATGGTCTCCAGGGCTGGAGCGGACTCTGGGATGGTCTCCAGGGCTGGAGCGGACTCTGGGATGGACTCCAGGGCTGGAGCGGACTCTGGGATGGTCTCCAGGGCTGGAGCGGACTCTGTGATGGTCTCTGTGGCCTTGACAGGGAGAGTGGGTGGCTCTGGGACAGCCTCCGTGGCCGGAGCAGACTCTGGGGACTTCGGGGCTGGAGCAGAGGAAGCCAGGAGGGATGTCAGTCAGCGTTTGTTATGTGCTGCGTGTGTTTTGGATTTCTTTACTCTTCTGTCTTTACCATTTTGCTCTCTAGTTCTGCTGTCTTGCTCTCAGGTCTCTGCTGAATGGAGGAGGCGGCTGTCAGTCATCATTAGGGGTGTTGTCTCTGCAGTCAATCTGGTGCCGACTTGCTGGTTAAAGTTCTCTCGGCGTGCCGCTCTAAGTAGCTGCAGTGTGTGTGCTCAGGTGTTATGAGTTGAAACCTGTGTTTAGAGTTTGTATCCTTTTGTTGTGAACGTATGAATCCAACACTTGATTTTGTACTATCCAGACTCTGTGCTGAGAGTTGATAAGAGTTAACTGTTCTTTATATTTGGGGAAAAAGTGAACAGGTAAGCAGGTTGTGCGATATACATATTGCCCGCAGTTATCAAGTGTTAGACACACTTGGTAAGGGGTGAGCACCCTCTTTGTAATTTTGATTGTATTCAGTGTAGATTGTTTGTGGCGTCGTATGCGCCGAAGATTTTGGGTTTGTTTTTCACATTTTTCTTTGGTTAGTAAGGTTAGAGGGTTTTAGGGATTTAGTTTTTGAACTATTTAGTTTTTTTTTCTTTCTTTAATTTGCCGCCACCATCATTCCTTTTCCCCATTAGTTTATTGTATTTTCTTTACTATTGTTTTTTAAATCATGCATTGTAAATAGCTCATACACACTGTTTAGTGGCTTCAGCTTGAAGGAAATAAATCATTCAATTGGCTTAAATGCTCTTTGTGCCTGGTCTTCTCCACCATCACAGCAATATTAACAAATAAATGTTACGTTCTAACCCCTAGACCTGTAAAGTTCGTAACGTTTAATGGGGGCTCGTCCGGGATCGTTTTAAAATTGTTATTTGTCGGCATGAGTTTAAAAATCACGTTTCATTGGTTCAGACTCATGCCCTCGAGAATTTGCTATTAATATTCACAAAGTTGGAATGTTGCGCTTTAAAACTATCCCAAACCTCTTTTTAAAAGGGGAGGGGAAGCGCCAGTGGGTCGAGAACTGAGCAGAGAAAAACAGCATGGAAAGGTAGCCTACTCCTCTAAGAAAACGTACAAATAAAGATATTTTTTAGGGCTGGGACAAAGAATTGTTGCATCGTGAATCAAGAAATGATTCTTGATCAATTCTGAGATTTTCTGAATGTATCGTGATTCTCTCGAATCGATTCTGAGCTTAACAGAACACAATGAAAGCACTGTGTGCTTTAGAAAAAGCTGTACTCTGCTTGCTTCCAGTTCCTTAAACACACCACTTGAACCTTCTATAAAATAATCATTCATAAAGTTTGAAAACGTTTAAGCGTGTTACAAGGGTGTTTGTAGTGGGCTGTTTACATTAATCTCACGTCATAAAAGCATTCTGAGGTGCAAGTACATTCTCAGACTCGGCCGAATGCACAAGTGCTCTTCTTCATGAGCATTTTAGCGTGCGGTTAAAAACTAGCCTAGAGTGCCATCTGCTGTTAAAAACTAAGCTCAGAATCGATTCAAGAGAGAATTGCAATGCATTTGGAAAATCTCAGAATCGATCCATGAATCGTGATGAATCGATTTATGGTTCCAGACCTAATACTTTTAGATGTGTAATTGCTGTTTGGATCATTGGGATCGCTAGATGAGAGCTTTATGAACAAATTTTTTGAAAACCTCAAATTCGACCAAAACCAAACAATTTTCACTTGTTTTGCCTGTAGCTCGAAATTAGCCCGTGTGCATTCCGACTCATTTTGCCAGCATGGGTCACAAATAAACAATGACTTTCCATAATGTTTTTATATCATTTCAATTATTAAATTGACTCACATGATGATCTAAACAAATGACATGTCCACTCTTGTTTACTCAGTTAGTAGATCCCTGTTCAGAACGAGATGCCTCATTCATTAAGTTCATTCACAAACAAGCAACTTGTTCAATAAAGGGCGTATCCGTTCAGAAATTTTCAATGTATAGATTTTTTATAAGTGCTATTATCATTTATTCAGGCATTTTCCTGGAGTGTTTATGGTGAATTAGGTTTATATTAAAGGGTATCAGGCTTTGTTATGGAACTTGGCTTCCTGACACGTATGTGTCAGCACTTCTCATCCCTGTGCATTGTTTCACAATAGTTTCTCATGCCTCTCTTGGACGTTTGTGCCATTTGTTCTTTTTCCCACGATATGGTAGCACTTGCTTTGGCCTCGTCAGACCTGGCTTATCTGAACAATGCTTCAAATAACTACGGGGACTCATCGCTGTGTATTCTGGCCAAGAGGGCTACATACGTTTATGAGTGTGAGGAAAGAGCTGAAGCTTTTTTTGTGAGAGCTTGGAGATCAAGGTGCTAAAAATAGGTCTCCCAAACAATTGGAGAGGAGAGCTCTTGACAGAGATAGGGGTTTGACAGGCGTGGAATCCTGCTGGAGAACCGTCAGGTAACAGCTGCAGTGTTGTTGTGGCACTGTGGTGGTCAGGCCTTTCACTGCAGCCTGGTTTCATCATAAATAATACCATCTCATAACTGTGTCCAACCTACACTCTCATTCCATTCAGCTTGGTTTCACTGGCATATTTTCTAATTTTGGTTCTCTTAAGACAATTACTTCAATGATACTGTAGTACAGTAATGTATCAAATGATAATGATATATTTTGATATAAACTATTGTAGATGTACTTTTTTTGTGTTGTGTAGGACAGAATTCTATATTTTGCAACACCAAGTGCCAAACATTCTGAAAACATCTGGTGAAATGTATAAATGTTTTAATGTTTTTATACTACCTTCACCAAGAATTTCGTTAATTTGCATTTTTGCTCATATAATATTTACAATATTTTGGATTTTGCCTCTTAAATTACTTTGCTTGTCTATTTCACATTTATTATATATACAAATTTCTGCGTATTTAACGATGATCTATTTTATATTATAAAAACAAAAACAAAATATAGCTGCGAACAGCAATTATTGTGGTTCAATCGATTTAAGGCCTTTAAGCACTTGCGCAAAAAGATATTATGTTTTATTTAGCAAGCATGTGACCACTTAAATCATAGAAGGAAAAGACCATTTACACCCAAAATATTTAATGAACGATTTGATTGACAGCAGTGGTTCTTATGGCAAAGTTGTTCAGAATAAAGACATTTATCAAATGATATGAATATTGTGTGGATTAGTGCCAGCTAGTGGATGATTTCTTTCAAAATTCTTACAGCCATCTAGGACCATGAGTCAAACATGCCCACCGAGTTTCGTTCTGATCGGCCTCCGTTAACCTTGAATAGGTGCTCAAACTCCATTGGCTGATGGCGGCCATGTTTTTCAAGATACGCCAATGTCCTCAAAGACTATCATGGATCCATCCGGATACTTTTTTTTTTTTTTTGGCTATACTATTTTCATATGCTGATTTTCACCATATAGTAAGGAGAAATGCGTATTTAGACACTGGGATGGTGTCTGAGTCAAATTCTTGGCTCAGAGCAATAATCCATAAAGTTTATAGAAAATAAATATTATTATTGACAAAAATGTATCCAAAAATACTATGTTGAGTCAAAATTCCATAGGAAAAGAATACAGGTCAATTTGACCCCCTTTATGCATTCTTGGGGTAGTGATAAAATATATATATTTTTTCCCATCCTATGATAAAGAAATATGAAAATTACATTGATGAGGGTCAGAAACAAGTTTTTTGAAGAATTCATGGAATATCAAATAAATAAATGTTTTCATTGATACAATATTTTTTTTAAAAACACACAGCTTGCCCGGTCAATTTGACCCCCTTTATGCATAGGGTTAAACTAGATTATTTTTTTTTTTCGCACTATACTTAGTAACATAGTTTTGCAACAGTGGTTTGATTTATTAAATTAGAGCAACTTAAGAAGCTTTTGTGAAGTGAAGGTGGAGGCTGATTACAGTATGAATCACATCATTATGGTTATTCATAAAACAGACAGCCTTGGACTAGACTTGAACAGACTTGATTGATTAAACCAAAGTGCAAATCATTCAATCAACAAAGTAGTCCCTCTCTCATTTCTTTGGAAATGTATTTCTTCTTCTAAACCAGTCTAAACTTCCTTTCTCAGATCCCAACCATCATCCCACTGATGTCCCAAAACCTTGATATGACTTCCCACAGATAATGAGGTCACTGCCTGGAATCAAAATACACCCACTGGCAACCATATTGGGTTATAGAGGACAAAATGCCTTTCTTGGAATATGAGGTTAGATGATAAACCAGAAAAAAAAGCCCCAAGTCCTACACCTAAGGAATATGTTTTCCTCTGATCTTAAATCAGTTATGATGGATCATACTAGAATATGTGGTTAAGGTCAGGCTTTTATATGGCTAAGATCAGATCAAAATCCCAGAACTCCTTGTTTAGCAGGACTCCTCCCTCTGTAATCACTAATGTGAGTCATCCAGCAGACATGCCCATCTTTTTACTGCTCTCCTTGATGATGCTTCACACACACACAAACACACCCTGGCCGTTACCATAATACATCCCACTTGGAGGAAATGAAAGGAAAGGGTAAGATGGTTCATCAAAGGACGTTTGATAGCACTATCAGTCTATTAAACCAGATTGGATTTTTGAACTGATGTTTTCAAAGACAAAAGGACTTAATATAATACACACTTCATCAAAACGAACAGTCACACTTTATATTACTTCATTTTTAAGTTACTCAACTTTACTAGTTGTAAAATGTCAATGTATCACGCCCTTAAAACCCTTACAATACAAACTATGCTCATATTATGCATATTTATAACCATCATGATATGCAATAAGCAATACTTTGACCCACAAACAGCTAACCCAAATAAAATCAAAACTGAAATCTCTTGACTATCTATCTATCTAGTCATATTTTAAATATACTTCTTTGTTTAAATTCTATCTCTGCACAATCTGAACTTCACAAGGTGCAAAGGTACTTTTTAAACAGGACTGTAGGAGTTCCTATATGTATGCTGGAGACTTGTTGGCTTTAAAATAAAATAATAAAATAAAACAAATGTATTATAATATTGTAAATAATAACTATACAAATAATGATTTATTATTTATTAAAGGATTAGTTCACTTTAATATGAAAATTACCCCAAGCTTTACTCACCCTCAAGCCATAGGTGTATATGACTTTCTTCTTTCTGATGAACACAATCGGAGTTATATTAATAAATATCCTGATGCATCCAGGCTTTATAATGGCAGTGAACGGGACCGAGTATGAAGATCAAGAAAGTGCATTCATCCATTATAAACGTACTCTATTAACCCCTCGGAGTTGTGCGAAGGCCTTCTGAAGCAAAGTGATGCATTTGTATAAGAAAAATATCCATATTTAACAAGTTATAAAGTAAAATATTCCGCCAAACCGCCTTCCGTATTCAACTTACGAAGAAAGTGTAATGCCTCTCGCAGTTCAAAATGCTTCCCCTATGTCCTACGCCTTCCTTATTCAACTTACGGAAAAAGCTTAATTGACGCAACATCAGTTTACGCTTTTTCCGTAAGCTGAATACGAAAGGCGGTCTGGCGGAAGCTAGATATTGTACTTTATAACTTGTTAAATACAGATATTTTTCTTGCACAAACACATCACTTCGCTTCAGAAGGACTTTATTGTCCGTGTGGATTTTGTTTATAATGGATGAATGCACTTTCTTGAGCTTCATTCTTGTTGGTCCCGTTCACTGCCATTATAAAGCTCGGATGCGTCAGGATATTTATTAATATATCTCCGATTGTGTTCATCAGAAAGAAGAAAGTCATATACACCTAGGATGACTTGAGTAAAGCTTGGGGTCATTTTCATTTTAAAGTAAACGAATCCTTTGAAATATAATTATTTATTATAATATTTTTGATTAACAGCTTGATTCAGATTCTACAGAAATCGTTTCGTTGAGTTCTGACATGTTAGAGCCATAAAGTTTCCTTCGTCCTCCACAGATCCCAGTGCCAGAATGCCACCCACTCGCTTCCATTGATACTCAAGCAACAGTTGACATGACGTCACGTGGGAGGGGCTACATATAGTTTTAAAAAAGGTGTCGATCTCCGTCGCAATTTACTCAAATCTGGCTGGATTTTACGCACGCATGAAGAAGCACAGCGTCGGTCGGCGACTTCAGCGGAGATTATACGAAGCTCTGGGACATTCGTATTCTTGTCTTTTCGTCAATAACCCAACAATTACTCACAACGCAAGCAAAATGACGGGCTCTGATATTTCCCACGTCCTGAAGGAAGGAGAGCTGGAAAAGAGGAGCGACAATCTCCTCCAGTTCTGGAAGAGGAAGACGTGCGTTCTCACCACGGACAGCCTGAACATCTACACCGACACTCAGAAGAAGAACAAGAGCAAAGAGCTCAAGCTGCAGTCCATTAAGAAAGTGGATTGTGTGGAGCGCACCGGGAAGTTCGTGTACTTCACTATTGTGACTACAGACAATAAGGAGATTGACTTTAGGTGCTCGGGCGAGGAGAACTGCTGGAATGCCGTGATCACAATGGCTCTGATTGACTTTCAGAACAGAAAAGCCATTCAGGACTTTAAAACACGACAGGAATCGGAGAACTCTTCTCTGGGACAGCAAGAGAGATGCAAGGCTAGAGCACCTTGAGATGTTGCAAATTCAAGCCATACATGGTGAGATATAAATTATGCTATACTTAGCGAGTACATTGTTTGACATAAGTTGATCTGAATACAAGCTATCAATTGAATAGATGCTTATGTTGTGGTTTGAATGTAGGAAAACTTATTCTCCCTTTTTGTTTCATTTAGAGATACAGCGAACTGAATCTTGAAGTTTGGACCAAAGCGAAGCATGTCAGCATGTCTGAAAGGAGCCCATGTGCTCAGAATAAGGACTGTGGTTGAGCTGGTCTGTGAAGGTCTTGGGAATAAACCTGCAATGATTTCAACAAGCAAAACCCTCAGAAAACCCTCAAGACTGAATCCTTGAACTTTCTTAACCGCCTCCATAAGGCTCTGGATATGTACATGTAAATGTATCTATTTATTTTTCCAAAGGAATGCTGCAAATACCAATGTTGTATTAAGTTATTTCATGATGTATGTATTTATTTAAATAAATTTGCATAAAACTGAGCTTGCATTTGGACTTCATTTATAATGAATTAATTATTTTTATTAGTATACAAAAAAAATCAGGTAACACTTTACAATTAGGTTTTTTAACATTGAATAAAACACTTGTAAAGCATTTATATTCATTTCAATAGCTAAAATCAAAAGTTATATCTTATATAATGGACCTAAACCAGTTGTAATGCTAGCAAATTGACCTTATTATAAAGTGTTACCAAAAAATCATTTATAATATCTCACAATTTTTCATATCATAATGTGGTTTTGCACTACAGTTGTAGTCCTTGTACATCAGGCTAGGCCTAATTAAAAAACAATATGGCATTTCAGCATTTACATGTTTCTAGAAGTTTTAATTGCCGTTATTATATTTTGTGGCTTTTGTCTAAAAGAAAACCAGGCATTTCTTGAGGGAGTGGAAAGTCCCTTGTAGTGGAAGTGACTTGTTCATTCAGAAATGTGGCGTCATTGATTGTGCGTCAGATAAATAGCTCAATAGACCTGTTGTATAGCATTGCGATAAGCTTATGTTGTGAACCCCACCCAGTGAGAATGCTAAGAACGTTTATTTTACTGCAATATTTTAATTTAAAATAAGACAAGAGCCAATCATTTTTATTGAGCCTATAATCTTCACATTTGCCCTTTGAACAGGTGTAGGTGTATAGATAAGATTGTAAACTCTGTGATCCACCCTATACAATAAACGCTGCCACCTTATCAAGCAAAAATCATGTGATGAAACTGCTCATAATTACATGTTATAAATGTGTGTCATTTGTTCAATCAGCATTAAAAACTTATGTTTGTATAAACGGTTTTATCTGACGCGCGTTACGCGTTACGCGTTAACTTCCGGTCTGTGTTTGTTGAAAGGGTCTGGTAGTAGTTGTCGCATTCAAGTTTGGCCAAGTAACAACTATTTTCTTCAACTGGTAACTCAAAATAATACTGGTTAGCTAAAGTAAGTTTACTTGTTATTTATTTTGCTTGTTATCAGAAATAATAGTCTAGCGACTCTGTTGTTATTGAGTCTTTGTGGAAGTCAACAGGAAGTTATGTTTATGTTGTTGCCATTGAAACCGTCTATAGCCAAAATGATATTTTCATTGATTCTTGTTCAATATAATCCATTCAGGTGTCAAAATAGGTTCGGTTGAAATCAGTGCATGTGTCGGAGTAGCCTAAGTGTGAAAACCAAAGCTCTCTGTGGTGTTACACAGCTTTACAGATTATTGAGCGCTGGGCTTTGAAGTTGTATTTAGCTGCTATATGGATCACAGGACACTCTGATCTAAGGAGCAGCATCCAGTCAAGAAATATGTCTGGCTCATTTCTGCCCCCTCAGCTATGGGCTCCTGACAGACTTGGCGGCTCAGTTTCACTTTGTATTCTCTTCTGGGGCCTGGAGGTCTGGATGTGTCCGGATATCTGGATGGAGACATTTATAACTCTGTATACCATAAACCCAGCATTTGCCATAGCTGTTTAAAGTTCTGTGTCATTTTATTGAGTTATTTTGTTTATGAGTCATTTTTTAGAAAATGCAGCAAAAGATTTATATATTTTTTCTTTCTTATGACAGGTTTTGAACACTGAACATTCACATTTTTGGCTTGATAAGCTAAGACTTGAGATTGCTTAAAGGCCTACTTGTTTTATTATGAAATAATTTTTTATGATACTTTTTATGAAATATAAATTCACTGATTTCAGATTAGGCTAAATCACTCATAAACTAGGCCACAAATATTATAAGCCATAATTACATTCACAAAATTGCTTGGCCTCAAGTTCCTTATTGCTGTTAATATTTATGACATACATTTTTATTTAAATGTATTTAAAGTATATTTCATTAAACAAAACTGGACAAATGTTTTTTAAGCATTTAATTTTGCATATTTTAGGATCCAATTTTTATTTAAGCCTAAGTAAGTGTATTTACTAAAAAATATTTAGGAAACATTTGTTTATTAATTTATTAAGCATTTAGTTTAATAAAGCACAATTTGACAAATTTTTCAAAATTAGGACAGATTTTTATGAAGTATTTAATTTTGTATTTAATAAAACATTTAGGACACACATTTTCCTTTAAATGTTTTTATTATTTATCAAACTGTTTAGTGTATTTATTTAAAAAAAAAAATTCCTTTTAATGTTTTTATTAAGAATTTTTATTTTTTATTATAATTTTTTTATTCATTTATTTTTTATTTTTATTTTTATTTTTTTATTTAAGAATATATTAAGATTTATTTAATTTAGTATTTAGCAAATATTTAGTACCCAATTTTTTGTTTGCATATTTTAAATTAAGCATTTAGTTTAATAAAACAAAATTGGACAATTTTTCTGTTAAATATTTTACCTTTTATTTTTAAGCATTTAATTTACTATATTTTAGGAAAATTAGAGCACACATTTTTATGAAGTATTTAATTATGTGTATTTAATGAAACATATTTAGGACACAAATTTTAATTTAAATGTTTTTATTATTTATTAAGATTTTAGGCTATTCAATAAATAAAATACCCCTTTTAGACAATTTTTTATATTAATGTTTTATTAAGAATTCTATTCATTTATGTGTTTTTTTAAATTAATTTATTAAGCATAATAAAGCAAAAATTTTTATTAAGCATTTTATTTAGCGTATCTAGGAAAATCAGGACAGTATTTAATTGCGTGCATTTATTCAAACATATTTAGGACACAAAAATTATTTTAAATTATTTTTATTATTTATTAAGCTTTTTATTAAGTATATTTAATTAACATTTTTAAATACCAAATTTTCATACTATACCGAATAGTTTTTTAAAATTTTTTATTAAGATTATTAAAATAAAATAACAGGATTTTATGAAGTGTAATGCTTCCAGTAAGATGTTTGTTTTATATAGAGACACAATGGAATCGACAGTATTTACTTTCTGTGTCTCAAACAAACACTTCTGAAGTAGTGAGAGCTCATCAAACTTCACAGTCATGCAGGTGGAACCTGAGAGTGTTGTATACTTAAGGTTGGGTTTATAGAGGAAATGTGTCTTTCGTCCCATATCTAAAAGATAAGCTGCACCCACCAAGTCACTTGTTTGATCTTAAAATTGACATACCCTTATGAATCATTCCTGCCTTATGAATCATTACTGTACTAAACAAAAAGGTTCACAGTCACTGTGCTCAAACATATGACGGATTCCTGAGACAACTTTACCTTCCATTAATTTCATTTTTGCAAAAATATTACATTGTTATTCATTATCTCTACAACAGTCCTCACTACATTAGTTTAGAATTATACTCACTATTAAATTACAAAATAAAATAATGTCCAAGAATATTCTCAGAATACCAATAAATTGAGCACAAACACCTAGGGTAAAAAAAAAAAAAAGTAATTCACAATTTTTAGGCAGTTACTTGTGAAAAGTTGTACTTTTTCATTAACAATCCCACTTGTAAAATTTCTTATGTTTGTGTCAGTATCATATTTGATCATTTTTTGGAATTTGGCCTCACAGTCAGGTGAGCTCACCTGAGTCATACCTCACATTTTTTACCTGTGACCGCACAAAGTAAAAAAAGAGCCAATCAGAGACCCCGTGAACGAATGTGACTCCTAAAGTGGCATTCAAATGTGCTGACAAATGGAATCAGTCATCTATTGTAGTTGTGAAATGTTTGTGTATATTGAGGTATTGTTTCCTTTAGTTATAATGCTCTAGGTCCATTTTTTTTTTGTTAGCAGCGCTTCAATTCTTTGTGGGCATACATGTCTGTGAATAAATAACCTGAATGTTTGGCTTCAAGCATTTGAAACATTTAAAGACTCACTCAGATGCTGCCTGATAATTAAATTCAGTTTGACAAACACTTGACAAGTTCCTTCCTGTGAGATCAAATTTCAAAGAAAT
>RJVU01018281.1:11556959-11577431 GCA_003731715.1 Anabarilius grahami | reverse complement strand
TTATATATATATATATATATATATATATATATATACATATATATAGATAAATCACTGTAAAAATTATTTTCATGATTTATCACAACTTTATTTTTCTTTTGTCAAATTAACTTAAAATATTATGTTATCTTAACCACATTATCTGAGTTTCCATTTATTAAAGGGGCCTATAATGCCACTTTCACAAGATTTGCCCCTCTTTGGGTGTGAGCAAAAACACGCCGTTTTTGTGTGTGTCCCTTTAAATGCAAATGAGCTGCTGCTCCCGGTCCATTTTCCAGAAGAGGGTGGAGCTTTAACAGCTCGTGCTTCGGTTTTTCAACAACAACAAAACTGGAGAAACTCACGCAGCCAAAATGACGATTGTCAGTAACGGTGTTCAGCCTTACATTGTTCAAACCGGAGTCGACACTGATAGAGAGACTCAGGAAGAAGTTACAACTTTTAGAATGAAACTGAACGTTTCTGAACAGTTAGAGGATAAATTTATGTAGTTGCTGTGGAGTTAATTCAACTCATCGACTAGCATGTGCCGTCATGTTAATCTTTTGTGCAAATCCAGAATTTAATTGATTCTCGTTTGTGAAGCAGTCCGGCAAAAAATTACGCCATGGCAACAACACTCTTCTACAACAACTCTTCCTCTTCTCTAAATCAGCCCAAGATGGCCTCGGCCCCTTTGTTGCGTGTTCTTGGGGGCAGGGTTTATGTAAATTTTAGGGTTAGTGATGTCACTAACCCAGGAAGAAGCTTGTTGTAGTCTCTACCAGTCGTTTGTTGTAGTCCTTAAACAGGAAATTCTTTAAAAGGAAATATCTCCCTTTGCTTTGAACTTTGATCATCGTAACTTTGCAGACGTTGTTTATGCTCAAACAGCAACATTACACACTAACTAAAGTTAAAAAAGTGAAATCATAATCAACAACCCCTTTAAACTTTAAATCTCCTTCATTGTATAAACTCAAATTGTTAATTTCAGTGAACTCAAAATTAAGGTTACCAGGTGACTTTTTCAACAATATATATTTTTTTAAAACAGTTTTTTTAGGGTGACTATCCTGTGTCTGAAAATGTGGTCATTTTTAATGACATCTGTTAGAAAACTATAGCATAAATGTATTATTCTGCAGCTGTCTAGAAAGCCACATGCAGAGAGAGAATGAGAACAAGTGAAAGTAAACCAGAATCTCTCTGAGGTAAAGTTAAATACATTTGCACTTTCACAGCCTAGCTCAAGTTTTTTGAGAAATGCATTAAAACTCTGGGTGGAAAGTCCCTGGCACAAGCTTTTTTCAATATGTTTGACCTCTTATTACTCATTCACATCTCTCCACCACCGGTTCGGTGTCCTGCTTTCTGTAAATGAAGTAAAGCAAACCTTCAAAGGGAAATCTTTGGGTGTTACCTAGTCATGGAAAACCTCTGATCAATTGCTTGAGACATAATGTCACAAATAATCATGGCTTTGAGAACTGATGACTCTAGTCTTGAGCAAAATGCAATGATATTGCAGAAAATTAGTTGGTTGTGCACAGATTTTGGTTATGTATAATTACCTGGGGCAGCAATTGTCTATTTTGCAGACTAATGCACATGTGGACTCACCCACAGGTAAAAAGAAAGCAAACCACTACCTCATTTCCTCTTCCGACACTTTGTCCTGTTCTGAGGTTGGGAATTTCATGCACCTGTGATAGGAGCAGCTGTGCCTTTTCTTATGAATCCATGATTTATGTTGCCAGTGTTTAACTTGGGCTCGGCTGGGCTGTAACAGTGAAAGCGTAGGAGGAATTGTACATTAGGGGTCCAGCCACAGAGGATGTGCTTCATTGTATCCGTGATACAATAGCCCGTCTATTTATCTTTACTCTTTGGCAGGATGAATCGAAAATGAATGAAGGTCTGGAAAGGTTGTTAAATTGAAATGTCAAGTGATCCTGGATCTGTAAATCAATATATATGATCTCAAGATCTATTAAAATACAGCTCAGATGGACGTTTAGGATTATACGAGTATACATGTCTCTTTTCCACATGGCTATCTGTGAAACTCCCCAAAGAGACTATAATGGGTTTTTTGGCACTGTTCGGTTGCTACAATCACTGTAGTTTGCAGACAATGAAATTCCTCCTATGGGAGAGTTTTCAAGTACAGACTGTTATGTGATATAAGGGACTGCATGGGAAACAGAAAAGGGATCCTTCCCATGGTCAATAGTAAAATCAAACCCGGAAAAATCAAGCATTTAAAAGTTCATATTCCACCCAGATTTAATGGAATCCAGGACATACACATTCTCTGGTGTACCTGAAGGTGATTGAAAGGAATGGAGGAAAAACTTAAAAGCTCTTGAGCAGGGGTCTCCAAACTCAGTCCTGGAGGGCCACTGTCCTGCAAAGTTTAGCTTCAACCATCTTCAACACACCTGCTTGAAAGTTTCTTGCATATAGTGAGACCTTGATTAGCTGGTTCAGGTGTATTTAACTGGGGCTGAAGCTAAATTTTGCAGGACAGCCGCCCTCCAGGACCGAGTTTGGAAACCTCTGCTCTTAAATATAGATATCACTGTGAGGTCTGTATGGGGATTAAGACCACATGACCTGACCAGACTGTGAATTCTGTCAAATTTTAAGGTCGAACACAAAATCCCTCACTTATTTGTTCTCTATGCCAGTAGATTCAGACAGATATGTTCTCACAACACTAACTGAAAGATGAAAGAGTCTGTGTGTGCTAAGCAACTGTTATTCATATAATTATAATACTTGCATTCCAAATAATGGGTTTCACTTTGTTTTGATGGTCCCTTTAACACATTCTGTTGACTATAATCAAAGACTATAGAATAATACAAGATGTGTCACTCGTATTGTTTTGAATGGGAGAAAGTGCAACGCGCAATATGGCGGAATAAGTCCCGCCTTCTAAATAAGAGCCAATCGCCGATTGGTAAAGTCATCGCGCCACTGCAGCGGCCGTTAGGAGCTCCGGTGTCTATAGAAACAGTCAAACGCGCGCCTCCGAAATGCAGCTGAAGAGACGCGCATTTAGGTCTGCGTATGCACATTAGCCTGATCCAGTCTGAAAAATACCGTCATGATTCGAGCATTTGGAAACAAAATTTATGAGACAATTGTCAGATTTCATTGGTTATTTCAAATATGAAATTTAATCGAAAGCTTGGTGAACAGCTTTGGAGAATTTGATGTTTCCCCATTCAAAGAGATAGGAGCTGCACTTGGATGCCCGAGAGGCGTTTCAAAGATGGCCGCCGAGTGAAATGACTTGTCTTAAAAGGGACTTTGATATAAGTAATGTTGCACCTTCATGTCTACCAATTCTCATTAGAGTAGAGTATTAATAGACTAGTAGGGTTAGAATAAGTTGACATGTACTTTCAAAGATACTTATAGTCAGTAGAATGTCTGTTGGGGGAACCACAATAAAGAGTTAGCAGATATTAAGCAGTCTACTAATACTCTAATGAGAGTTAGTTGACATGTAGTTGCAAAGTTACTTATAGTCAACAGAATGTTCAAAAAGGACCATCAAAATAAAGTGTTACCAAATAATGTACTATACAATGTTCACTTACCTTACAAAATGTACTATGTCTAGTGAAACTCTGGCCCTCAAGCTCCACTGTCCTGCAGTGGAGTTTAGCTTCAACCCTAATAAAGCTCACCTGCTTGTAACTTTCTTGTAGACTTTGATTAGCTTGATCAGCTGTGTTTGATTAGGGTTGGAGCTAAACTCTGCAGGACTGTGGACTTCGAGGGTAACCCAGAGAAAAGCTGGCCCAGTGGATTAATTTTAGAAGGGTAGTGTTGTCTTAAATGGAACAATTAACATTATTTACTACAGAGAAGCAGTAACTATTTCCAGTTTTTCAAAACCCTGTGATGTGTTAACATTAGCATTAGCTATTTTTATACCTAAAGCTACCAGACCACAGAGCTGGTGGTTAGAGTAAGATATAGGTTTGATTCCCAGGTCTTATTGATTTCCTGCCTTTTTAATTTTACTGCCCTTTCAACATACAAAATGCCATGGATCTTGAAGGAACTTTGAGAGTTTAGGCGGCGTTATACTTCAAACGAAATTGAAGAACGAACTGATGTGACGTCATTTTGACCAAAATCAGGGCAAAATGAAGTTCATTAGGTGTTGTTTGCCAAAGCGATCTTTCAGGAAAAGTTTGCTCCGGCTGGACCAAATGAACCTTCGAACTGCCATTGGTCCATTGTGATGACATAATAGGTAGGTGTGGCTCTGAAGCTCCGCCTTCTTTGATATGAAAATCTTCCCTGGTTAATTTCTTATGTTCAGTCCTTCGAGGTCAGACGTCCTCAAGTAAAAACATGAACACACTGGAGAGTCGCTTTATAGTAGAAATTGAAGTTGTAATTCTACTTGAAAGAGACACTGACACTGTTTTTCATGTTTAATACTATAAAGCTACTTTTATTAAGCAGTCTATTGTATAAAGTGGTATATAAATAAACGTTATGTGACTTGACTGGAGTGCTGATTTGCAGAGCTATGATCAGATGCTTTCTCAACATCTGTTTTCTCACTGCTGTCATTTTTGTTGTGTGTTTATTTTGTTATTGAGGGGAAAGTGTGCGGTATATATTCATATATTCATCTAAACGTCGCTCTCAGCAGCGTGGACGGCATCGGGATATTCGCTAACAGTATACCGCTGCTCATGTATTTCAAGCTTCTTTTTACCCTTAAGTGAAGAATGAAAAAGAACTTCAACGTGAGTATATCTGGGCCTTTAGGTATATGTAAATAGTCCTACTCCAAGTGGGATTCAAGCCAGCTTCAACCAGCATTGGATACGGGTGTGCTTACAAGGATTCTAAAATCTGTAGCTTTTTGTATCAGTCACTAGTGCACCTCTTATGAGGCCAGGGGAATGAGGTTTTATCTCCACAGATCTTATGAGCTGGCCTCCATTATGTTTACCCCAATCTGGGTCACGGCACCAATTCAACCGGTTCCGCTCAAAAAAGCGATAGCCAACATGGGAGGCGGGCACCTGCAAGGACGCTAAATACTATAGTCTCTCACATCAGTCGCTAGTACACCTCACCTTTTTAGGCCTGGGAAGTAATTTTTACCTGCACAGCTTTTACCATCTGGCCTCCATTACATATACTTCAAGAATAACATCAAGGCGCACTTTCATCTTCAGATATGTTGATAGCCAATGGCAGTTCTAGATGAGTCTACCATCTGGAGCCTACACTGGATATTTCACCAGCATGCATGATCTATTTGCTGGCAAGTTGACTCAAGTTGATCAAGTCAAATCCTCAACCTCATTCGAAAGACAGTGTTAATAAGCCAAGGGAAGCTCGGAGAGGATCCAGGAGAGGGTTGGGGATCAACTTCAACAGGCTGGGCAATGTCAGGGTCAGTCTTGACTTTCTAACACCTCTTTGCTGCCATCCGCTCGTCTCAGGTCTTAGAAAAAAACATAAGATTGTATTACAAACACATACAAGCTCAGTCCACCATCCCTGCCCCCAGCACATACATTTTTGTACATTCTACACCCCCACAGCTGTGCCCGAGGCGGCAGGGTCTTGTTTATCGTACCCAATGCAGCTGTCCATGGCGGCAACTGCCAGCGGAGGATTAAACAGAAGACAAGAAGTAGCAGGGAGGAGGAAATGTGATGGAAGCAAGATGAAAGAGTGAAATCTAGTTCCTTTATTCTCACTTATGGATGCAAGAAATGTTCTCTTTCTCAACAAAATTACCTTATTAGATCACAGAATGGGACTAAGTTTTTTCCCCCATTATTCATACAGGACATTACAGAGAGTTGAAAGGATCAGAAAGTACGACAAGCCAGGACTTGAATTTGGGTTGTTCAAAGCACATCCACAATATGGGCCTTAGTCATGAAACATGAGCAGAACAAATTTTTGTGTAAATCATTTGTAAAGCCGTTCTGGCATAAATTTTCATGAAAATTTCATGAAAATGTTCGTATTTTCAAAATGTTATTTGGTATGAAAGAAACGTAATCCTGCTCCCTACCACGTGCAAATGGTGCGTAAAACATTTGATCGTTCTGTGTTTGTTTAGGCAAACTGATGACACTGCATTTTGATGCACTATGTACTATAATAATATTTCATGAGTTTGTTTGCCCTGTCTTTTTTTTTAACTGTGCAACTTTGGGTAAAATGCAACGCTCGTCACTGTCACATTTTTTTACCCAGCCGTCCAATCACAATGGAGGAGGGGTGGGACAAATACTACACCGACTAACCATTCTACTTGTACAACGACTAAACAACAATGGAGAAGTTTGCTGGTTACTGCATTTTTATATGCAGTAAAATTCTTCAAAATTAGATACAAGTAACACGTTATTGCCTTGGATATTCCAAATCATAGCAACCAAAGCATCTCAGATGGAAAAACGCTGCGTCTCCAAAGCGCTCTCAAGTGCCACCAGCTGGACATTTTCAGAAGAGCACATGGCAATTTTTCAGCTGGCTAAAAACGCTTTGGTGGCCACATGTTAATTTAATATTTATTGTTAGGCATATGGCCTATTAGTCTCTTTTGCATTTATGCAATATACTGGAGACAAACCTGATAAGGGAGTCCGGAAGATTCCACAGCGTTCCTGGACACGTAATTTGCGTAGTTGTAATTCATAGACGAGGATTATGCTAATTGTGAATGAGCATCCACGTGCGCCCTATTTTCAAATTATTAGGGAAAATCTCTGGTAAATTTCCAGAAAGTTTCCAAAATTTCCAGAAAGTTTCCAAAATTTCCAGAAAGTTTCCAAAATTTCCAGAAAGTTTCCAAAAATCCTGGAAAATTCTGGAAATTTACTGGAAAATGACCGGAAATATTCCATACCTTTGCATTCCTAATTGGAATTCATTAACATACACACGTTTAACTATCAAGTCTGATGTTTACAAAACATTTGTGAATCTGGAGGAGAGTTTTCAGGAATGTCCGTTTTACGCGCAAATTACCCCGAATTTACTCATATATTTATGAAAGTTTCATGAATGAGGCCCTATGTGTGAGTTTGCTCCCCACAAGGCTATCAGCTCTGACAGAAGAAAGTCTGAGATGGTGGACGAAGGCCAGAGGTCAGCACATCCAGCAATCTCAATGGCAGCATTCAAAAAACAGTAGACGCAAAATACCCAGATAACCAACTACATCTACCAAGATTCTGAAGTGCACATCCAGAGACTTTTCCCATGAAGCCATGGTAGAGGAGTCATCATATTCATTAATGGCAGAGAAGAGTGACATGGCTAATTTCATAGGTCACATGACAATGTCAATATGGCGGATGTAGTATGTCCGCACAGCAAGTTCATCAAATGCAGCACAATACGTGCATTTGTATGATGATAATAGGCTTGTTCTAGATGAACTACACTAGCCTGCCATCGGCTGGCAAGATCTGCCGGTTGCAGGCGGGGGAGGAGTACAGAGACAGCCGTCAAGTTGGACACTTCGTGCTTACCGTAGTGTGCTGAACCAACGTCAGTCATGGTAGACCAAGCGATTGTTGCGTTGATTGTAGCCGAAGAAGTGGATGCAATTAAAATAAGAATAGCGTAATCTTAATTTTTGTTAATATTTTGTGTGTTTTGTTTGAATATCAGATATTTCATATCAAGATTGGTTAAATACAGGAAAACATGCAACACAAGTCGTCCTTGTCATCACAGAATCTGACCAATGAGAATAAAGTGTGTCGCCATCAAGGCTTTCGCAGCCGATTTTGAGCAACTGCGCCGCCTGACCTAGGCAGCTGGTCCCGTTTTGCTCTTGCGGTACTTTGATGGCACATGTGATTGTAAGGCAGCTGCAGCGCCTATCAAAGTCGGACAAATTTTCTAACCAGAATGCATTGCTTTTGTCAGGCGGTAGCCGATCTTTGCAGCACCACATGAAGTCGAACAAGCCTTATGTCATTGAAAATCTGCAATTTTTGAGTCAATCACATGAGCCATAAATGTCATGTGACTAATCATTCTGGAGCTTTAGGAAATTTACTTCATGACAATTGGCTTCATTGGCTAATGGCCCCACAAGAACACTCACAGTCTCAGAACTACTATCCTGGGGTGCATTTTCTAAACCCAACTATGGTCACAAGTTCCATCGTTACCAATAGAGTTCAATGGGACTTGCGACCATAGTTGGCTGACGCTGCTTTTGGGAAATGTACCCCTGAGCTGGACCAACTTATAATGCCAATTCTTGATCAGGTAATCATGTTATTATATTCCTGTCTTATGTTGAATAACCTAATATCACCTGAATGTTGAGTTCACAGGCCTGTCCTGACATGCTGCATCTTTGAATACACCCAGGAAATCATACCTCAGTCCCATAACATGATACATCCTGGTGCAGTGGGTTCAGGTCTGGGCTGTCAACAAAGGGTTGAAGGTCCCCACAAGATGCAATCCTTGAGCTTTCACCACTGTGCCCCTGAGTAAGGCACTCAGGTTACTCCAGTTGGATTTTCCCTAAAATAAGTGTGCTGTAAGTTCCTTTGAGTAAAAGTGTATAGATGATAACTTTCTCCATTATACCTTGGTAAAGTGTCTAGATGAGAACTTCCCCCACTATGGGGTGTGGTTTTTCTGTTGGTAAGCAAAGTGAAGCTTTTACACTTAGCAGACGTTTTATCCAAACACAACTTGAATTGCATTAAATGTATACATTGTATTATCTCATGATTTCTCTGGAAATCGAGCCCACAAACTTAGTGTTGCTAGCACCACATGCTACTGAAACAGGAACATGCTGAATGGGTTTCAGACAGGAAGTCTTTAGCAGTCCTGACATAGGCAGCAGTACAATTACAGAAGCTTGTGGTAAACTCCTTTTCGAGGTAGATTTAAGAATCTGAACTTTATCAAGTGTAAGAGATGCCAGCAGACTTTTAGATGTCCCCGCAGGGCTCTTTCAATGGTCACTTCTTTGAAGACTCTGTGGCACGTCCTTGCATTGCTCTATGTAGAATACCTAAGAGAGTAGTAACAGTATTGAATTTCGTCCATTTGTAAATCATCCTGTCAACTTATCAAGGACCAAGTGCTAAGAAACCCTTTCAAGTCCTCTACAGCTTCTTCTGAGGTCCTTTGATATCTCTTTCAGTGCGGCACATTGCACCTGAATAGGCATATTTCGAAAATAGGTAATGAAATAGCAGGCTTTTATTCTATATATGACAGATATGTCGACAGACTACTATTATTTTATAATTGTTAATTGTAAAATTTATCAGTAGTTTGAATTTTTATAATTTTTATTTTATTTCAGTTAACATTTATTTTAATTCAAGTAACAAAAATATTTGTAATGTTTTAGTAAACTACAATANACTTTTTATATGCTTTGGCCGTTCATTTACACAATAACGCCGTTTTGGGGGCCTGAAAATGCAAACTTTTGAAAATGGGTTTCAAAGTGCAAGTTTTTGAAACTGATACCGTTATCATCTCCGTATAAACTACAAAAATGTGAATTTGTGAAAACGGTGACATCATGTGCATGCGTATTAGGTGTTGAGTCTAGGTGCGTAGTTTCTTTATAAAATGACATCGCCAACTACTGGACAGGCAGCAGAATACAGCGTTTTAGTCATTCTTCGCGGATTTGTGTGAACGGGGATTGTTTTGACAGTGGTATCATATGCGACAAAACCCAAAGGGAAAACTTTTCTATTTTTAGTACATCAGTGTCATGTAAACGTACCCTTAGTTTATTTATAATAAATCTGCAACAGATTTTAAATGGATTACAACACTTCAATGTATCCTTCTTACATAAGATGTTTTATTATTATAATGAATAGGACTACTTGAATTTTTTTTTGAGCCATGGATTCGCAAATCCTTCAAAAACACCAAAAGTTTAACCACACACTTAAGTACTCGTCAAAACAAAAAAGTACTGTCCTTTTTCGTTGTGGGTGTGCTAGCATGACTGTGTATCTTAACACGAGCATGTATTTTTCCTTGCAGGCACAGCAGGTCGCTTTGCATTTTAAGTCATTTGTTCGTCAACAAGACATGACAAGCTCAATTCAGTCAGTCATGACCCACCCTGCTAATAGAGGCTCAAAACAGGTCACAGCAGTCTGTCAGAAAAAGACAGGTAGGGCGTCATGGAAAAAGAATACAAATGGGGCTCTATTTATCATGACTGCTCTATCTCATCTTCCGGTACTTTGAAATATGGGCAGCTGACAAATTGGTTTCCAACATGATGCAATGAATTTGACTTGGATGAACACTGCAAAAAAAGAAAGAAAAAAAGTTTATAATCCCAGCTGAGCAAGGTGGACGTTCCCTTTCATATTACTATGATATAAAAATAGATGTAATTTAAGATATATGCTGTGAAAATTTGCTTCTTAAGTAATTGTGTGTTGTTTTAGATATTTGTACTAAAAAAAAAAAAAAAAATACTGGCTGGGCTGTGAAAGACACAGGCTGAATACAACAGCTCCACCACACCTGCAAACAGAAGAGTTCAAACCTTCAACTGCTAATGAATCATTTCCTTTCTGTCACACGGGCAATTTTAACCATAAAATATTTAATCAAAGTTGCCGGAGGGAAAACTCTGTGTTCGGGCCAAATACCGAGCTCGGAGCCCTCTCCCCGGACAGCACGCCAAATACGTATACCATTTATTTTATCTGATTTATTTGTAAGTGTGAACTCGTGAAGTTACAGGAAATATGTGACAGGTAGTATTTATTTATAGCACTAACTACTCAGATAAACACTCTACGCCAACAGTTATTGTCGTAAAACCAAAGTTTCATTCAGGGTAAACTCTTCAAATATAATTAGAATGGATAATCAAATGTTAGTTCTGGTCAGTTAGTTCTGGTCCTTGAATTTGATTGGTCAAGCGACATTCCAAGACTACTGATATAATAGGCCTGTTCGAACCAGAACTTCAAGGTCACATTGACAAACACAAAAGAATAGCACTTCTGTTTTATTAACATGCAGATTTAATGTCCTAGTGTAGACTGCTTGTTTAGTTTTTATTTCAGTGTTGATTTAGTATTAATTCAGCATTGTATGTATTTGATTATGTGTTGGTTTAATGTTGAGTGAGTGTTGATTTGCATTGATTCAGTGATTCAGTGAATCAGCATTGTTGATTCATCTTTGATTCGGTGATTCAGATATATTGTTGATTTAATGTTAATTCCCTGAGTGTAAAAGCACAGATAATAAAAAATAGTATACTTGTGTGATGTAGCACAAACAGCACAGTATAATACTAAGGAGGTTAGGAATGTAGCAACCCTAATAATAATGGTTTTCTATGTCAAATTATACTGCACAGAAACTTCAGTATTGCTTATTGTACACTGTGGTTAAATGTGTCCCCCCTCAAACAATACATTTTTATGGCTTCTGTAGTCTGCAATATAATGAATGTGTCTGAAATTGTGATTCATAGCAGAGCTGGGCATGTCTGTATGAAAACGATCTTTGCTCTGACCTAGTAGACATGTCAAGGCATGACTTTGACGCCTCCCTTTGCTCTGTAATCTGAGATAGCTGAGGGGAAGCTCAGGAGTGGTAATTACTGGGCAAACATCCGCAAGAACAACCCAAACTAGTCAACACCTTGTCCTCCCAACACACCTAAGATTACAATTAGTAACTTAACCATGGTTGTGGTACATAATAAAATAAAGTTTTAAAGTTTTATAGTTTTGAAGTTTTTTTTTTATGACACTTTATATTAAACGAAAGACAAATACTGGTGAGAAAAGGGGGGAATGGAATCGGGAAATTACAAAATCAGCTTCAAACTCACATCGCTTGCAGAAGCACCATGGCTCAACTTGTCAAAACATGTGCACTGCTGCTACAGTAGGTCACTGCACTGCTTTTATTCAGAGCAACTAACAGTGTGATTATTAAAAGTTTAGTCTAGTAATTCAGTAATCAGTTGTCCAACAATCAAGTAGTCCATGAGTAAGGTTGACAAAGTGAGTTCTACTTCTATGAGGGTTTTAGCTTGCCAGCATACTGTGTTTTAGCATGGTATAAGTACATGTACCTAAGCTTCAAAAGATAAATTTCAGTCGGAAGCAGAAGAGTAATTTGTCTTTTTAAAATTTCACATCCGTGTTTTAGTCTGACTGAAATCCTATTAGAAGGGCTGAGACTATACTATCGATGCATCGCGAGTCGTGGATCGTTTCTGATATTTTTCAATTGCATCGCAAATCGATTTTGAGCTTAGTTTTTAACAGCAGATGGCGCTCTAGGCTATTTTTTAACCGAATGCTCAAATGCTCACGCAGAAGCTCGGCTGAGTCTGACAATGTATTTGCAACTCAGAATGCAATTATGACGCGAGATTAATGTAATCAACCCACTGCAAGCACCCCTGTAATTCACTTCAATCTTTGCAAACTTTATGAATTATTATTTTATAGAAGGTTCAAGTGGTGTGTGTAAGTAATTGGAAGGAAGCACTAAAACTAAGGAAAACTTGGAAAACTAAGCTCAGAATTGACTTGAAAGAGAATCGCAATACATACGGAGAACATCAGAATCGATCCAGAATAATTTTTTGATTTGCGATGCGTCGTTGTATTGTCCCAGCCCAACGTATTAGCTGTTTGTTTGTTTGTTTGGCCAAGTTTGACTTACAACCATTCATCCATCTTCCAAACCATTGTCCTATGTAGGGTCTGAGCATTAAGAAAAACACCCTGAACAAATGACCAGTCCATCACACATGACACATACTTATGGACAATTTACAGTCTCCAGTTCCCACCCAGAGGAAACCCACAGCAACATAGGGAGAACATACAAACTCCACACAGAAAGGTGTCCTGAGTCAGCCGGGACTCAAACTGGGGACATTCTTGCTGTAAGGCAGCAGTGCTACCCATTAAACCACTGTGCTGGACTAAGGTCTAGATCCTTGTAACGGAGTGTCTATTTGCACTAAAGCCCAAAGTATACTTCACTTTTTATGCGAATGTGAGGGTCAGCATACAGTGGCCGTGACGCAAATTTCGTCATTAGAAGAGTACACCATCAGATGTTTTGTAACTGCGCGTACTTTGTACACTTAATGCACATTTAATGTTTTTGCAATAATTAGTTTATCCACAAGGTGGCAAACGTGCCCTGGGGATTCGAAGAAAAACTGCATAAACAGAACAGAACGGAACGCATGCAAGCTACAGCAACAATAGAGGCTTATATAGACAAGAGATTGTGTGAAGAGGTTAGAAAGTACCCTCATTTGTACCCTCAACTCATGGCAAGAGATTGCTCAAAACTGCGCATGCGTCGAACGCCTGTGTACGCGTAAGTGTCAAATGAAGTATACTTTGCAAGGCTGTGCATTCCACTGTGTACACTAACGTATGAGTAAAAAAAAAAAACGCAGTATACTTGCTGCTTAAGTGTAAATAGCCGGTCTTGTTTGCAAAGACTATTTACACTAACTCCGCCCACCAGCGTCTGGTTGGTGATTAAAGATTATAAAAGATGCACACCACTCAATGTAGGTTGTAGGGAGTATGGCGCATGTAAATAGCTTTTGATGCAATCGACCCGAGTTCGAATCCGCCTTTTGCCAAACTCGCTTTTCTCCCTTTTCCTATCACATATCAGATCGGCAAGGTATTTATTTTCAATAAAAAATGAAGAAAATATTTGAAAAGTGGAAATACATTGCCTAACAAGTGTTTAATAATAAAGTATATATCGGGTAGGGTTAGGGGTAGGTGTAGGGAAGGCTTTATTGTCCTAATAAGGTGGCATCCATTTAATAACTTTAATAAATATAATCATTTACACTCTGTTATTATTGCATCCTGTTAATGTCCAACAATACTGAGGTTCAAATAATATCTGCCACTATTTATAAGTATAAATAGCATCTAACAACTATTTACACTTTATATTATACTTTTTTATATTATACTTTATATTACACTTTTATATACTTTTTATATAGTGTAAATAGAATAAATCACTATTTTCACTTAGCGCAAAAAGCATATCGCTAAGAAAATGCTGCTATTGTCACTTAGTGTAAATAGCATCTACAGCTATTTGCACTTTGTGTAAATAGCATCTATTGCAAGTGCAAATATCCACTGCCTAATTGTCACTCGGCTTTATCTAGCATATATGCACCCTAATCGGACTACAAGGCCTTAGCTTTGTGAGTTTCTTAAAAATGACTAGTTGTCCAAAAAACTGAAAAACTGTTATTTTTGAAATGATGATAATTTGGAAATACTTTTCAAAGACCCAAATGGCTCACATCATGTAGAAATGCAGCCAGAATAGTTACCAGACACTATCTTTTCATAGCATTTACCAAAGCTAGCAACCCTAAATATTGTCTTACCGACTGTCACAAGCAAGTCCCTTCACCAACAATCTTTGAATGGGACACTGTGTACCTAATGTGTACACGCATAGCAACATGAAGAAGACAACACAGACCACCTTGTGGAAAGTCACATTCCAAAGAAGCAAATCTCCAAATGTATGACTACACTGGGAACATTACAGCTGAACAAAGACTCTTTGCAGGCCTTGGAGGCATGCCAAGAGTGTCCAGAAACCACTAACAAAGAAAGGTGTGACAGTAAGAACCCAAGAGGACCACCATTCCTCTGAGGGTCTTGTCTTACATACTGTACTGTCAGAACACCCACTCCCGCTCTACTGTCAATCATGTATGGGTTGCTTCCACCTAAAAGCATCTATTGAGGTTTGACCATTTGATAGACACATATGTCCTCAGGCATCAAATCTTATGTTCATGTATTATAGTCCCAGAAAGCTCATTACACAGCTGTAGGAGGAAGGAATTCTTTTGTGCGATGTGAGTCCAGCACACATGTGACCTAATTAGGCCTTGACTTTAAGGAGCGCTTCCGTCCTCCCCCGCATGTATCCAAGCACAAAGGTCCAGTGTATGCGCCCACTCACAGATATGTAGCCTGTAGGCCTTGGCACTGTTGCAACTACTGTTGTCCCATCTGAACTTGTCCATCAAGTGTGATGGGTTGACATATGGCTCAATGAACTGAATGATCACCATGAAGACCAAGTTACCAAGTAAAAATTTATCAAATGACTCAATGCAAAAATTGTTGGCTAACAGTAAATGATCTTTATGCACTTCTGTGCCGGATACAGCATAAACTTGATGTTGCAATAACCTGTAACCAAGCAATCATGCATGAGATGTACTAAAATAGAACTTGTCTCCTAACCTATGGCTTTATTTGATGGTGTATTGCTTAAAAGTGGATCGCTGACTCATATGCTCCCAAAAAACCACACCCAACTTCTGCCTGGAGGCCTTTTCTACATTCATAGTTTCCATGAAAATCTTACCTACATACCTGCAGGTAGGTTGAGGCAGGTCTCATTTTTTCTTTTGTCTTTGACCAGATAAGACAGCAGACCATAATTAAGGCACTTTTATTCTACAGGCCTGCATTTACTCAGGGAAGTTGAGGAAGGAAGGGGGTTTTCCAGACAGTACACACTTTTTACCATGTCCCAACAAGCCGGAGCACTGTCTGCTCAGACAACAAAAAGGAAAGTCCAACCACGAAAGCATTTGAAGCAGAAAATGAACTTGAACTTTTTGCCCAACTCATGCACAAAACTCACCATCACAAAGCAATTGGGGTTTGTGGGTAGTTGATAGGTGATTGCTAGGGTTGCTACCCTGTTGAAAAAACCAGCATACGCTGGTTAGGTATGATTTGTTGGTCATGAGCTGGTTTAAGCTGGTCAAGTGCTGGTCCTAAGGTGGTCCTAAGCAACTAGCTCCAGCTCAGGACCAGCATAAACCAGCTCAAACCAGCTACCATGCTTCAAAACATACCTAACCAGCATATGCTGTTTTTTTCAACAATGTAGGGTGATTGCAAAGTTTATTCCTCATCAAATGTAGTACCTAATCAAACGGCGCTTTTCCACTGTGTGGAACGACTTGGCTCGGCTCGCTTACTTTCGGTTTGCTTTTGCACTGCAGTTTAGTACCGTTCAAAATGGGTGGGATTATAGTTGCACTGCCTTTACTGCCGTGGATCCGCTCCTCGGCTACCAACAAGTCTGCACCCCCTCTACTGACCACGATACAGCCATTTCTTTTTTCAAGTTGTGTGAGACGGTCGCTTAAAGCAAGTCGTTTAAAAAAAGTCGCGCAAACAAATGATACTGCGGTGGCTGTTACTGACTATTTAAATCTAGCGGGTTTGGTGTCTTGTGTTTCAAATCCAATGACGTTGACCAATCAGTGACCTGCAGTTTTTACACGTCACATTTAGTATCGGTTTGGCTCGCTTGGAACCTCCACCGAGGTGGTACTATTTAAGCGAGCCACACCGTTCCGTACCGAACCGTACCATGCAGTGGAAAAGCGCCAAAAGAGTATGCGATTTTGGATGCACCTTAAGTCAAGTCAAGTCAAGTCATCTTCATTTATATAGCGCTTTTCACAATACACATTGTCTCAAAGCAGCTTCACAGTGACAATAGGAAAATTATTATCGAGTTAAAGTTGGTTTTTGATTGAATCACTTCCATTGTAAAAATGAATTATTACTTTAGGGGCCGCTTAAATGACACCTTTCCTACTGAAAATCGAATACCTTTAATGCATTCTTGCCGTTCATTTACATGTTTATTCTATAGGTTTGCGTGTTTGATCTATGCGAACTGGAATAATTTGATAACGTTTTATCTATGCACAGGGAAAGGAAAGGGAAATGGGCCTTTGCAGGGGATAGATTAGTTGACACTTCAGGGCTGCGTTATCATGTCTAGATGCAGGTCCTTCATCTCATCTGGATACGGCCTGGATCTGGCAGGCTGCGGTAAACCTCGGGATAAACAGAGAGAGACTAATGTTAGCGTAGATGTCATTCTTCTTATGATGTAGTGAGTACATCCGGTGTTATGGGAAGTGTTCCCGGTTCCGGCTGACCTAATCTATGCAGCCTAACAATTTCCATGAATTGTAAATTCTTTACTTTTTCGCTAGTCATCCTTCAAATCTTCTCCAGTTCTTATGAAAATTGGCTCAGATGATCTTTGGCCTGAACTGCACAGAAATGACTGAAATAGTTTTTTTTTTTATTCATCTTTGTTCACAAGTTACGATGTTGCGGACTTAACGAGGTTGACTCAAAATTGGTTCATAGGGTGTATTTCAGCCAAACTTTGAGCAATTGAAACGAAAATTGGTACGCTTCATCAGAACCATGATCTGAGGGTCCATGGCAAATTTGGGAACAGCACAATCTACAGGTCATGAGATCTAAAAAAAATGGCTATTTTTGCTTTTGTTTGTCAGAAATTCATGATCTTGGTGTCTATGGATACCTTCATGCCAAATCGGGACACCAATTTTGCCGGGATTGGATGAACCATCGGGCCACCATTTAGAATTTTGTCTTAAATTGCAATATCTGGTAACACTTTACAATAAGGTTCATTAGTTAAACATTAGTTAATGTATTAACTAACATGAACTAACCATGAGCAATACATTTGTTACTGTATTTACTAATCTTCGTTAACGTTAGTTAATGAAAATACTGTTGTTCATTGTTTGTTCATGTTAGTTCACAGTGCATTAACTAATGTTAACAAGATTTTAATAATGTATTAGTAAATGTTGAAATTAACATTAACAAAGATTAATAAATGCTGTAGAAGTGCAGTTCATTATTAGTTCATGTTAACTAATGAACCTTATTGTAAAGTGTTACCCAATATTTTAAACGATTTGACATATTGGCACAAAATTTGGTAAGTATCATCATCAGCATATCCTGAATGATGATTCACAGCGCCACCTAGTGTTCCAGAGATTTACGTTTTTTTTTGCAAAAACAACTTTTGAAAACATAGTTCAAAATTTGTTTTGAATAATGTTTTGAGTAATTTGTCATTTTCCAACAATGTAACTGTCCGCCATATTGAAGCAAATGAAAAACTGTTGCTGCTTGCAACAGTTTTTTTCGCTACTCCTCCCACAAATTTTGCCCAATTTTGTTGCACAGAGTTGCACAGAAATGACTGAATTGATTTTTTTTTATTCACTACCTTTCTTGACAAATATCTCTCAAAATTTGACCCTGCCTATGTTTGTTGTCTTATGCTTGTTAGCTTAGCATGCTAACCAGTTGCCATTCTTTCTAATGTGGTTGTTCAGCTATCAGGTTATAATGCTGCCTTCACGTGGTCTCGGAATGATCGTAAATACGAGTTTCCTAGGTAAAAATTGCACATGAACGCCCTCCAATTTCTGCAATGTGGGAATTATCAAATTTCCTATATCACGTGAAGGCAGCATAAGCTACATTAGCATTAAGTTAGCTTAACATGGTAATCTGGTTTAAAATATTAAGTAATCGTTTTGTGGAAATATGTTCTCATCTCTTTTTTAAGATTGTTCTTAAAACAAAACTGAAGAAATATCTTCTTAAAAATCATTTTAAAGTTTGAATAACCTCCAACTTACCTCCAACAAATTTTTTGGGTTGTTTCTAATTGTAATTAAGACATAACATAGCAACATAAAATGCATATTACTATTACTATTGAGTATATGAAGGTAAATGTGTTCCATTGTATATGTGAATGTTTCAAAGATGACAAAGCAGCATGTCGAAATGTAAAACTTTACTGTGGTGCTGTAATTGCAACAATCATTAACAAACAGTGAGCCATTCACTTCATTCAGGCAAGATAACATTGTACTGAGTGCTCTGTAAAAAAGGAAAAAGTAAATGAAAAATGATTTTTAAATTTCAATGGGTTGAACTATGGCTCAAGGGCACAAGCATCATTCAAGCACAAATTTCCTATATGAATCCTGCATCGGAAGTTTTGTACTTTGACCTTAACAGTTCCCCACTAAGGACTCACTCAAACTTTACAACACAACAAAAAAAACTCAAGTAATTTGATGCTCGACTGTACTTGCTCCCAGAAAACCTGAATGAACGTGTTCTTAAAAACAGTATGATTATATATAAAACAAATCAAGTGAAATGATCAAATAAATACATTCTCAAGTGTTTCAAACAAATATATACACTTTTGATTACCCAGCCATGCCTTCGTTGTCGAACGAATCGCACTTCATCGGAGCAACATCAATGAACTGGAACTTCCCAGAAGGCCTCACGTGTCTCTATTGTGACCGACCTACCCAATGCCTAACAAACAGTCATGAATATGAATATCTCAGTCTTATGGCTGACTGTTCGTTCTGTTATCATAGTGCTACCGCCAATTCTGTTAACTTCATCTAAATCTACACTACGCATTTGGTGTCAGAGCATTGTTTTCCTTTGTGTAGTGTACAATCAAGTTTGTAAACAATGTACTCTTCTTTGTATTGTTCTATACAGAAACACTGTTTTGGTAAAATAATAAAATGAGCAAATTTGTGTGGTTGAAAGCATAAAGAATTGCACTGGCGGACTTCACTGACTTTTCGGTTCTTTTTTTCCCCATTTTTTTGGCATCAGTATTAAGGCCCGGTGTATAAATGGAAGAGGATTTTGTGAGTTACGCACACGCAGACACAAACCCATTCAACTGCATTCAAATATGACACAAATAGATGACCAATATTGCAGAGAAACGGAAGTACGTGGGAAGAGGGAACACATCAATTAACAAGAGTGGCAGTACAGCATTTTACATCCACTCTGAAATGATTATCTGTCATATGAAGTAAAACAAGAGTCTCTTTCTCTCTAGTTGAAGTGCTTAGTGCTTGATGGTGGGCTACGGTTGGTAGCAACATCATGGTGGGGCATTCAAGGGGCTGTGTGACGGTGATAGTTTGGCTGTGTTTATTGCTAGGCAACATTTGCTAGGCGATGGTCGCTAGGTGACGGCATCTCAAGTGAAGACGTAGTTGATGAGCAGCTGAAAGAGCAACAGCATGCACAGGATGAGAAAGTGGCGACCGCTCAAGGACTTGCTCTCCTCCGACGTCTTGTGTCGCGCTATCTGACGACCCAGTGCACTCAGGTTTCTGAAGATGTAATTGAGATACAGGGATCAGTTTAATACATATACAATATAGCAGAGCAACTTGCAATACTGAATACAGTATTTCAAAGGGTGTACTTGCCTCTGTATGTCTTGCTGTGTTTTCTGTATAGCTGCTACCGAGGCCTCTATGAGGGCGATGTCCTTCACTTCTTTAGTGCATCTTGCACACTCTCTCATAAAGCCTGATGAAGTCAAAATGAGACATATAAAACATTCTGAAGTCTTGAATTCTTTATTTTATAATAAATAAATATTTATTTTTGTTATATTTGAAACAGTTTCTTTGTTTTATAATAAATATTATTATATTTTCATAATAAATGATTTGTTTCATAT
>RJVU01018281.1:11447291-11555945 GCA_003731715.1 Anabarilius grahami | reverse complement strand
TATTTGTTTTGTAATATTTATTTTTGTTTATATATATATATATTTATATAAATTATTTTTATATTTAAATAGATTTATTATAATTTTTTAAATTTTAATACAGATTTTTACCTTGTGTAATCAGCCAACAAATACTTAATTCTTATAAAAGCTTTCCCAAACTGTTTGGATTTAATCAGTTCAAAAAAAGTCAATTTTTAGTCCTTAATGGCCTAGTGGATCTGAGAAACTATTTCAAAATCTGATTGGGTAAGTTATCTTTGAAGTCTTTGTAATAGTCAACAGTCAGGCTCACAAACTATTTTAATTGCCGGAAGAACTGTTCATTCACCTCTTAACCATCAGAATACATTCACTTCTATTTGCGTATGGTGTGTGTAAGTCTAACGGGACGATGACTTGCCTTCATTGTCGGATGACTCATGATTGGGTTCTGGTGTGGTACTGCTGCTCTCCGTGTTCTGACTGCAGCTGGACGGCTGGCTGCTTGACTTCCTGTGCTTGCCATTCACCCGCAGCTGAGAAACACACATCTGTCAAGTCAAACACACCCTAAAGGGGCATCGGCTCACCTAAAGGAGCCCAAGAAGAATCCTTCTATAGAAAATACTAGGAAACTGTGACTCACCTTCTGCTGTCCAGCCCAGTTCTGGCTGTAGGAGAAACTGTTGCGTTGGCGTTGGGATTTCTCTTTTGTCTGGATGATGCCGTCTTTCTCAAACTGTACCAGACAGCGGTCCGGATCCCACGGCTTAGTGCTGAGAAAGAAATTGTGACGAGGAGATTAATAGTTATTGAAATGCTGCCAAATTTTGGGATTTGTAACCAATGGAAATTAGGGAATCAGTTAATTTTGCATTAAATCACATTATTTTTCTGTAGCGTTCATATACAAAGTGGCTCATTGTGAACATACTCGGCATATTTATAGTGCCACTCATTAGTGTCGGTATTGAGAGTGAAGAGACGTGGGCTCCAGGGTCGCTCGCCTCTCTCTCTGGCTTCCTGCCGCTGAGCCTCTTCCAGCACAAATTTCTCCTGGGTGGCACTGTTCTGGTCTTTATCTGTAATCGCTCTGGTCACATGCTGCCACAGCCTGCAGGAAAACACACCAACAATTTTCCACTATAAGCTTAACATCTTATAAAAGCCATTATTGTTTAGTCACTAGTCACAACACATTTTCCACAGCGCTTTGATGTGGTATAATATAAACCAGGAAGTTGAGGTCATTTTGAATGACACATATTCTTTGGTGATTTAGAGGTCAAGATTGAAGAGGTTTGTAGCTGTAGCTGTTAGCCCCTGCTGGTAGATGCAGTAACTACATCATCTGGGCCAAAAAAAAAGCATCTTTCTCCATTGACAGCCATGTAAATGACATTTTTGCAAGCGAAATATAAATGGCTAATATTTAATTTCATAATTGTACATGTTTTACCTGAGCTTGAGTTTGTGGAGAGACTAGAGTTTGTTTGAATATATTTTAAGTTATCTAATTTAATTTAATCTGAATTTTCAGCAACATTACTCTAGACTTCAGTCACATCCTTCAGAAATGATTCTAATGCTGATTTGCTGCTTAAGAAACATTTATTATTATGAAAACATATTTTTTGATAATTTTTAATAGAAACTTCAAAAGAACAGTGTTTATCTGAAATAGAAAGCTTTTGTAACATTATAAATGTTAATTGTTATTATATTTAATATTTATAAAATATAAATATATTTAATATTTAAATAAAATTATTATTTTTTTATTAATATAAGCTAATATACATTAAAAATATAAATAAATAAAACAGTTAAATAAAAAATGTATGGTAAATCACAAATAAAATTGCATATAGATAATATGTCCCTGTTGTCTTTAGCCTTTTTGTTCATGAATTTGTGTTTCTGTACCTCTGAGACTCGAACGCCTCCTGCTGGTCCATCTGCACCACCTGTCTCTTCAGCCTCTGTCTGCGTATGTCTGGACTGGGGTTCCACAGCACCTCCTGGTGGCCCGTCTTCTTCTCAGTCAGGTGCACTTTACTATCCTGGGGAAAGATTTGGATTTCAAACACGCCTGTGAGATAATGTGTTGCCAGCCATTGTGATAAGCAGCCTGTGCGCTTGCCTCAATTTCACCCTGGGGATCAATAAAGTTTTATCATTGAAGAGACACCTGAAGGATTAAGTTCGCCACATCTTCCTGTAAGTTACTAATGAAACAAGCCAAAAATAGTTCATATTTAAAGGGGTCATGACATGAGAAATCAAATTTGCTTTGATCTTTTGACATATAAGAGATCTTTGTACCAATAAACATCCTGCAAATTTCATAGCTTAAAGGTGCCCTCGAATGAAACATTTAATTTACCTTGGCATACTTAAATAACAAGAGTTCAGTACATGGAAATGACATACACTGAGTCTCAAACTCCATTGTTTCCTCCTTCTTATATAAATCTCATTTGTTTAAAAGACCTCAGAAGAACAGGCGAATCTCAACATAACACCGACTGTTAGGTAACAGTCGGGGTGTACACCCCCAATATTTGCATATGCCAGCCCATGTTCCCAACATTATGAAAGGCATTAGACAAGGGCAGAACGTCTGGAGCTGCACAGCTGAATCATCAGACTAGGTAAGCAAGCAAGGACAATCGCAAAAAATGGCAGATGGAGCAATAATAACTGACATGATTCATGATACCATGATATTTTTAGTGATATTTGTAAACTGTCTTTCTAAATGTTTCGTTAGCATGTTGCTAATGTACTGTTAAATGTGGTTAAAGTTACCATCGTTTCTTACTGTATTCACGGAGACAAGAGCCGTCGCTATTTTCATTTTTAAACACTTGCAGTCTGTATAATTCATAAACACAACTTCATTCTTTATAAATCTCTCCAACAGTGTAGCATTAGCTGTTAGCCACGGAGCACGGCCTCAAATTCATCCAGAATCAGATGTAAACAATATAACAGTATACAATACTCACGTAATCCGACGCATGCATGCCGCATGCATGACGAACCCTTTGTAAAGATCCATTTGAGGGTTATATTAGCTGTGTAAACTTTGTTTAGGCGCTGTTTAAGGCAAGCGCGAGCTCCGTGGGCGGAGAGCACGAGATTTAAAGGGGCCGCGCTGCATAAATCGGCGCGTTTATAATGATGCCCCAAAATAGGCAGTTAAAAAAATTTATTTAAAAAAATCAAGGGGTATTTTGAGCTGAAACTTCACAGACACATCCAGGGGACACCTTAGACTTATATTACATCTTTTAAAAACATGTTCTAGGGGACCTTTAAAAAGTCCTCCTCATTATAAACATAGCATTTATTTAATAAAGCTCCAAAAATGGCTCATTTTGACATTGCAGGATCTGTGACATCACACAGGCAAATACTTTTGCATTTGTCTGCCTCCAGAGCGACGACATCATCACACCATAGGCCCCGCCCACTGGCATCCAGTCGTGAGCGTTGCATCAAAAGCAAATAGAACTCACTATATAATATAATCACTGATGTTGTCTACACTAGATATAGTATAGACAACAGGACAAATGGAAGAATGAAAGAATGTTTGCTTTGATGCGTCCAGTTTAAACAGCTCGTACAGATTTCAGAAGTGGATGGTTTATTTTAATTGCGTTCTGACTCACAACGACACATCACAATCCGTAAGCAAACAATTAGGGCTGCCCTAAATAGTCGACTAAACGTTAGTCAACTAGAAGAGGCTTAGTCGACCAAGATTTTATTAGTCGGTTAGTTGAAAAAAAAAAAAAGAAAAAAAAAACCTCCACAGGAAGTGGCAAAATCACACAGTCCATCCGTGAAGGACAGATTGTTAAAAAATGAAATTTCTGTCATTAATTACTTACCCTCATGTTGTTCCAAACCTGTAAGACCTTCGTTCATTTTCGGAACACAAATTAAGATATTTTGATGAAATCCGAGTCAGAAAGGTAGTAAAGACATTGTTAAAATAGTCCACGTGACTGCAGTGGTTCAACCTTAATGTTATGAAGCGACGAGAATACTTATTGTGCGCAAAAAGAAAACAAAAATAAGGACTTTATTTTACAATTTTTCCTCTTCCCTGGAATTCTGACGTAAACACGGAAGCAGTGCACTGCGTTCACTACATCAACTGCATAGGAGACTGATAGGGAAGAGAAAAAATAGTTGAATAAAGTCGTTATTTTTGTTTTGTTTTTGCGCTCTAAAAATATTCTCGTTGTTTCAAAACATTAAGGTTGAACCACTGTAGTCATGTTAACTATTTTAGCAATGTCTTTACTACTTCTCTGGACCTTGAATGTGGTAATTTCGTTGCTTTCTATAGGAGATAAAAAAACCTCTCAGATTTCATCAAAAATATCTTAATTTGAGTTCTGAAGATGAACAAAGATCTTGCTGGTTTGGAATGACATGAAGGCGAGTAATTAAGGACAGAAATTTCATTTTTGGGTGAACTAACCCTTTAACAGTGGGTTCTTGTGGTAATTACAGTATGTCGAGCAGGTAATCCAAAAGTTCGCCATCCATCATCCATCAACCTCAAATATGGCTTATAATTTGAAACATGTAAGTAGTAGCAACTTTACATAGCTGCTCGCTTTAACGTTAATCTAGATAAATATGCGCTATTATATATCCAATGTTCGTACGGAGTGTGGAAGGCAGCTAAAGTATTGCAAGCTTTTGAGGCAACGGCGCGATCATTTGCATTTTTTTTTTTGCATTTACTCTGTCATTTTTTTTGTCATACAAATAAGAGTAATACATCATTCTGAACTGCACTTTTATTTGTGTAAACTCACAATAACAACAAAACGTTGTGCCTTTGTAAAATAATGAAAACAAACATGATAAACTTTCTGCCGTCTTGGTCTCCCTGAACAGCAGCGTGTCCCATAAATAAACCGAAACTCAGCGTATGCTACTTGCCTTAGCTTAAAATGTCTATTTTTAAACAAACCAATTTGAAAACAAATACTCTTTGATTATGTAATCCATATGAAAGTTGCATTTCTCTCTATAGGCGCGTCCACTATACTGCGGAGATGACGAGTCAGTATTGTCAACTTCATTGCAGCCGGCATTGACTCAGAAAACACTAGTTTATTAATAAACGATTCTTAAAATGTTATTTTATAATAATAAACTTGCAATTTTTTCCAACATATTTATAATCATTACTTTTGCCAATGCTTTGCGGCAAGCTTTGTGCGTGTGCTTAAGCGCGAGGGATATCCGCCCCCCAGAATATTTAAGTAATTAAAGGATTAGTTCACTTTCAAATTAAATTTTCCTGATAATTTACTCACCCCCTTGTCATCCAAGATGTCCATGTCCTTCTTTCTTCAGTCGAAAAGAAATTAAGGTTTTTGATGAAAACATTCCAGGATTTTTCTCCATATAGTGGACTTCAATGGAGCCCAAACGGTTGAAGGTCAAAATTACAGTTTCAGTGCAGCTTCAAAGTGTTCTTCACGATCCCAGACAAGGAATAAGGATATTATCTAGAGAAACCATCACTCATTTTCTAAAAAAAAAAAATAATAAAATACATTTTAACCATAAATGCTCATCTTGAACTAGCTCTCCTCTTCTTCTCTATTAGAATTACAGCAGTGTAGATGCTGCTAAGTGTATTACTGCCCTCCACAAGTCAAAGTTTGAACTAATTGTTATATACTTGCACTAGCATATTGAGAATAGTATATGAGAATTCAGTTCAAACTTTGACCTGTGGAGGGCAGTAATAAACTTAGCAGTGTCTACACTGCTGGAATTCAAATAGAGAAGAAGAGAGCTAGTTCAAGATAAGCATTTATGGTTAAAGCGTATAAAATTTTTATTTGTTTTTAGAAAATGAGTGATGGTTTCTTTAGATAAGACCCTTATTCCTCGTCTGGGACTGTGTAGAACATTTTGAAGCTGCAATGAAACTGTAATTTTGACCTTCAACCGTTTGGGGTCCATTGAAGTCCACTACATGGAGAAAAATCCTGGAATGTTTTCATCAAAAACCTTAATTTCTTTTCGACTGAAGAAAGAACATCTTGGATGACATTGGGGTGAGTAAATTATCAGGAAATTTTAATTTGAAAGTGAACTAATCCTTTAAATTAATATAAACGTGCAATTAGTCGACTAATGGCTCAAATGAACGACTACTAGTCGACTAGAAAAATCTTTAGTTGGGGGCAGCCCTACAAACAATTTCATAATGATTTGACTGTAAATGACGGTTTTCCGCATATATATATATTTATATTGTGCAATAAAAAACTTTATTAACATTAAAGTGAACCTCAAGAAACATTCAAATATTTAAAAAAAATCCATGCCATGACCCCTTTAAAATGTACTATTTAAAATATTATTATTTAATAATATTTTATTTTATTTTTATTTTAGAATAAAATGTTATATGTTATATTTAATTAAAAAAATGTTTTTTGAAATTTTTGAGGAAATGTTGTGGACTGTTCTGAAAATACTCTTACCCAGTGCCCATCTACTGTACCCAGAACGTCTTCCCCCATACGTATCTTTCCAGAAATCTGGTTAACATTGCAAGAGCTGCCAAGAAAAGGCTGGAACAGAGAAAAAGTTATAAGATTATGATTAAAAAAATAAATGAAGTGGCATTGGTTAGGTTTGGAACTCCAGAATACCTTCAATTTGAATTCAAGTTCTGTATAACATTGTGTTTTTTCACACTCAATTGTGATTTTCCCGCCAAGCTCCAAAGTCATTGTACCATACAGAATACCTGTAAGAAAGTCACAATTTCTGTTTATTATTGTTTCACGAAAACATTAACGTTGACAGTTTTCTCATTATTTACTCACCTTAATTTCATTCCAAGAAATAACTGAAATACTATAATATGGTTTTGGAATAAAATGATGGTGAGTAAAGAATGATAAAAGTATTACATTGATGATAACAAATAATTATGTATAGGTGTACTATTCCTTTAAGTCATAATTCAGCATGGTTTAATTATGAAATTTAGATTTCAGATTGAAGTCCATCACCTTTACAGTGAGCGTACGGCATTGTGATGATATACTCTTCATCTCGGGGCAAAAGCAAGAGCCTGGCCTTTCCATCTAGTATCGCAGACAGAGAGTTCCCTTTAAGAAATGACACTGAGGTTATAACCAGCATCGCAAAGGTTGTGTATTAAAACCACTGTATGTCTGCATTTGAACTGCAGCATGAAATTCACATACCATAAAATTTGGATTTGGCCAGAATGCTTCCACTAATGCAAAATCCATCTTTCTTATTGCTGATGTAGAAGGCTGAAACAGGAGGGTGATGAGAAACCTGAAAGTACAAAAGTCAACTGCTTATCAAATGAGCTTATTGGTTTCCAGAGATTGTAGTCATGTTTACAATGTTTGCACAACAAGACAAATGTCCTAGCAGAGTAACACCATTCTTTACATTAAGATTCACTAACAGAAAGTGTCCAGAAACTTGTTTTAATATCAGTATATTGGTTTAAAATGGCACTGGGTTTGATACTCTGCATTTAAAGGAATAGTTCACCCAAAAATGAAAACTCTGTGATAATATACTCAGTCAAACCTGTAAGTTTTTCGCTCATCTTCAAAATACAAATGAAGATATTTTTGATGAAATCAGAGAGATTTCTGTCCCTCCATTGACAATCCACGCAACTACCACTTTGATGCTTCAAAAAGTTCATATAGAGATTGTAAAACTAATCCATGTGAATTGAATGGTTTAGTCAAAATTATCTGAAGAGACTCTTTAATATAATAGCGCACACTTTATATGATGAACAGATTTAATTTAGGCTTTTATTCACATATAAACATTCATCAACTCACACATCAGTTGTGGTAAACGGAAGCTCAAGCATGTTTGCTTGATGTGCAAGAAGCAATGAGGTTCATTCTCCTGTGTTACGCAGCACGTTTGAGCTTCTGCAAGAACCAATGAGGTTTGTTCTCGTGCGTCAAGCAAGTATGGTTGAGCTTCTGTTTATGTTCGCTGATCAATTTTTATATGTGAATAAAAGCTTTAATTCAATTTGCTTATCATATAAAGTGATCAAGTCTCTTCAGAAAATTTGGACTAAACCGCTCAATTCATATGGATTAGTTTTACGATCTCTTTATGAACTTTTTGAAGCGTCAAAGTGGTAGTTGCGTGGACTGTCAATGGAGGGACAGAAATGATTTCTGATTTCATCAAAAATATCTTCATTTGTGCTTCGAAGATGAACGAAAGTCTTACGGGTTTGGAACAACATAAGAGCAAGTAATCAATGACGATTTTTTTCATTTTTGGGTGAACTAACCTTCTAATGCAATGTCAAATGTCTTTAAGTGTGACTTAGTCCAAGCACTTCTTAAAACCACTTAATTCTAGAGTCTCACCTGCTCTGCTATGTAAAATGTACAGCTGTCTGTTTGTGGATTCAGCCAACAGCATCGAAACATTTCTCCTAGAATAGGGTTGTATGGTTTCTTCAGACCCTGAAACATATACAAGTGAACACCAGTAAGACTAAAGAAAGTAATATTTTTATTTAGCAAGGACACATTAAATTGATCAAAAGTGACAGTAGGGACATTTATAATGTTACAAAAGATTTCTATTTCAAATTTCTTTTAAAAAGTATCACGGTTTCCACAAAAATATTAAGCAACATTCCAGCATTAATAATAAATGTTTCTTGAGCAGCAAATCAGCACTGAAGACTGGAGTAATGATGCTGAAAATTCAGCTTTACCATCGCAGGAATAAATTACATTTTAAAAATACTCACTTTGAAAACACATCAGATCTCAATGGGGAAAAATATCATGCTGGGTATCTATACTGATATGGAACGGGTAATGTGTTTGGAACGAAAGGATGCCACATCGTTTGACGGAAATGAAAATTATCAACCTACAGAGGACTGAACTCAAAGACACCCCGATAATCAAAGTGAAAAAAGTATGCAGCAGACTGGTCCATTTTGCTGAAATTTCATTGCAGCAACTCAAAATGGTACTCAGTAGTTTGTATGGCCCCCATGTGCTTGTACGCATGCCTGACAACGTCGGGGGAAGCTCCTAATGAGACGACAGATGGTGTCCTGGGGTATTTCCTCCTAGATCTGGACCAGGGCATCACTGAGCTCCTGGACAATCTGAGGTGCAACCTGGCGGTGGCGGATGGACCGAAACATAATGTCCCAGAGGTGTTCTATTGGATTTAGGTCAGGCGAGTATGGGGGCCATTCAATGGTATCAATTCCTTCATCCTCCAGGAACTGCCTGCATACTCTCGCCACATGAGGCCGGGCATTGTCATTGTCACCAGGAGGAACCCAGGACCCACTGCACCAACATAGGGTCTGACAGTGGGTCCAAGGATTTCATCCCAATACCTAATGGCAGTCAGGGTGCCATTGTCTAGCCTGTAGAGGTCTGTGCGTCCTTCCATGGATGTGCTTCCCCAGACCATCACTGACCCACCACCAAACCGGTCATGCTGAACGATGTTACAGGCAGGATAACGTTCTCCACGGCTTCTCCAGACCCTTTCACGTCTGTCACATGTGCTCAGTGTGAATCTGCTCTCATCTGTGAAAAGCACAGGGCGCCAGTGGCGGACCTGCCCATTCTGGTGTTCAATGGCAAATGCCAATCGAGCTCCACGGTGCCGGGCAGTGAGCACAGGGCCCACTAGAGGATGCACAGGCCCCTCAGGCCACCCTCATGAAGTCTGTTTCTGATTGTTTGGTCAGAGACATTCACACTAGTGGCCTGCTGGAGGTCATTTTTTAGGGCTCTGGCAGTGCTCATCCTGTTCCTCCTTGCACAAAGGAGCAGATACCGGTCCTGCTGATGGGTTAAAGACCTTCTATGGCCCTGTCCAGCTCTCCTAGAGTAACTGCCTGTCTCGTGGAATCTCCTCCATGCTCTTGAGACTGTGCTGGGAGACACAGCAAACCTTCTGGCAATGGCATGTATTGATGTGCCATCCTGGAGGAGTTGGACTGCCTGTGCAACCTCTGTAGGGTCCAGGTATCGCCTCATACTACCAGTAGAGACACTGACCCTAGCCAAATCCAAAACTAGTGAAAAACAGTCAGAAAAGATGAGTAGGGAAAAAAACGTCAGTGGCCTCCACCTGTAAAACCATTCCTGTTTTGGGGGTCATCTCATTGTTGCCCATCTAGTGCACCTGTTGTTGATTTGATTACCACCAAAGCAGCTGAAACGGATTAACAACCCCCTCTGCAACTTAACTGACCAGATCAATATCCCAGGAGTTTAACTGACTTGATGCTATTCTGTGATTAAAAACTGTTCCTTTAATTTTTTTGAGCAGTGTATATTAAAATAGAGTTATTTTAAATTGTAATATTTCACAAAATGTTAGTTTTTACTGCATTTTTCATTAAATGAATGCAGCCTTGGTAAGCATAAGAGACTTCTTTCAAAAACATAAAAAAATAAATTAAAAAAAACGTACCGACCCCAAACTTTTGAACGATTTATTCTGTATATTTTGGTGCTTTCATCCAGTTATTTTTATGTGATATCCCAAAATGTGCATAAAAATACATGTATGGAAGCCTGGTTACTGTGAGCCGGTTTATGATTCTAAAAATCTCAATCCAAAAATGAGCACTTCATCCAACTTGCCTTTGGTTTCTTGTAGAATCCTGACAGATACCAGCGCAAGACCTGCTTCATCCTGCAGTATGGGCTCTCCTCCGTCACAGCCCTGAAACAAAAAATATATATGATGATTATCTCTTCTCCAACAAACCCAGTAAAACCTAAAAATGCTAGATTTAGTAAAGTGTGGCTGGCTGCAGTAGTGATGCTAATGAGGTGCTTACTGGGACAGCAGGTCAGCATGGTAATAGTAGTCTGACAGCTTGTCCAGAAATGAACGTGGCTCCAGGATAAACGTTGGCAAAACCACTTTAGACAGGTCCATCCCTGGCCTCAGCTGCTTCAGGAGAGTCCAAATTAAACCCTTATTCTCATCGGAGACTGTCTCGACCTGGGACGCCTCACCAGCCTGTGATGACAACAGAAAAAAAAAAAATATATATATATACCTTGAATGCAATGTAAGGCGTTCTGGATAAAAACATCTGCGAAATGCACGAATGTTAAAATCTTAATGTAAATGATAAAAAACAATACCCATTGTCATTCATGTTCTTTTAGTAAAAAATATGTTTGTGTTATAGAGTGGTGCAGGTATGACATGAATTTGAGGCCAAAACGCGGAAGCGAGTTAGCATTTCAGCACTTCCGGTTCCATCATCCCGAAGTCAAAGGGTTTTTGTCGAGGGAACCAGTATGATGCTAAATGCCTGTTGGCCTACAAATTTACATCATACCTTCACCACTCTCCCTGCGTTCCATTCGGAAGGGCTCATCCCTATGCCCTAATCCCTTCAAAGGGTTTACCCACCGGAGTGACAGCTTTGAAGGGATGAAGAGCGTAGGGGTCAAACAAACTCTTTCTTTTGGAAAGCACTTCTGCATCATCTTAACAAGACAATCAAGGAGGCGGCTTCGTCGCATATTTTGTACTACGCTCTGAACAATTAGTATATTGTGCAAGCTGCGCCTTTTGTTTATGTCTATGTATTCGAAACATTTGAATGGACTGGTAAAGGTAGCTCTAAAGTATTTTTGTTGAAGTACAATGTCGTTTTGACCATAATAATGTACCAAATCTAATTCATATAAATATTACAGTAGTATAGAGAAATACTATACATACAGGTAAAATCGAACTCCGAGCCTCCTGTACCCATTCTGTGACGCCAAACAACTTCCCTGTGCAAAGGATCATGGGGGCCCGAAGTGTCGATCAGTTGTACCCTTCAAATCCTTCATTCCGAAGGGCCCTTTGAAGTGGCAAGTTTTGAGCACTTTGGTTTGGAACGACCCTTCAATATGGCGGCCATGATTGTTTTCACTCTGAAGTGCCCTTCGGAGGGCGATATATCCCGTTTGGAATGCACCGTCTATTGACTGACTCCAATAAATTTTTTGTATGCTTCATTGGCCAACACAACAGCAGCCTTGGACTTTATACTGACCCCTATTGGTGTGGATGTAAAATCACCAATATTATGGTATTATTATTATTAACAAAAACATTTGGTTTTGTGTGGTTTATGGTATTAATAATAATAATAAATAATAATATTGTATTATTAATATAATTCTTAATATTAATAATTATACCATATTCAGAGGCATGTTTTTCATCCATTATTAAATTATTTTGGGTGAGTAAATAAATTATTTTAAAGTGAGCAGTATTTGGCTGGTCACGTGATCTCAAAATGGCTGCCACCATGAGGCGGACCACCACTATGTAGAATAAAACAGCTTTTTCTAGACAAGGAGTCTCATTTATAAAACAAGTAAAAGTGAATTTGATTCTGAATTCATCTTATGTCAAAAGTAAGGGAAGAGCATGTATATGAACATTTTACGCTCATATACTGTATATCAGTAATTTAAATAATTCAACATCTTTAATACTATTAATAATATTATTATAGGTGTAAATGAGCAACTGCTTTGTGATTTAAGATGAACTGTGATTTATAAAAAACATTGAGCATATGGACATTTCATAAATCAGTAATAGGAACATTTAGGAAATTGTTATACGTTCACAGTTAGGATCATTCTACGCACGTCTTTATAAAATGATGCCCCAGATGAAGCATCATTTCAATTATAATAAAGCTGAGTGTTGTATTTTAGTCTGGCCTAAAATTACATTTAAGCTGAAAAATGCACATTTTAATTGGCTAACATACAATTTCTCTTTGTTGTAGCTTGTGTTCATTGACAGGAACCATGTTTATTGCATCACTGCATAACCGAAATATAATTAAGTTTGTGCTGGATAGACAAAGCAGTTCATTCAGACCAAACAGAGACTGTGATAAAGCCATATTAAGTTATCACCTCTCCCATCTCTTCATAGGCTTCTTCAACAAATGCTGTTGCCTGGAGACACACATCATCCGATTGGTCCATATCACTCTCCTCTGTCAATCTGCCTCCATTCTCATTGGCCGCATTGTCTGAGTCTTCATGCGTCTCCCTCTCCGATTTGTCCGAGTTGGCGTCGTTCTCCATATGGTTTTCCAACATGGAGTCATTCAACCTTTAAAACAAACAAACAAATGACCATGTGAGATTTGTTTCGGGTGCAATTTGCACAATCTTATTGTATATTTATTCTTTTTTGCATTTTATTTTATTCTTTTATTCACTCTTTAATTTATTTTTTTATATCATTCTGCTTCTCCCTTTTGAAATATTTATCTCAGTGAGATTTGTTAGGTTCACGTTCAAAGCCTGTCGAGATCAGTTGCCAAAGCAACAAATCACATGACATTCATCTTCACGAGTAATTTGAAGGACAGGGCCGTCACCATGGTCACAAGAGGTTCATTAAATGAGCATGAACGTTATTTTCAAAATTCCTGTTTTGTCCCATTTGATGCTTCAGGCAAAAAATCTCTAAAGAGAAATATGAAGCATCTGACTAGTAAAAAAGGTCTTACATAAGTAATCTGACCATTAGCAAAAAACATGACATAAAATAATCTCTTTGTGTCCACTACACACAGAGATAAGAGGAAAACCAGCATACGTCCTGCGTCGCTGGCTGTCAGCAGACCAGCAAGCCAAACAAAAAAAAATTGTCCTTACCTTGCCAAGAATAATTAATTCCTGATACTCCAAAGATTGGTAAACAAAAAATAATAAAAACACAGAAAAAGTATTTGTTTACAGTCAAAACACAGTGATTTTCCCCTACAGTTCCTGTTTCGACTGGTGTTTGCACAAGAAACCTCTGCAGTAACGTGTTTTCCAAAGCTGTTTTTCCAGCTTCACAGCTTCTCTGACGTGTGCAAGCGCTTGTACGAGTGTGTTTGTTTGTGCTGATGGTGGTGTTGGGTTTACATTCTCCTCATCTCTTCCTGCTTCTCTGCCTTTCACGTAAAGCTTTAGGGCACAGTTGATTGGACGACAGCTTCAAAGTGGCTAGAAAGAGGTGGGGTTTGGAATATATAAATGATTGCCAGCCGAAGGATGTCACTGGCAAACAACGTCTACTATTTCTCTTCCTCTCAGGTATGCAAACACTATGGAATTTAAACACTTTGAATATTATTTGATTATTTTGCAGAGAATGTAAATTAATTATTAATGTTTGGTAATATCTCATGTCATGGTTATAAGCCTGTGTTTCAGCTATTGATTTTGATTAATGGTATTGTATGTCACACAATATTAACATTTTAGTATTTCTAATTACTGAACAATATTTGTATTTAAATTTAATTTAGCATTTATACGGAGTACTAACAAGCTGGTGTAATAATTATACAATGAATAATAAAATTGTGTTTAGGGGAAACAAAATCAATCTAATTTATGACACATCAAAATTTGTATATGATCATATCATTACTGGTGATGTTTGCTAAACCAGACAGACTTATCCACTGCATAGCAACATGCTAAAAGCCAAATCAAAAATAGACCAGAAAACATCAAAAACAACAACAACGTTCAACACTAGACAATGAACACAGAGAACTAAAGGTCTTAAATATACAATATAACGAACTCAATGCAAAACAGGTGTGCTCTAATTAGTAACCTAATGAGTAAAAATGACAACTGATGAATAACTTTCAAACAGGAACATAGGTAGATGGCAACAAAGAGAAACATAAGAGTCCATGAAAATTAAACTAAAACTAAACATGACAGAACTCCTCTACTCCAGAAGATGGCTCCTAATGCCATAAGAGAGATTAAAAGGGCAGTCCATTTAAAAGGCAGTGTCATAGAAGGTGGCATAAGAGTATCAGGGTGGATCAGATGGTGGGAGGAGCCAGGGAAGAGATGAATGCAGGTGGAGGCAAATGGAGGTCCCAATTACAGGTGTCAGAAGAGTACCAGGGTGGATCAGATGGTGGGAGGAGCCAGGGAGGAGATGAATGCAGATGGAGGTCCCAATTACTGGTGGCATAAGAGCACCATGGTGGATCAGATAGTGGGAGGAACGAGGGAGGAGGCGATGGTAGGATGATGCAGGTGGAAGCCCAGAGCACAGGTGGAACAAAGGCCAATGGCCAGGGTGGATTTAGCGGACCAATCGCCAGCAATGGAGACAAGAGCTCTGGAGACCTGGGCGAAGCTGAGGTGGTGACAGGGCTGGATGACACCGTAGGATCCAGAGGCCTAGGCAGAGCCACAGCGACGAGCACCTGAGGTGGAGATAGGATGTTGGTGAACTGAGGCGACTCCAGTGTAACAGAGGACGAAGGTGGATCCAGAGGGAAGGCGGTGAGATGGAGCACAGCGAAAGGCCCAGAAGTCCGTTGAGCAGGCAAGATGGAGCTGGAGGGAGGAGGGCGCCCGGTGGAGCTGACTGGTCGATGGGCCGAGGTGGAGTTACGGGAATGGCGGCCTGAAGCGAAGCCAGGGGATCCACATCCCAAGGCAGAGCTGGTGCCCAGCAGATCTGAGGGAGAACCAACTTACAGTATAGTTCCAACAGTGGGGCCAAGGGACTGAAGGGCACCAGTAAAGGCAGCGCTAAAGNGGCAGCGCTGAAGGACTGACTGTTTAGGGCAGAGGAGGTGGGAGAGGGAGGCAGGGCGGGTGTGTCTTCAACAATACTGAAATTTTAAAACTGATCCTAACCAGTGGTAGTGAGATATTTAGGTTCAGTAGAACCAGTGGTGATAAAGCGTTTAAGCAGGGCAGGACCATTAGTAAAAAGGTCTTTGAGCTGGGCAGGGCCAGCAGTGAAATTGTCTTTGAACTGGGCAGGACCAGCGGTGATGAGGGATTTGTGCTGGACAGGACCAGCGGTGAAAGTGTCTTGGAGCTGGACAGGACCCGTGGTGATGAAGGTTTTGGACTGAGAGGAATCAGGGGAGGAAGGCTGTCATTGCCCTCAAGCTCCCCTCTATTTCCCATCAGTTCATATGTAGAAGTCGGCACACAAACCTGGTCAGACTGGGCGGTGACACTCGGCTCCGGGACAGACTTGGCTTCAAGCTCTAGTTCCACTGCAGGCATTGGCTTAGGGTCCGTGGTGGGTGTCAGTGTGGTCTTCAGCTTTGCAGTGGCCATCTGCTGCGGGTATGCGCACAGCAGACAACGGAAGATGACCTCTCTCCAGGTTCCTTTTCCCATGTCTGGTAACTCAAGGGGGCTGTAAAAGAGGCTTTATTGTCTCATCATCAAAGTTGGATCTTGCAGCCAGTTGACTAAAGCGGGCAGAGTACTCCAAGATAGAAAGATTCTCATGTGCTAAGTCGATGAGTTTCACTGCAAAATCAATTTTCTTCTTTTGCGGTCTAGTGTTCTGACAGGGGCTGGTCCACAAAGGATGATGAAGAAGAAGGTTTCAAATAAACAGCAGCATTAGCTTTTAATTCAACAATATAACAAAGAGAAACAAAGCAACAGCATGTACTGAAACACATTCAACACGACAATAAACACAGAGAACTGAAGGTCTCAAATACATAAGATAATGAACTCAATGCTAAACAGGTGTGCTTATTAACCTAATGAGTAACCATGACAACCAATGAATAACGTGCGAACAGGAACATAGGCAGACGGCAACAAAGAAAAAACAGTCCATGAAAATGACACTAAAACTATCTAAACGTGACATTGTCAATTGTCAGCTTATCAAAGCAAACAAGAACAACAACAAAAACTTCTGCTGTAGATGTTTTAGAATAAATGCAGAAATGCAGTGTTTGGTATGGTATATTTGCTGTAACCAGGGGGTATTCCAGAAAGCAAGGTTATCTTACCGTCAAACATACTCTGAACTCTCAGTTAATTAATCCAAACCTTGCTTACTCAAGGTATTCTGGTTCCAAAATTGCGTCCGGGAGTAAGTTTAACCAACCCAGAGTCTGTTAATGGTTAACTCACAAGACATTCTCAACAGAGTGATGAATCGACGAGTCACCATGAAAACAGACGCTAAGAAAAAACGCGTCATACTAGCTATTTGGTGATTGTGCAATCATTTTTCAATCTTTTCATTTAATAATGTTTAATCACTGTGAATAAGAACTATATTGTTCATTTGATTGATGGTAATAATATAATAAAAGAAAGATTGATTAAACTAAATAAAGGTCTGTGCTTGCAAAAATAAGTATAAGTTTATTTTTTAATTACTTTTCCTTCCGCATTGCTTGAAAGGTTAGATCTATCATTTTTTTTATTTATTGTAGAAATACATTATAGCATAGAATATATTATAAACTATATATAGCATACATATCATACATAAACATATATATAGCATACATAAATATACCATATATATATAAAATAAACATTACCTTGTTTTAATAGTGCTTTATATATTGATATAACGATATATATATAATATTTTGTGCAATCTGTCACACCCACTAGAGCTTCATCAATAGGGCAAACAGAACCTGCTCAGGATCTTGAATTGCCAGAGCCCATCCAGCCATCCACCATGACAATCATGGACTTTAACCCTGAGCCCACCACAGACCCCGAGCCTGCCATGATGCCCTGTCATGATAGTTCTTTGGCCCTGTCTCCGATCAGCTTGGATCTGCCTTGGGCTTCCTGTTTGCCAGCTCTGCCCTGTGGGTCGACTCTCTAGCTCCACCTCGAACCTCCAAGCACCTCACTCTACCTTGGTCAGTTGACCATTCGGCTCAACCTTGGATCCTCGCTCCTCGGCTCTACCTGGGATCGTCATCTGCTACAAGGGGCTTCCTCATCCCTCCGGATCCACCTTGGTCAGTTGTCGCTCTGCCTTCGCCACAGACATCCGGTCCTTCATCTGCACCTCGGCCCTTCATCCCTTTGGCTACATTGGGCTCCTCTTTCTTTTCGGCTCTGCCTCAGTCCTCCAGCACTTTGACTCCACCTCGGCTGCCTCTGTCAGTTGTCCACCTGTTAAGCCTGGTCTCTCTACCAACGCTACATCATGACTCCACCATGGGGTCACTACCTGGCTCCTCCCACCATTGTCATCTCCTTCCTGGCTTCTCACTCATCCTGGGTTATACCGTTTGCCAGCTTTGCATCCTTATCGTAAGCCCCCACTCTTCTCTGTTAGACTTTTGTTGTTGTTTTAAGGCATATGAGCACCCCTTTTTGATGGGGGGCAGGGGGTAGTAATGTCAAGTCTGATCTGTATTTTGCTTCAGTTGAAGCAAATTATCCATTTAGTGCATTAAAGGTTTCGTAAGAGCAGTAATAGATAACTGTTGCAGTAACACACTCTGAAGGTGGCTGACTGTAACGTAGGTTTAAAATGTACAAAAGCTATTCTACGATTTTTGGCATTTTTTGATAGACAAAAATGATTGGGAGACAAGAGAGGGCAGGATCTAAATATGATGTCACAGACTCAAACCCAATTTTCCCACATGAGCACCAAGGTTCTGAAAGTGAAGATCCTATAAACTAACCACTAACAAATGAGCCCAACGTTCAAGAGAATATGAACTCCTTCACGCCAAATCCAAAATATTCTACTGCAATAATTGTTTGTTTATTTCTTAAAAAAATACTTTTTCAAACTCCTAGACTGTTTGTCTAACTTTTTACTTCAATTCGAGTCAGATCATCACACCATGCCGGCAGAAAGTTCTGGATTTTGTGTTGATAAAAGGCCAAAGAACTATTTTTGTATATACTGCATAAATTAATTTGATGGCATAATGCCAAACTGCATCTGAGGCTGTATCTTTTGAAAGATTTGACATTTACACAAAACTTTATGTGTGTAATTGTCACCCAACACTGACCACACCAGATCAGTTTTGTGTCAGCACCATGTACTGGTCAAAAGTAATAAGCAATTATGTCACATTACAAGTGATTGTATTTATGGGCTTTCAACCATTTTTCTTAAAATCATCTCCATCTTTACTCATTTTTGCAGTTGGTCTGATGCTCACTGACTTGATTTTTAGCTCTTCATTCTGCCTCTGTGGTGATTGGCCCCATAATTGCTGCTTGCAGCTATTTATTTGTAGATTTTATTTTATTTTTTTAAATGTTCAATTGCGGTATCTGATTTTTTTTTAGAGAATGACAAAAATCTGGCCATAAATATTTTAGAATATGTGTCAATGTGTTTTTGTCAATGTAGTCATATCGTAGTAGTTAATGAAAATAGTTTTGGTGTCTTTCATATTTTGTATCATTTAGCAATAATTGGACATTTTATTTGGAAGGTACATTATTATTGTTTTTTTTTTCTTTTATAGAATAACAAAAAATTTAGGGATGTTGTTTTAAGGCATGTGGGCACCCATTTTTGATGGGGGGCAGGGGGTAGCAATGTCACGTCTGATCTGTATTTTGCTTCAGCTGAAGCAAATTATCCATTTAGTGCATTAAATGTTTCGTAAGAGCAGTAATAGATAACTGTTGCAGTAACACACTCTGAAGTTGGCTGACTGTAGGTTAGGTTTAAAATGTAAAAAAGCTATTCTACAATTTTTGGCATTTTATTGATAGACAAAAATGATTGGGAAACGAGAGAGGGCAGAATCTAAATATGATGTCACAGACTCAAACCCAATTTTCCCACATGAGCACCAAGGTTCTTAAAATGGAGATATATTAAAGTCCATAAATAATTGATTATTTTCTTTAAATGCGCACTGTTCGCCATGATGTTTTGAATTGTTTGAAATATGATTGGAATCACTTCGAAAAGGAAAATACAGTTAAGTGCAACATCTGCAGCGTAAGTCTGTCATTCATTCATGGCAGGTTCTTTATGTCCGAAAATCTGTGAGAAGGATTATGTCTAAGACGGCATGCTCTGAAGTGGCTGTAGAGGCCAATCCTGGACTTGCAAGCTTTAGCGCAGATGGGGCAAGGAAAGATTGGGTCAATGCTATTGTTTACTTTGACAGCCAGGCCTTTCCTACATTTGCGCTTCTCCTGGGCAGTTGTCACTCTGCATTCTTTAAACTCCCCAGCAGCTTTTTTTGTGAAAGTCCACCAAATATATCTGTCTGCTGCCAGTGTCTCCCAATTTTGGGGGTTAATGTTAGTTGGCCATAGGAGTGAAAAATTAATTTTTAAAACATACACTGGTTCAAACTAGGATACTGTACTGTATATGTTTGATTTATGTTGAAGTGATTGGGACTTTTAATGGTGAGACTTTTGTTTTTGTAATCAGGCTTTTAAAAAATATATGCTGACATGCCAAAAACAGTACAGGGGGTAATACTCACTGCACAAGGTCTTGGTCTGTGAGAGCCGTGCACTGCAGCAGCTGCAGTATGTGTGAAGACTCAGAGGAGCTGCTCAGATCTCCATCCCTGCAGCTCTTTGCCGTCATCTTCGACAGGCTGGAGCAGCTGAGAGCCAGTTCCAGAGCATCCATCCAACAGCGTCCTGGAGCAAATGACATAAGCTGTATAGCCTTCAGGTGGACTTCATATTGAGAAGGCAGTTTTACAGAAGAGAAATGCCAATGCTCACCATCGGATTCAGATGCTGCCCTGAAGATCAGGTAATTACTAGGCAAGGGTTGTGTGATGGAACCAACGGATTCTCCTTTAGGACCCTGAAAAAAACACAGACACCAATCAATCCCAACAATAAAGTCAAGAAAACGTGTTCTTGAAGATGTTCTTGTCTAACCTTCATGGCCCATATGGACTTATCCAGTGGATGGTAGACTTTGAAACAGAATCCGTCCTTCTTTGAGGGCCTTTCGATGAGTTTACAGGCGTTGAGAAGAATCGTTCCCACCCAGTGTTCCGAACCGGGCGTCTTGTAAATCAGGAGAATGCCAGGCTTCAGGACGCACCATAATTTCGTCCAGCTCTTCAATGTTCCCCGAATCTGATCCAACAGAACAACATATTAAAGCTACTGCAAAATCATTCATTGTTAGAATGAAAACCAATGAGGTTTACTAACTAACCTTTAGCCAGTTTGACATAATAACCACACTTGGATCCTTAAGTGCACTAAACAATTCATTGGCGACCCTCTTCTTTTCCTGTCGATAGTTCTTTTTTTGAACCTACAATATAAAAGGTTCAGATTTAATGCATTGCTCAAACATCAGCTAGGGGGAGTAAGTGGACGGCAAGACATGTAAAATATCTAAAAACCTTGTTGAACACTAGAGTGCACCATATACAATACCAAAGAGCTACAAAACAGCAAAAGATACAGCTGCAAGCAGAAATGAGTGGGATCAAATTTGGAGCTACCATTAAGAAATAGGTGAAATGGACTTTTGTGTTCATAATTGAACATGTTTGGCTTTATCTTCTATGAAATCTCTCTGTTGAACAATTCAACTGTAGATTACTATATACCTGATAAAGCTTAGGTATTTTGTGTGGTTGATTTTAATAGCATTACAGATGACACTTCATATTTTTGATTGTGTGTACAAAACTAAAATCATATACCTATTTTAATACATCTTTAAATCTCTCTTTAAACTCTCTCTCTATTTTAGACTGTGGAGAAGAACTCTGATTGGACAATGCAATGCAAACATCACTCATCTCAAGCCATCTCATTTCATTTTTGTTTTTGTAAAAGGATAACCCCAAATTAACATTGGAGTCTATGGAGTTACACTGACGGTCTTTCATTTTAATTTCAAGATTCACAAAAACTCATCAAATCTATTTAAATTTTTACAGTTTTTTAAAGGAAATTAAATTTTTTAAGGGTATTGCCAAAGATAAAAAATAGTAGAAAAAATAATAGAGTTCCACTGGACCAGTGTTATTTTAGTAATAATACTTTATATACTATTATTGTATTTCGTAATATTTAATATTTATTATTTAATATAAAATTAGCTTTTATTTTTATATTTTCAGTTTTAATTTCAGTTTTATTTAGTTTTAGTGATATGTTTTGTGCTCTTTTTATTAGCTTTTTTTTATTTAGCTTAATTATTTCAGTTTTAGCTTTAGTAATTTTAGTACTTCAATTTAGTTTTACATTTCTAAGTTTTGTTTAAGTTTTTTTTTTAGTTTTTTTATTTTAATACTTATAATATTAAATTAATTTTATTTCAATCAACAAAAATGTGTTTAATATTTATAGACAACAATAAGAACACTGCACAGGACGAGTGGTTCATTAGATAAAGATTTTTAAAGGTACCAAAAACATTTTCATGACAAAACATATTGAGCAAAAGTGTTCCTAGTGAGGAGTGAGATGTTTCTGTGAAATTCGAATTCTCTACCTCAAACAGGGTAGCCGGGCTGATGTTTTGAATATTTAACTGCTATCTGTTAGCAACCATATATTCGTACCAAAATGACAAAATGCTATTAGCCACATGCAAAGTTTGGTGGGCTAACATTTGTAGCTGTTCAAAGTAAGAATATGAAAAACAGGCCAAATGAAAATCTGCATTAAATATTTTAATAAATATTTTAGTATTTCCTCTGCTTACTATAGAGGAAGTGTCTGTATGAAGGTTCTGTGCCGTCCACCTGTCGACTAGTACTGGAGGTGACAACGTGAACAAGCTGCTGTTTTGAGAAACTGGGTCAGGAACTCTGCCATGAGTGGGAAGCACATCATACCTTAAGCGATTCTTTCCTTGCCAGCTTCTCCGTGGGTGAGGAAGACTCCTTCTCCAAACCAATAAACATCCTGGATTCCGACTGAGGCAAAAAAGAGATTGCAAAAAAGAAAATCCCAGAAAAATCCATTTAAAATTCATGTAAAGTCAACATGAGATCAAAATGTATCCTGTTTGCTTTCTTATTACATGTTCCTGAGCTTAATATAAACAATTCAACAGTGCACATTATTCCAAAGAAAACAGAATTTGTAGTCATTTTGCTCCCCCTATAAAGTGACTTGATAAAAAAAAATTCTCATTGAATTTCCTTATGTTACAGAAAACAAAACGGGTTGTGAATGTGAATGCCGTATCATGCTCACTTTCCAACTATAATAATCATATTAAGTAAGTCCTCCCATATTAAGTATTTATATTAATTTAGAAATTATAATGCAATTGAGGCAACATCCAGCTACAACTCTTTCACACTAACTGCAAAAGGCACCAGGCTAAATGCAGCAGGTCTGTTTGGTCAGCTGTGGGTGTCAGTTGAACCAAAATATGGAGAAGACAGCTTCCCTCTTAGGCCCAAATTAGCCTGTAAACCAGATGATTGAGTGTGGAGTCCAGAATAACAGCAGTAATGTTATTTCACTGTTTTATATTCAGGAGTGTTTTCTCCGAAGAGGCAAGGGAGGCAGTGCCTCCTCAAAAAATTGGATGAGAAAATAATCCATATTACAAAAATAAAACAATGCAAATATTAAAAAATGTGACATGAAAAAGTATATAAATCACTCGTATTTCTAAAATAACACTGTCCAACAGCGAACCAGCAGGTAAAGTTTCAGCGGGAGTCTGCATCTCTTTTGCCTCCCCTGAGCCCATTGAGATTTAACAGACCCCCAAAGCGTGCGCTGGGTTTGGTGGGGGGTAATTGAGAATGAATAGGGGAAAGACACGTGAGAGGAAGCAATGGCTCCATTGCGCTATGATTGGATATGATTGGTTCCCTATCAGTCAGTCATGTTCGGCATTACGTCACAACGACTGACGAATTGGGATCTTGCCTGAGAGCCAAATCACCTTCCAGTGTAAACAAAACAAGCCAATGGACATTTGCGAGTGAGATTTGTATTGTGAACCACACCCCGCAAAGCGGGTATGAATGGAAGCATGCTGAACTCACCCATTCAAGCTTTTTCTTCTGAGCCATTTCTGATGATTCTGCTCTGCAATCATCGTTTGAGTGTGTACAATGAACCAGGAAGAAACAATTTAGACAGTGTTGGTGTGACAGCGCATCAGCAGTGGTCCCTTCTAAAAAAGCTTTCATTGCATTCATTTCATTGCATTTCATTTCATTGCATTGCATTCATTGCAGTTCTCCTAAAAGAGTATTTCCCACGCTAAAGTGCAGACTGCCTGAAGTGGGCCTTGCATGCCGTGCAGCAACCGTCACTGCCCACTTCAGCACTAAGAGAGCTTTTTTCCGTAAAAGAGCAAGCGACGGTGAGCGTCTTTTTAAAGACGACTCTCCGTCCATGCATTTCTGGATGTGACAATTTTCTGTCCTCATCTGATGGCCATGATCGCTGTCTCACATGCCTGGGCATACGCGTGCTGAGACGGCGTTTGTGGGTGGTTCATGTTCTCGCATGAGAAAATGACCACATCGGCACGCTGTTCGCGTCTCACCGTTCTCGTAAAGGCTTGAGCTCCTCTGCTGTTAACCAGCCACCGCTTGTGTGTAAAAGCAGAGCCGTGGGTCTGCTTAACACTCTGGGAGACTGAGGATTACAGTGGGAGCTACTCTGCCGGACCTCCCACTCCTCTGCCCTGTATGTGATGGCCACCCTGCAAGTCTAACAGGCCAAAGCACTCATAATGCATGAGGGTAGTTCTGTGCCGGGGTTGATGCAGGAACTGTGCACGGTGACTGACCGTGATGAAAGTGACAGCGCAGGCCCTTGGCCAGAAGATGTCCACCTTGGTGGTCCAGAAATTAAACCTTCACACACTCAAAGCACGCTTTCTCTATGGTCCCATTTCACAAGGTGGCCTTTTCTGCAATACTGTCGAGGACTGTGCTCAGCAGTTGAAGAGCCTGCTCCCATGTGCTACCGGGCCATTGGGAACTGCCCCTCAGTCTGCTCGTTGCCAAGGGTATCCGTCCCCCTGCAGTAAAAAAAAAGAAAAAGCAAGCGCTCTGGCACGGCCAGCTCAGCCCCTCTCCTATCGCCAACAGGCAGTGGTGTGCGGTTCAAGGACGCTGCCCCACTGCGGGTGCGTCAGCTTGTTCGCCATCTGGAAGCCTGGATAGAGCTTCCCAGACTGTCTCACTGGCTCATTTGGACTATCAGACTCAGTTATGCGATTCAGTTTGCCCGGCGTCACCCCAGGTTCAGCGGTGTCCGGTTCACCTCAGTGGTGGACAAGGATGCTCCTGTCCTTCATGCAGAGATTGCAGTCCTTCTGGCGAAGACGCAATAAAGCCGGTCCTTCCAGTAGATATGAAGACAGTGTTTTACAACCCGTACTTCATTGTACCCAATCTTGGACCTTCGTGTCTTGAATCAAGCCCTTCACAAGCTCCCATTCAAGATGTCAACGCAGAGATGCATCTGCATTCGTCCCCAAGACTGGTTTGCAGTGATCGACTTGAAGGATGCATAGTTCCATGTCTCGATTCTCCCTCAACACAGACCAAGGGTAGGATGGTGGTTCCACTGAAATTGTTTCAGAGGCTCATGGGGCATATGGCTTCCGCAGCCAAAGTCACACTGCTCGGGTTGCTTCATATGAGACTGCTTCAGCAATGGCTATACAGCTGAGTCCTGAGATGGGCATGGCAACACAGCACACACCGGATGGCAATCACACAGGCCAAACCTTTCGCCCATGGCCAGACCTTGCTTTTCTACGGGCAGGAATTCCCCTAGAACAAGTGTCCAAGCATGTTGTTGTCTCAACCGGCTGGGGTGCCATGAGCAATGGGCATGCTGCCTCTGGCTCCTGGAAAGGACCTCGACATCAGTGGCACATCAATTGCCTCAAGTTGCTAGCAGTACGGCTTGTTCTGCGCCACTTCAGATCGCTGCTACAGGGTAAGCATGTGTTGGTCGGGACGGACAACACTGCGGCCGTTGCATACATCAAAGATCAGGGTGGTCTACCCTACCATCACATGTCACAACTCACCCACCATCTCCTCTGGAGTCAGAAGCATCTGAGGTCGCTTTGCGCCATTCACATTCCAGACGAGGTCAATCGTGCAGCCTACGAGCTCTCACAACAGCCCACACTCCTGGGAGAATGGAGACTCCACCCCCAGACGGTCCAGCTGATTTGGAGATGCTTTGGAGCTGCACAGGTTGACCTGTTTGCCTCTCCAGACAAGTCCCACTTTCAGTTGTTTTACTCCCTGACCGAGGGGACACAGTTTTCCTCTGTAATACGCAAGTATGTGTTTCCCCAGTGAGCCTACTCGCACAGACACTGTGCAAGGTCAGGGAGGATGAGGAGCAGGTCTTGTGAGGTGCGCCATACTGGCCCAACCAGACCTGGTTTCTAGAACTGATGCTCCTCGTGACAGCCCCTCCCTGGTGAATTCCTCTTAGGAAGGACCTGCAGAGACAGGGCAACTTAAGCGTTCAGACCTCTGGAATCTCCACGGGTGGTCTCTCGACAGGATGTGGAAGACTTAGGTGGTTGACCCCCAGTGGTGGTAGACACTATCACTTCAGCGAGAGCACCCTTTATGAGGCGCTTACACTTTGAAGTGGAGCCTCTTCGTTGAATGGTGGTGTTCTCACCAAGAAGACAAGGTAAGTGCCCGATCAGTATTGTGCTTTCCTTCCTGCAAGTGTGGTTGGTGCAAAGGCTGTCTTTCTCCACACTGAAAGTGTATGTTGCCACTATCGGTGCACATCAGGATGCAGTAGATGTTAAGTCTGATCATCAGGTTTCTGAGGGGCGCAAGGAGGCTGAATCCTCCCCGTCCTCACCTTGTTCCCTCTTGGGACCTCTCCTTGCTTGTCAGCCTTGCAGAGAGCGCCCTTTGAGCTGCTGCAGTCAGTTCAGCTTAAGATCCTGTCTCTCAAGACAGCGCTCCTGACTCTTTTGTCAAGAGGGTAGGGGACCTGCAGGCATTTCAGTTGACGAATCGTGCCTGGAATTCGGGCCGGCCAACTCACATGATCCTGAGACCCTGGCCTGGATATGTGCCCAAAGTTCCTACCACTTCCTTCATGGATCAGGTGGTGAACCTGCAAGTGCTGCCCCCGGATGACCCAGCCCTTGCTCTGCTCTGTCCTGTCCACACTTTGTGCTTGTACGTGGACTGCATGCAGAGCTTCAGGACCTCAGACCAGCTCTTTGTCTGTTACGAGGGCCAGCAGAAGGGAAAGGCTGTCTCCAAGCAGACGTTGGCCCACTGGATAGTGGATGCCATAGTCTTGGCATATCAGGCTCAAGACCAGCCATTCCCCCTTGGGGTAGGGGCTTTCTCCACTCGGAGTGTTGCCTCCTCCTGGTTGTTGGCGCATGGTGCCTCGCTGACAGGCATTTGTAGAGCTGCGGGCTGGGCAAAACCCAACATGTTTGTGAGGTTTTACATTCTCTGTGTGGAGTCTGGCAAACCCTGCACGGATTTCCTCCAGCACCCTCGGCAGTCAGACATGGTGGAGACGTCAGACGCTAGGTCTAGCACTCGTGTGTATGCCCAGAAGGTCAGCCCCTGTACTAGACTAGGTGCCCATGTGTTGTGATTCCCCTACAGGTGATCCTACATGTGTATTCTTCCACAGTACAGCTCCCCTGTTGGCCGTGTCTTTCCCTTGGCAGAGCCAGCCCTGCCGTCTCTGCTCGGTATTGACTTCACCCTCTCAGGCAAGACCCCAATTTGTCAGTAGTTCTGACATAACATCTCTATTCCCTCCTTCAGAGAACAGGGGTCTAGGTAGTAACCTAGATGTTATGTTTGGATACGATTGGTTTGTGCTATAAATCCTGCCTCTTGCTTTCGTGCGTGTTCACGAATAAGTCTGAATCCTTTTTACAGCCTATGGATGAACAAATTGATGGCATTGATGGGAAGACTAATTAAAAAGTAAGTAAACATCTCACACACTTAGATATCACCGCTTTGTCGTGTCAAAATCAAACTTGAATGGCCTGAAAACATGATGACTGTGGGGGGGTTTTATTGAGCAATCAGCTTGGTGAAATTAAAGGTACATCGTGTCTTTGACCAGAGTTTACTGAGCTTGATGACTGATGATATACGAAAATAAGTTGACTACTAAAAAGAAAAGCTGAACATCAGTTCACAAATAAAATATATTGTTTAAATTATTACTGCTTTTAGGTATTATTTTGGAAAAAAAATATAAAAAATGCTTAAAAACTCTAGATTGATGAGATTTATAGCAGGTTTTAAAAAATAGAACATTAATAACATTGTTAATCTAAAAATACAAAATATAATTGTAATCAGTTTCCTTTTTTTAGCGTAACATAACGTTTATTTTACCAGGAAAATGTGACAACGTGTAACTGGGACATGAATTTACATTTGATTTATTAAAATAGTTGTTAGTAATCAAAGTATTATCAGAATATCCAATTAATATTTACAGTAGCAGGTGCAATGCTAAGTGCTTTTTTTCAGGCTTATACAGATGAGATGCATTAATGCTGCATTATATCCTTGTGTATTATAGATTAATGTCTCACATGGGTCAATGAATGACAGCCTTTTATTCTATATTTTCCCATTAAAAACACATGATACAAACAGATGCGTTTTATATGTGCCTGAGACATGAGTTCTGATATACTAAAATCTTTTACCGCATATAAAACGGTTTGGAGAGAAATGAATCAGGGAGACTATGTTTGGTTGAGTTTTGGTATGCGCTAATTGCAGGTCATTTCGCATTTGCAGTGTATCCTTTAATAATTGTAGTGAATCCTTTAATCCTTCACTTAGCAGCATTCAGAAATTAATTCTAGTGAAAGGTTAACTAGTAAGCGGGTTGAAATAACAAATGTGTTATGGAAATGTTCTGCAACCAGCAAGTACAGGGTTTTTTCTTTCTCATCTGCATTATTATGTCGACATATTCCATGCAGGCAGTCAACAAAAACATTTACGCACCACGCTGCTGGGCGACCGGGCCGGACTGACCTCGTCCCTCAGTAAGGGCAAACCATTTCGCTCCGTTTCATTACCTGCAGAACACACGCACGCACACGCACGCGCACACACACCCACACCAGTACACAAATGCCTAATTAATATCAAGGGCAATAAATGATAATAACCACAACTAAATACACATATAATGCCACAGTAAATAACATTGGGGATATCAAAATATAGTCAGCTCAGTTAATGATTAAATACATATTTTTTTACACTTTCCTTTCATAATAAATGTCCCTTATTGTGCACAATTTATTCATTCTCAGTTGTTTGTAGCATGTTGCTGTGTGGTTGCTAGGGTATTGTTATGTGGTTGTTAAGGCATTCTGAGTGGTTAATTACCTGTTTGATAGGGAATTCTGGGTGGCTGTCAGGGCTTTGCAATGTGGTTACTATGGTGTTCTAAGTGTTTTTCAGTGCATTTCTATTGGGTTTTTAAAGTGTTGTAAGTGGTTGTCAGGGTGTTGCTATGTGGCTGCTAAGATTTTCTGAGTCTTTTGTAGCACAAGGTGTTCTGAGTGTACACAGTGCCATGTTTTTGCAAGGGTGATCTGCATCAGGGTATTGCTATGATGTTTTGAGTAGTTGTTAGGGCATTCTTACACGGTTGCTAGGGTGTTGCTTTGCGTGTTGCTTAGCTGTTTTTGGTGCTATGAAATTCCTAGAGGGTTCTAGGTGGTTGCTAGGACATTGCTATGCAGTTGCTAAATTGTTCTGAGATGTTGCCAGGGTGATGGTGTGTGACTACATCTACATCAGGGTTCTGCTAAGGTGTTTTGGGTGGTTGCCAGGGTGTTGCTATGTGATTGCTAAGGTGTTTTTGGTGGTTTGTAGCATAGTGCTATGAAATTCCTAAAGTGTTCCAGGTGGTTGTCAGGGCATTCCTATATGGTTGCTAAGGTCTTCTGAGTGGTTTGCAGGATGTTGCTATGCTATTCCTGGCATGTTCTTGGTGGTTTCCCTGCAGTTGCTCAAGGGTTTTTTGTTTGTTGGGTTATTGTTAGTGCATTACTTTGCAGTTGGTAGGGTGTTTTGTGTAGTTGCCAGGGAATTGTTATGCGGCTTAGGTGTTGAATGTTTGTAAGTGCATTTCTATCAGGTTTTTAAAGGGTTTTAGTAGGTTGCCAGAGTGTTGCAATTCGATTGCAAAGGTGTTCTGAGTCATTTCTAGCAAGTTGCTATGCAGAGTGTTTTAGTTGGTTGCCAGGGCATTGCTATGTGAAATATTAAATGGATAGTTCACCCAAAAATGAAAATTCTGTCATCATTTATTCACCCTCAATTTGTTCCAAACCTGTAAGAATTTATTTCTTCTGCTGAACACAAAAGAATATATTATGAAAAATAAACAATACTATGGAAGTCAATGGGCCCATCAAGTGTTTGGTTACCAGCATTCTTCAAAATATCTTTTTTTATGTTTAGCAGAAGAGAGAAATTAATACAGATTTGTAACAACTTAAATGTGAGTAAATGATGACAGAATTTTCATTGTAGGGTGAACAATGAAAATTTAAAGAAGTAAAATGCAATATTAATGTGGTTTTGTGATGAAAAACATGCAGCTCTTAAATTCTTTAACACAACTATTTACCATAACCATAGTGACTTAGAATCAGAGCTCCTGTATGTCTCTTGTGCTTGAAGGATGTAGTGCTTCCACACATTTAGGAATAGAATGGATACCTGGGCTGACTGGGTACAGTTCATGGTCTCCTCCATAGGACAGGTTGCGGGTCAGTACACGTGGGTCGATCTTGGGAGGTGACGTGGCTGTGGGACAGAGAGAGAACCGTCTGCGGAACAAGTTCTCCTCTTTCATTGTGCCAGCCAGTCTGTCCACCTGGAGGAGAAAGGAGGAATATCATTATAGTTTGTAGCAGCATAATGCACTGAAATACTAATGGATCATCACACACATACACACACACACACACACACACACACAGATTAATGTTAATGCTGAGTGTCATGCAGCCCTTAACAGAGGTAACAGATTATCAGCAAAGCAAAGTGGGAGTGTGTGAGCAAATGTATCCGCTCAAACTTGGAGGAAAATGGTTCCAGAAAGCTTATGCAACATAAAAATGGATGCTAAATGAGAAGAACAGCTGACAAATATTTTGATGAACTCTTAAACGTGAGTTTGCAAACTGAACTGATTCTAATGAGACAGAGTGCCATCTACAACAAAATAATGGGAAGAAAACACTACTTTCTAATGTGTTGTCCAAGCAAATTACTCTTATGAGCTTATTCATGTAAATAATCATTAAAAAAACCCTCAAAAGTTACTAGATTGATCCAGTGTCACATCCTTTACTTATAAAAACTTACTGAATCTGTACTGAATTTCATAAACCTAATCCATCCATCCATGTGTATATGAATTTCAAAATCAACCTAATATTTTTCCTTAATATTTACGTAAGTCTTTAAGCCCTAAAAACTTACATACCTTACCTTTAAATATTCCCTAAATCACTACATTACCCACATGCATTCTTTAGATAATTAGGTTAGAATTCTAGGGTTGTGAAATGAAAGGTTTTAGGTTACATAAGATGACACTAATCAAAGGAGGAAGTCTAAACAGCATGGGCTTTTAGTTGCAGAGCATCTGAATCAAGTTTCCCAGCATCACTCCTTCTCATAAAAAGGAGCTAAAAATAGTCTTTCTGCTGCAGTGTGGGTCTGACGGGGGGTGTGGGAGCCGCCGTCTTTAAGGTGCACAGTTACAAACCCCGCTCTACCTCTCTTGCTCTCACTAGAGCTCTGCAGGGTAATGAACCCCGCCCTGCATGTGGCCAAGCAGTCAAATGAACCAATCACAGCTCAGGGCCACAGCTGGAGGGCAGGAAGGGATGGATTCAATTGGCCATGCATCTGGCTGCTGTTCAGTTTTGCTCTGTTTATAAGACTATGAGCGGCAGAGAGACGGAAACACATCCTGAATAGACTAAACAAATATAACACCTGCAAAAAATATATAAAAAAGCCCTTTTATATGCAAGAAAATGACAAAAGAGATCTCTTTAAAGGTGAAGAGTATTTTTTTAGTGTTAAAGGAAAATTGTTTACTTGTTCCAAATTTATTTGACTTTCTTTCCTCCTTGGAACACAAAACAATAAAATAGAAATGAATGAGACTAAGGCTGTCAAAAAGGACAAAACAATCCTCACATAAAACTTTCAGAATGGCTCAAGGTCATATAGGGGTCAGTGATGTGATTTTTGTCCAATTTAATAATTTATTCAAAAATACATAACAAAATGCAATTCAGTTTTGATATTTTGTGGGGCATAAAGTGATAACTGCCCTTATACCATAATAAAAAAATAAAAAATAAAAAAATTATTAAACATGACATTTATGAAAAGAAAACTGCCATAATCNGCCATAATCTATTTAAATTATTATTTTATATATAAAAACTAAAATAATTTTAAACATAAAAGTACAGTGTCATATGTCAAAGTCAATAAGACTATCATAATATCAATCTGACCTTTTAGCACAGTTCAGGTTGTTAAATGTCATGTGATGCGACTCTCCAAAAATGTAATGATATTTATGAATTAATTCATGCTATTTGAAAAAAACAACTTTTTAAAATGATATTTAAATACATTTTAGAAAATAATGTTGATGGTTACACCACATGACATGTTTAGAGTCATTAAATGTAGACTTTTCTTGAAATTGGTATAAAGTTTTTCTAAACCAACCTGAATACAAAAAGGACATGTTTCTAATGTTAAATGACAACTGTGAATGTCTTTGTGTGTGGCATAAAGGCCTGGCTGATGGAGCAAGGGGTGTTTCATGGTCTTATTAAGTGTTTCAAAAGCTCATTTATTGATATGACACTTCCTACATCGAAAGGGGCACGGTTAATAATGATTGTAATTTTTAATTTAACAAAATGCCACATTCAATTTTAGATTAAGGTGAGCAAGCGCATTATTAGGAGCTGGCATATGAGAGATCAAGTGGTGGTTTGCATAAAAGTGCCAGGAAAATAATACGCTGTCATTATTCATACAAAAACAGCCTGAAGTTTTACAGACGAGCCATTCATTTCTTGTGACACTCTTGGAGTCACTCTATATTTACTGCAAAACTGCTTGTTCTTTGTTCTCCTGATTCGTGCAAACAGCATACAGCAATTGTTTAGACGTTTCCATTCATAACCAGCAGCCATAGTTATTTGATGAGCGTTTTGACCCTGCATGCCTGCACTATGATCCACTCTAGTAATCTTTAAACAGAGCTGAGTAAATGAATGGTAAAAAAACCACCGTCTGCACAGCCTACCGAGCGTCCGTCCTCCTGTGACCCGACAACTCTGATTTAAGGTCTGGCACTACACAGCAGCTTCAAAACACTCCCTACTGAGATTTCAGAAGAAAAACAACCCTTTATCCTGGCAGCTGACATCTTTAATCGCTTCTTAACAAAGAGAGAGGTTGACATAGCTAGTGCGGCTATGACAACTCAATGGATCTCAGTGTAAAAGTACCAGAGTGAAGTTCGACAACACTTTTGCACTAATACACTTTTTAGTTCAGATTCTTATTACAATGTTCCTCTGGATGAAAACGCAAATACGTGTATGTAGTATCTATGTCTTGTCCTCTATAAAAGGTGTTTATTGTGTTTGAATTGGTTTTGAGGATGATAATCTTTCGTCTTTAGAGAACATCATATGCTTACCGTAAGTGTTGGGGGGTAACGCATTACAAGTAACTTGAGTAATCAGATTACTTTTTCAAGTAACTAGTAAAGTAACGCATTACTTTTTCAATTTGCATCAAAATATCTAAGTTACTTTTTCAAATAAGTAACGCAAGTTACTGTTTTTTACATTTATAGACTGACAGCTCTCCTGTCCCTAATGTTGAGAGAAATAAAGTGCAGAGGTGTTGTGTGCGCTGTGTAAACATGATGGTCATTATAGTTCTAGACTACATGTGAACGTGCATTTAATCTCACTTTATTAGCCAATGTCTTTGCTGCTGACCTTCAATGATCTAATTCAACCATACTAATAAACAAAAAGTACTTTAGATTAGATTTAGAGATTAAGAGTCTTGAACTTCCTTCTCCTGAATCCTGTTCTTCTTTAATCCAGAATGGCAGTATGGGGTTAAATTCCCGTCAATATTATTGCGGTCACGGATCAAAAAATAATAAGTGTGAATCAAAAATTTTCCGCTCATATTTTTCTCTTTTGTACTCTTGTGCTGTTTTTCTCTTTGCTCTTCTTTCCACTTTCTGCTCTTGCTTTTTCAAATGTTGCAGTTCGAGTTTCATGTAAATTAGGTCGGGCTTAAGCATCACCATTGGTCCACTAGTTGTAGATTGACAGCTCCTCCTCTAGCCAATCAATCGAAGAGATTGCGACTCATGCCTACTGATGCTCACATTCGTAAAGGGGAAGATAATAGTTTAATTTGAAACTTTACAAGGACTTTCAAGCTGTAAAGTTATCTGAACTATGGACATATACAAATAATTCCACTTTTTGAGATACATGAGATACTCTTTTTAATGCGCAGTCTTGTTATGATTGTTAATCTTTATGTTCATAATATGCATAATTATGTATTTGGTGTTAAAATATTACTTGGCTCATGATGCTAATATGCTAAGGCTACTGTAGCTAATATACTTCCTAATTGTTGTTGTTAAACGATCATAGGTAACCTGGTAAATTAATTCTGAGACTGAATATATCATTTATGCATTGACAACAATAGCGTTACAGAGGAGATAGTCACAGAAACCAGGTGGATTTGATTTGCAGTGATTTATTCACACACTTATTGTGTTTATTTACATAACTGCATAATTGCACAATACTATAAGATTAATGTTTTAAATATAGCTTTAAAAACAAAATTATAGATCAGGGATAGGCAACATCAGTTCAGGAGTGCCACTGTCCTGCAGAGTTTAGATCCAACCCCGATAAAAAAAATAAAAAAAAACCTCACTCGTCTATTGTATTAATAATCCTGAAGACACTGCTTAGCTGGTTCAGGTGTGTTTGATTAAGGTTGAAGCTAAACTCTGCACTCCAGGACAGACATTGCTCATCCATGTTATAGAAATATGAATTTAAGGGGCCAGTAGGTGGCAGCAAGTTACTGTCTTTACGAGTGAGTCATTCATTCAAACGTCTTGTTCAAATCTGGAATTCAATTACAAAACACTGCTGTGTTGCTCAGAGATGAGCGACGCTGTTCTGCTGTGGCTTTGTTTGATACTCCTTTCATCAAAATAGTGCAAAAATACACTAAAAATTAACTTATTGCTATATTGATTCATACAACAGCTCAATAAACATTTGCAATCGCTCTAATATTGGGGAAAACACTCTTGCAGGTGTGATAGGCTATTGCTTAACTTTATCATTTTATAATCTTGGTGCTAAAATGTGATAAAATTCATAAACCAACACCCTTGTCAATCACATACTGTACATGGAAGACAAAATCTATGAATCTGTTTTAGGGCTGTTCAACAATAATCGTGATTATCGTGTACAAAATAAGAGTCTGTGTTTACATAATATATGTGTGTTTGTTTTGTGTATAATTATTATGTATATATAAATAAACATACATTCATGTATATATTTAAGAAAAATATCTTATATTNTATATATATATTTATACATACATGCATATATTTCTTAAATATATACATGTATGTATGTGTATTTATATATACATAATAATTAAACACAAAACAAACACACATATATTACGTAAACACAGACTCTTAATTTGTGCACAATAATCACAATTATTGTTGAACAGCCCTAATCTGTTTACAGGAATACAATACATGACAAAATACGCAGGCAGTTTACAATTACGAGCAATACACAATGATCTAAACAATTGCGATGGCATATCTTTAACTGTAATTCACGAGCAATATATTAGTAAGGTAGGCTTCATATGTTATATTCTCTTGTGCAAAAGACAGGAATTGAAGAGACAACAAACAAGCATATATTATTATTATTGTATGAATACTAAAAATATCTAACTGTAATATAACAGGTATAGACGAGCCAGCCACACATAAAAGTGACGTTGTGAGGCCGCTGCATAGTGGCAGTTGCGTTTTGCGTTGCATTAAAGGTGAATATAACAGTGATGGATCGTCAGACAGGCACAACTGTGACAGGTTGTCGTTAGGATGGTGAATTTAACAATAAAAGATTGTCCAGATAGACATACAGTTGTGCTCAAAATTATTCATACCCTTGGTAAATATGACCAAAGAAAGCTGTGAAAATAAATCTGCATCGTTAATACTTTTGATCTTTTATTTAAATCATCAAAAATCCAACCTTTCATTGGAGAATAATAATTTTAAATGAGGGGAAAATCTCATTATGAAATAAATGTTTTTCTCTAATACACATTGCTCACAAATAATCATACCCTTTTATTCAATACTTTTTGCAACCTCCTTTTCCCAAGATAACAGCTCTGAGTCTTCACCTATAATGCCTGATGAGTTTGGAGAACACCTGACAAGAGATCAGAGACTATTCCTTCATGCAGAATCTCTCCAGATCCTTCAGATTCCCAGCTCCATGCTGGTGCTTCTTCTCTTCAAGATCCAGCAGTATATTTCATTGTACACATGGGGTACTTTTTACCCCTGTGTGCACCAAACCCATCTTAAATGTTTACTGCTAAAAAAGCAATTTTTTTGTTTCATCTGACCATAGAACCCATCCTGTTTGAAGTTCCAGTAGCGTCAGTTACTTTTCAAATGTTCTATGGTCAGATGAAACAAAAAAATAGCTTTTTGGCAGCAAACACTTAAGATGGGTTTGGTGCACACAGGGGTAAAAAGTACCCCATGTGTACAATTAAATATACTGCTGGATCTTTAATTTTGTGGGCTTATTTTTCTCCTGGAGGTCCTGCACATCTTGATCAGATACATGGAATAATGGATTCTATCAAATACCAACAGATAAAAAAATCAAAACCTGACTGTCCCCGTTAGAAGTCATATAATGGGCTGTGGTTGGATCTTCCTTCAGGACAATGATCCAAAACAAACATCAAAACCAACACAAAAATGTGTCACTGAGCACAAAATGAAGCTTCTGCTATGGGCGCCCCAGTTCTCTGACCTGAACCCTAAAGAAAATGAGTGGAGTGAACTGAAGAGAAGAAGCACCAGCATGGAGCTGGGAATCTGAAGGATCTGGAGAGATTCTGCATGAAGGAATGGTCTCTGATCGCTTGTCAGGTGTTCTCCAAACTCATCAGGCTTTATAGGTGAAGACTCAGAGCTGTTCTCTTGGGAAAAGGAGGTTGCAAAAAGTATTGAATAAAAGGGTATGATTAATTGTGAGCAAAGTGTATTAGAGAAAAACATTTATTTTCATAATGAGATTTTCCCCCCATTTAAAATTATTATTCTCCAATGAAAGGTTGGATTTTTGTAGATTTTTTAAATAAAAGATCAAAATGATTAACGATGCAGATTTATTTTCACAGCCTTCTTTGGTCATATTTACTAAGGTTATGGATAATTTTTAGCACAACAGTATATACCAGTGACAGGTCGAGTTGCAGGCAAATATACAGTATAATGGTGTCCTGCCACAGAAGGATTTTACCCCAGTTTGGAAATTGCCAGCTGTGACGTTATCTTCCCCTGTATGAGTGTGAGCATCAGCCATGAGTCGCACTGAAGTGATGTCATCTCCCTCTCTTCCATTGATTGGCTAGAGGAGGAGCTGTCAATCGAGAACTAGTGGACCAATGGTGACGCTTAAGCCCAGCCTAATTTACATGAAACTCGAACTGCAACATTTGGAAAAGCAAGAGCAGAAAGTGGAAAGAAGAGCAAAGAGAAAAACAGCAAAGTGTACAAAAGAGTAAAATATGAGCAGAAAATGTAAGAAAGCACAATGTACAGAGTAACAAAATCAAGGAAAACCACTTTTAAGAACACATAAACACACATAAGATTTGTGCAATATAATTTTTAATATGTTTAAAGTTTTGATTCATGCTTGTTTTTTAAATGCGCTTTTAATTTTTATATTCACGTTTATTATATTTTGATCCGTGACCACGTTCTTTGCCATTCTGATCATTTTGCATTATTTTTTTTAAAGTTTGTGCTATATATTTTTACGTGTTTTTAAATTTTTGTTTCACGCTTATTATTTTTTGATCCGTGACCGCAATACTATTGGCGGGAATTTAATCCCATATGGCAGCACAGCTGAACAGTTAGTTTGAGCTGCGCCCTCTACTGTACAGGAGTAAATATGCATTTTCTTCAGCCTGAGGCTTATTCATTTCACTTTTGGTGTGAAAGAGCCTTAACATTTGCCAAAAATAGAACTTTTTTGTTGTTATTAAAAACAAACAAACAAGCAAGCCCAGCCCAGGTGAGAAAAAGTAATGCAAAAGTAATGAATCGCAATACTTTTCATAAAAAGTAACTAATGCAATTAGTTACTTTTTAGGGAGTAACGCAATATTGCAATGCATAACTTTTCAAAGTAACTTTCCACAACACTGCTTGCTGTTATTGAAAGGTTGTGCGTAAAAGCCCTTATATAGAGATGGTTTGGTCATTTGGTCATTTGTTTTATGCAAATGGCATGCGGTTTCTTATTTATAATACTCCAAATTCATTAACATTAGAATGAGTTTAAGAGCAAATTCATGTGCGTACATGTGCGTACATATCTTTTGTATCACTCAGATTGACGGGTCTTGATTTATGGTGTGCCATAGAATAGGAGCACACAGCTCAAACAGTGCGGGAAGATCATCACTCATCCACCAGGATCTTATTAATAGTTACCTATAGCAAATTTCATCACTTTATTGCATTTTTTTCCTAAATTACAAATGCTATTAAAATATCCATAGGCTAAAAAATATATTTTTTAACAGGTATGGTCATGTTGGAAAGATCGTATTTACAAGTTGAACGCACATGAACGGCACTGCAGAATTGTAATTATGGGAGGAAATGGGTGGATTACGACTTCACAACTCAAAAATTGGAACTTCCCCAGTTAGACTTCTGTGAACGCACAATAGATGAGAGCTACAGAGACAAAAACAACAGTAACTAACTTTTCTCTCATCTAGCTGCCTCTGCCCCATTTTAATAAGGTTTTACCTCATGTTTTCACCAATCCAATATCCATTAGCTTTGTGACATGATCCTTTTTGACAACCGAGTGAATGTCTGTCTGTGGATCACTGGACTGCCCAGTGTACAGACGGACTTCACGCATGCTGGGTTCAGCTAATCTCCACCCTTAGTGGGCTTTTAATCCAACTCCTAGCACTGGAATTAAGGCCTGGCCAAATGACCTATTTACTACTGTTGGCACCAGAACAGCAGACAGAGCATGGCGTATCTCACGAGACAAGGTCTCTGACATATATCGCATGGTGACCTCATTTTCACCAACCAAAGCTTCCACTGAAGCAGAAAGAAACACGTGGGACTGATGAAACATAAATAAACAATGGAGACTTAGCTACAAGCGGATTTAGTGGTTGGTAAAATAGTGAATGGATTGACAATAAAATCAATATGTAATTAAACTGATCCTGTTTATTTCCTTAATACACGTTCCTGGTATTATTGTGCATGATTAATATGCACATGATTCCAACATTCATGATCTTTTATCAAAATGTAATAGCTTGCTTCGCCTCTTAAACGACTTTCCTTTTCAGATGACATCACTAATACCTCTTCCTTTACCCTTTATTTGTGCCAACTATCAGGAATTATTATACTTTTGGGGAGTCACACCAAATGACATTTTACAACCTTACCTAACCTGAAAATATCTGATATTTTAAGATACTTTTTGACCTTGAGACACAGTCACATGGGTCTTCAGTTGTCATCTCTATGATATCCAGTGGTGGGTGAATTACACAAATCAAGCACTTGAGTAAAAGTACAGATACCCTAATAAAATATATAAAATACAATTTAACTAAATAAAAAACATTATAAATACTGTTTGAACAATATGTTTTTTATGTGAACAATATGTTTTTTATGAAATGTAGTGGAGTAAAAAGCACAATATTATGCTTTGGAGTATAGTGCATTAAAAGTTTTTCAAAATAAAAATAAGTTTTATTAAAAATATATAAATAAATAATACTTAAGTACTTAAAAATGTACATTAAAATACTGATATCAGTTTTTTCAGCTTGTTAGTATATATATTTTTTTCAAATAAGAATAAGCAACAAAGTAGTTTTGTTAAAATATCTCTTTTTCTAATAAATAATAATAGGATATTTAACTTTTAAGATTTTCATTCTTTCATTATGATAGTTGTACCAGCCTGACATTTTGACTTTTTACCCCTATAAAAAAATATAAAATTATTTTTTAAACAGAAATCAAAAACATGTTTGTTATAGATGAGGCATATTCAAGTTGATGTGTGAATTGCATTTTTAATGTATTTATTTTGAAATAAATTGATAGACAAAAATAGCATCAATTTACTGACCAATGTAACATCCAATTTTCACAATTCCTGAATTTACATATTAAAGTCATTATACATCCTGTCACTCACATTACAAAAGCAATATGCAAAAATATCATTTAATGTTGACTTTAACTTGGTCAAAAATAATATTGTCTTTTTGTTTGGTTAGAATGAGCGGAAACTATTCCAACAACCAGGGTGTTGGGTTTCCTACGACAAAAAAAAAACGGAGTATATATTTACAACAAGTGCAAATAGGCCGCCTTGTTGGCAGAGGCTATTTACTTTAACTCCGCCCACCACTGTCTGACTGAGCCAGATATAATTACAAAAAAAAATCCCACTGATAACAGAATTAGTGGTGTGGAGAGTGAAGTTAGCTGTTGACACGACTGACCCGAGTTCGAATCCACCTTTTTCCGAACTCATTCTTCTACCTTTTCCCATTGCATATCAGCTCGGAGAGGGGTTTACTTTAAATGAAAATTAAGAAAATATTCAAAAAGTGGAAATAATGTGCCTAACGGGTTTTATAGTGGGAATAAAGTGTTTAACGGGTAGGGTTAGGGGTAGATGTAGAGGAGCTTTAGAGACAGGGACTAGTACTGTTCCAATAAAGCAGGATCCATTTAGGATTTTAATAAATATAACTGTATACACTGAATATGTTGTTATTATTGCACCATTTTATAATATACTACAGTACACTAAGGTGCAAATAGTATCTTTATAAAGCATAAATAGCATCTAACAACTATTTACCCTGAGTGCAAACAGCCACTGCCTTAAAAAAATGTAAAAATCCTAACCCAGCATAATTTTAAACTGGTTAAACTGGCTTAAGACATACACCTGACAAGCTGATACCTGCATATGAGTGTTAAGTCTGACTGAAGTTTGAATCTAAAAGTTCTCAAGTGTGCTAAATGGAGATCAGGGAGGTATTTTTGGGCCCTCACAAGGGGAAAGTCTAAAAACACTGGCTTCCCACTGAGCACTCTCTTTAAATAGAATGACAGCATGGCCCCTGCGCTCTCAGCTCCACTAATGATGAGTTCTGCCTCATGGGCGACCATGACCAATAACAAGGTCACTCAGAGCTAGCTTGTACCTTCATCTTGGGGGCTGACAGTGCTCAGTCTGACTTTCTTGTCTGAGAAGCAGCAATTACGGTTTCTTGAGAGGCTTGATTGTGTGCTATTCAGGGACACAACCACTAAAGGGACTGAGCAAATGTTGTTCTTGAAGGCCAGGGTAACCCCTGAATGCTGTGACTACATTGCCACCAAAAAAAAACATTCTTAAAGGGATAGTTCACCCAAAAAAAAGTATGTTGATAACCAAAAAGTTGATGGGCCGCATTGGCTTCCATTGTATTTTTTTTTTCTTCTCCATACCATGGAAATCAATGGGGCCCATCAACTGTTTGGTTACCCATATTCTTCAAAATATCTTATTTTGTGTTTTGCAGAAGAAATAAACTTTGGTTTGGAACAACTTGAGGGTGAGTAAATGATGACAGAATTTTCATTTTTGGGTAAACTATCCCTTTAAGAGGCCTGGAAACAAAGCCAGGTTTGAAAATTATAAAGAAATAGTTTACTTAAAAATGTCTGGTTCTCAGAACCTGTCATTATTTACTAACCTTCATATTGTTCCTAACCAGTATGATTCCTTTTTTTTTTTGTTAACCCCTTCAATTTGATATCGGAGTGTCTATTTACACTAAGTGCAAATAGCGTCCCTTGTTGGCAAACGCTACTAGCTCCGCCCAGCAATGTTTGTTTGGGCCACTCAGGTTTTATAAAAAAAAAGCACAGAATTCAACATCTTCAGTGGCACAGCAGTAGCGAGTAAAGCTCGCAGATCTGGCTTTTAACGCAATTGACGCGGGTTCAAATCCGCCTTTTCCGAGCTTGCAATAATTTTTAATAAAAATGAAAATAATGTTCTAAAAGTGGAAAAAAAAACTGTGAATGTTTAATAATATTAAAAGTGTTTACTGGGTAGGGTTAGGGGAAGGCGTAGGGAGGGTTTTTATTCTCCCAATAAGGCAGCATCCATTTAATAATTTTAATAACTATAATCATTTACACTCTATGATATTATTGCATCTGTTAATGTACAAAAATACTGAGGTGCAAATAGTATCTGCCAATATAAAGTGTAGATAGCATCTAATTGCTATTCACTATTATTGCAAAGAACTGATACTTTTACATGGTGTAAATAGAATCTATTTTCGCTATTTTCAGTGTAAATCATATCACTAAGAAAATGCTGCTATTGTCACTTAGTGTAAATAGAATACATTGCTATTTTTACTTAGTGCAAATAGCCGCTGCCATTTGAAATTCTAGTTTGTTAAAGTCTAAATCCTGAATGAATCATTCAGGCTGGTTCTGTAAACCAAAACAAATGATTCATTGAACAAAACTGACTCAAAAAAATTTGACATTACAACTACTCTAAAGATTTTCAGTGAATAACGACTACAATTTCTGTCTTTTCTAACAAAAACTTATCATACAGCTTCAGAAAACTAGAAATATAGTCATATGAACTACTTTTATGATACGTTCATGTCTTTTATTGAAGCTCGAAAGCTCCAGTCCCCATTCATTGTAACTGCATGGACCAGTACATTCCTCAACATTTCTCATTTTGTGATCCACAGAATGAAGAAAGTTTAGGGAAAAAGGTTTGGATTGACATGAGGGTTGGGTGACATTTTTGGGTGAACTATTCTTTTGAGATATTGAGAAAAACCAAACAACACAAGCTCTAAAGTCTATATTTATACTAGGACTACTGTGTCCACTAGTGAGGTAGAACTTTAGCTTACGAGTTTTATTTATTCATTGGCGTGTGATGCATTAGAGCCCAGCTAATGGTGCCATGTCTGTACCTCAGCACTATTTTGAGCAGGTTGTGTTTTTCCATCATAACCCTACATCACATCACACACTCCATTTAACACAGACTTTAATGCGTCTTATGTAGGTCAAAGCAAATGAATGAGAATTCAAAGACTTCCGTAAAAGATCTCCCTCCCTCTCCCACCACCCCACATAGCCTAATTTCTGCAGTTTTTTTCTTCTGTTCCTTCCCGTTTATATTCCCATCAGCACTAATTGCAATCAAGGGCTGTGTTAAACATAATCAACATCTAATTACAAACGTCTGGATTATAGAGCCTGAATACCCTTCAAATTTCCAGTACAATTCAGAGTCTTTTAGGGTACGTTTACATGACAACGATGTACTAAATATGAAAAAGTTTTTCCTTTTCTTTTTTTTTTATGTACAGACGACAAGTACATGTACAGACGTTGTCAAAACGATCCCCGTTCACAGGGATCTGCGAAAATGACTAAAAACGCTGTATTATGCTGCCAGGCCAGTAGATGGCGATGCCATCTTGTAAAGAAACACTATGCACCTGTAGACTGAACACGTAATACTAGGGCTGGGACAATACATCGATTCTCGATCGATACAATTGCCCAAGTGTGGGTATTTGGAGAGGGCAAATTAATCTGGATCGATCCTGATATTTTCTCTCTCTAATCGATTCTGAGCTTAGTTTTAACAGCAGATGGCGCTCTAGGCTAGTTTTTAACCGCACACTCTCAAACACTCATGAAGAAGAGTGCTGGACAGCGCTCATGCGTTCGGCTGAGTCATGAAAGTGGTTAAATATACTTTTATGATGCGAGATTTGTAATTCGCTTCAACCTTTTTGAAGTTTTTGAATGACAATTTTTTTAATGATTATAGTTTAACATAGATATATACACTAGATGTCACCTTGGCTACGGCAGTTCATTGGAAAGAATGCGTCAATAGAGCCGCCATCTTGGAACAGGGGAGCCCCTCCTCTTTAATGCATTAGCGTCAATGTAGGCAAAGGTCTGACGGAAATAAAATCACCATAAATCGTCATGAATGCGATTTTCTAGTTGTTGTTTTTTGGTTTGTTCCAACGGTCAGACATATATTTATCATTGAGTCCAGAGAAAATGTAAGGTTTTGATATTAAGATAATCTACTTTTTAAAAATATAATGCATAGTGCTAGTAGGCCTAAGTTTATTAGTCACATTCTTCCACTTGAGTAAACTTCGAATGAACTATCGCTACTTACATATAATTATTAAAGAATAAAACAGAAAAACAACATGAAAATCACCACAGTGGTAGGCCTACTTGGGATTTTGTGAAGTTTGCAGTTTGCAGTAAACAGTTTCATTTTATTTATTTTAAAAATATTTCTACCGACACTTAACACCTACCAAGCAACCTCATGTAGACGCGCGCATAGATGGCGTGACCGCATACAGGTCGCGGGGCAGGCGGGTATAGCCGTGGCAGGTCGAGTGACAGGCGCGTTTATCGGCAGGTCGACTGACAGGCGTGTTTATCCGAGGCAGGTCGAGTGGCAGCGGTGACAGGTCGAGTGGCAGGTCTCAGTGGCAGCTGCCCCTGCCACGCAAAGATTTTACCCCTACTGCGGTTTTCCTAACTGTCAAAAACGAATGGGTAACTAGCATGGATTAGCTGCGGTCGTTTACCTAGGACTGAAACAAACCAACGTAACCAGAAATATAATAACATAACATTCAATATCATATAACACATTCTCACTTGTGAAATGTAATCCCTTGCTGTCTGGTTTTTAGATTTCTTTCGTTTGAACGCAGCTCAAAAGTCCGGCATCGTCCATGAATTCAAAGTAGAGGCGGAGATAGCAACATTACATAGCTACTTCCTATGAGAAGACCCCTGTTCCAAGATGGCGGCGGTTTTGACGCATGCTTAGAACCCCAAGGCGACATCTAGTGTATATATCTAAGATAGTTTAAGTGGTGTGTAAAGGAACTGGAAGCAAGCAGTGTACGAGTGTTTCTAAAGCATGTAACTTATTGTAGTGCCATCTGCTGTTAAAAAACTAAGCTCAGAATTGATTCGAGAGAGAATCTCGATACATCGGAAAATATCAGAATCACTCCAGAATCTTCGTATCGCGAATCGAGATTTGATGTATTGTCCCAGCCCTACGTAATACACATACGCATGACGTCACATTTTTCACAAATTAGCATTTTTGTGGTTTACACTGAGACGATAACGCTATCGTTTTCAAAAACTTGCAATTTGAAACCTGTTCTCAAAAGTTTGCATTTTCAGGCCCCCAAAACGCTGTTGTTGTTTAAATGAATGTCCAAAACGCATAAAACGTTTTCAGTTTTTAGTTGAAAACGGTGTCCCTTTAGTTAATTCACTCCATTTCCTGTTCAAACTCTTCAACCTTTAGTTACTTTGAATGTTATCAGTGCATTACGACATTCTACTGATAAGACAAAAATAAAATAACAAAAGATTTAAACAATATGGCTGCCAACTACAACTGCTTTTCCAACACTGAAGACTTCAACTACATTTTTATCATTTCTAATTTACTTACCATAATTATTATATGGATAAATTATTACATTATTACTGTTACAAGCTGCATTAGTGGTGAATCATGAAAACATGCCCCTAAATTTAAAAAGAAAAATATATATGAAAACATATTTTGTATAAAGAAAATAGGAAATCTTATTTGTTTCCAAATGCTGCTTTTTTAAAAATTTATAACAGCATAAATAAAAGGTACAACTAATACTTCCATGTTTTAGAAATACTTTACATTTCAATAACATATCATTTTTTCACATTAATATGATTTTTTTTTTCATATTACTGTAATGAGAATTGTGCTTAATCGTGATCAATTAAAGTAATAAAATAATGCCTCAAACAATGTTATAAAAAATAAAATAAAATAAAATGTCCTATTTCTTTCTTTTGGTTTTGGGATGAAATATATCCTGGACATGTATGACTAATATGGCTTTCTAGCAGAGAATCTCCCAAAACGTCTGTTTCTTAACATTTCGGTGGCACTTATAGGCTCACTAAGACATGAAATTGCCAAAAGATAATGTTCTGCACTTTTAATGGAGTCCAAGGGAGCATGTGCACAGTCAGTACTGACACCAAATTCCAGATATTCTTAGAGAAAAAGAACAGCCTTTTGCAGCATTAGATTTATATTAGAATGTTGCAATGTGCAAGTGCTGATAGAATAATCCAGCAAATACCAGCTCAACTGTTAAAGCAGAGGTTGGATTACCCAAAATGTGATGATTTATAATCTGACCTGAAAGAGGGCAAATGCTAATGGATGTGATCACTGATGGCTATCTTTAACATGATGGAAAAAGCATTGAGATTTTGACCTTTAGCGCCCTTTTCCCAGAGAGGCATATGTCTATTTCTGTCCTGATGTCCTCTGAGGTTATTGACTGATGATGGTCAATAGAGACCAGCTCTGGACTGCAATAATTAACACATAGTCATTGGGTTTTAGAGAATGCTAATGTAGCTTGAAGTGTGATAAAACCAAATGCATGTATTGTGGGCGAACACTCAATTAGAATGGGAATGGAGGTGGAATTATGAGCTGTACACATTTAATAATCTGCCCTGGTCACCATTGCATGGTTTGACACTGTTTGAATCTGATCCTCCAATGGGAGTCAATCTAAAATAGCGATCATTACGAATAACGATTTTGTAAGGAACAGTTCATCTAAAACTGAAAAAATCATTTACTCAGCCTCATGTCATTCCAAACCTGTATAATATTCTTCCTTCTGTGGAACACAAAACATTTTCAAGAATTTCCAAGCTACTTTTTTTCTTTACAATACAAGTAGTAAACAATGGTCATCAAATAAAAAAAAAAATGGTGAAATGAAAAAGTATTATTAATATAGCACACAATTAATAGTATTAAAGTCGTTATTTTTGTTTTGTTTTTGCACACAAAAAGTATTCTCATCGCTTCATAACTTTAAGGTTGAACCACTCTTGACTATTTTAACAATGACAATGACGTGACCGGTGGTTTTTTGTCCAAAGGCCTTAATAATAATAAAAAACAAAGATATGTCATCCAAAGTATGTAAGGCAGTACAACTAGATCTCTTTTATTGAATTCAAAAGTTTTAAATTATATTTTGCACATATAAAGGTATTTTAAAGATTTTGAAGTGTCAAAAGGTCGTTTGGTTTAACCGTCCAAAGGCCAATACAGCCATTTCATTTGTGATTAAAATATCTCAAAATGTAATAAATATATATATTTTTTTATTCTGCCATGTTTTTATAACATCATATATTAACATAGTGCAAAATGGTATTAAAATTATGTGTAGAAGTCGTTGCTTTGTTATGAGAAAGAATGTCTGGAAAAATGAATTTCATTGATGTCATTCAGAGTAACCAATATAAAGGGACCATTTTGGATCAAGTCATGTGGTCAATATCATGTGACAGGATGTGACAGCAATTAGACACCTGCAAAGACCACATGGTCATGAAGCAAAGTAATTAACTCTCTTTTAACTATTTGAAAAATTCATGTTTTCACTTGCTCATACGCATGTCCCGAAACATCAGATCATTCGGTACAACCGCTATAAAACATGGAAAATGTTGTAATATTTTAAAAACTTGTACTAAATATAAAATGTTTGACTGTCCTTTTGCTAGCTAGCTAGATATAAGCCTGTAAGCATTGTTTGAAAATATCGTCATTCGGTATAACCAAGAGTGTCGTTTGGTAAATGAGTTTGCCAAATTACTTTTTGTAAAAAATGTGCAGTGTTAATTGATTATAAAAACCACATAATCTCATTGTTAACACTTAATAAAACTTCAAAATTAATTATATCTTCATTATTTTTTTTACACTTTTAAAAACCTTATTCCTTAATTTGCGTTCCGAAGATGAACGAAGGTCTTACGGGTTCGGAGCGACTTGAGGGTGAGTAATTAATAACAGAAATTTCATTTTTGGGTGAACTAACCCTTTAAGTACTTCTATAGTTTTCTTTTGTTCATTTTAGAACTTAACAGCAACTTGTCACTGTTCTACTTTGTTTTATGGAAAAGAGCAGCTTGAGCATTCTGCTAAATATCTCCTTTTGTGTTCCTCAGAAGAAAGAAATTCATATGGGAGTGGAACAGTATATGGGTGAGTAAATGAATTTTATTTTTGAGTGAACTATTCCTTTAACTCACTAAGGTCAAACGGATAGTCACAGTCAGGCAGGGACGATTTCTTTAAGACTGCAAGGGAAGCTCGGCTTCCCTTATAATGTCACAAAATTAATGGTCAAATATGTACTATTGTATTAACATTTTATTGACTAAAAATGCGTTAGAAAACGTTCATCTCAAAGACGAGTTCGTTCAGAATCAGTTACATATAGCAGGTCGGCTGACTCGATTTCCTTCTCATACATTCCCGCAGCGTCACAGTGCATTTCCCTATTGAAGCCCAGCGTCCATTGACTTCAATGGGGCTGCTTTGAACGGTTTTTTTCAGCGCTTCTAAACTAGACGGTCATTGGATAAACGCTGCGATTATGTCCCGCCCACGGACGCTCAGCGTCTCTGGGGGTGAATGGGGAGTGGGCTGGGCGGGACTCCGAGCTTCTGCGTGATGATTGGAGGGTCTGTCGAAAGACTGCATCTCCTTTTGACTGACAGCGATTCTGTACTATAAGGAATCACTGAAGCTATTCGCGCTCAGTCCCATCGCGGATTTCTCAAGTTCAGTCGAAATAAAAACTGCTGCAACCTATTTCTTTGATATTTGCTTGGCGAAATTGCTTGATTTTCATCATACATTTCACACAATTATACACCACATTCCTTGTTTCAGTTTTACAGAGTTTAATATTTTTTTACTTGAAAAGACTCCTAGTTGGTACGACAGGGTCACAGACCATTTTCTTGAAAAGGAACGTAGGGCAGAATTTACTTTTAAATAAATAGACAATTTTATGATGTAGGCCGAAAATGAGCTTCCCCTCTCTGACAGACCAGTAGCCGCCACTGCAGTCAGGGGTATAGTGATCTAACCAATCAGTCATTGTTGGCTTGGAAACAGTAACATTGGAAAGTCAGTAGCCAGAACTGCTTGATAGCATTAGCAACAATGCTGATAATGACATGGGGGTGTTTTCCTCCATTTCCTACTATAAAAAAACATCACCAAAATACTGCCATTAACACATTACAAAGCGATAGTTTGCTCAAATAATAGCTCACTATACCATCATTAACCAAGTCAACCCTTTTGAGGCCTTTTCAGTGAGCTGCTAGTTGTAATGATTCAATTCGAGATTTGTACAATACAAAGTTTGTTTAAAAAAAAATTATCTAAGAATATCAGTTTGGAAATCTGGGACATTAAAAGAGACCCACAGACCTATTAATTAAAGGGATAGTTCCTTTAAAAGATAGTTTATTCATGCTTAGGTCAATTCCAAAAATGACCTCCTTTCATCGACAGAAGAAAAGTAAATTCACAGAAAAGTAAATGGGGTCCAATCCGTGTTGTTTTGGACCCTATTGACTTTCATTGCGTGGGCATTTTTCAAAATATCTTTTTTTGTTATGTTCCACAGAACAACATGAGGGTGAGTAAATGACAGAATACTTATTTTTGCATGAGCTATTCTTTTAAATACAATATAACTTGAAGAATCACCACTAAAATTCACAAGACAACAGCCCTGCCTACTAACCTATCACACAGTTATTCTAGGTCTATTAAAGTCAAATCCATGAAACCTTGACCACATACTATAAAACTTTGTAAACATAACACAAATCACGCTTACTCGGTCAATGATTAGAAGCACCATTAGCACACAACTACAACAAATCAAAACATACAGTCTTGGTTGACATTAAATCCGGGAGAATCACTTTGGTGGAACCTGAATTGAAAACGTGTCCAAGCTTTAACTACGCTGGGATTGATTCAGCTTTTTCATTGTTCCTGACATTGTTTCCCCTTCTGAATTCCTTAAAAATGTGCTCACTAGCAATCAAGAGCAGCAAAAACTAAAGAGTACGATAAGCTTCATTTTGAAAAGCATCTAGATAAAATAAGCTGCAGAGAAAATCAGAAGCATTTCTCATTCATGTGAGCTTTATACAAAAACATTGAGGGAAAATGCAGCTGCCGGCCCCCTCTTATTCCTCTGATAGGCTGAAATTGTGTCTGGTGATATTTTCTCATTCAGCGAGCTCAAAAGCACAATTGACCTCATGTCTCTCCGCACCTTTAAAAAACATCTCCCTGCTGCACAAATGCAAGTGAGAAAAACTTGAGAGCAACTGACTAAGAGCAGAATTCATATTATTCTCTTAGGGAGGGGGTGCTTCTTACTCACTTTTGTTGAACTGGTTATTTCACCATGAAATCTACTAAATATCATCATACCAAAAGACACTAAAGAGGTTTACAGATTTAACCGGCAGGAGAACATTTTAAAATTCCACAAAGTAAATTAATCTACTGCAGTGTGTGAATAATACAACGACTTTCATGGGGGGTTAAAAAGATTTCTGGCTTTTTAAAAGGAATTTTAAACATCTGCTACATTTTTTAATGGAAACGTAAAAAGAATTGTATGCGTAACACAATTCAAATTGTAATTGGGAGCCACATTTGGCTAAATGTTAGTTATGTAAAATTGTTTTTATACAAAACACTACAATGTTTTTGGGATATATTTGTAAAATCTAAATCTATAATACAGTTATTAATGAATGATACTGCCTGGGGGCAGTCGTGGCCTAATGGATAGAGAGTCAGACTTGTAATCCAAAGGTCATGGGTTCGAGTCTCAGGTCCGGCAGGGATTGTCGGTGAGGGGAGTGAATGTCCAGCGCTCTCCCCACCCTCAATACCACGACTGAGGTGAGACCCTTGAGCAATGCACCGTACCCCCAACTGCTCCCCGGGCGCCGCAGCAATGGCTGCCCACTGCTCCGGGTGTGTGTGTTCACGGTGTGTGTGTGTTCACTGCTGTGTGTGTGCACTTGGATGGGTTAAATGCAGAGCACAAATTCCGAGTATGGGTCACCATACTTGGCCACATGTCACTTCACTTTTCACTTTTCACTTGAAATCACAATCACAAACAGACCCTTTCTCAATACCAAATACAATAATCAACAATAAACAAAATAAACAACAATAGCCATTAGACAATAGGGAATAAGCAAACAATTCAGTCAAACATACAAATGCAGTGCTTTAGAACACGATTTAAGTTAAATATAGCCTAAATATAAAGTTATGAAACTTAATTTTCCCCTTAACCCAAACTGATTACATCTGGAACAAGTAATAGATTAATAAGACTAAAGATTGCCTGTTTGATATACCCCAAATGAATTATATCTCATGTTTAACCACTATGTACAAAAGAGTCAGCGGCAAATTCCCAAAGGACTGGTCGAGATGAAGCTGTTCTCGGCGGGTACATGAGCGTCTAAACAAACTGTCAAATAGAGTCACATATTTGAGGTCTAAATAACTCTAAATACAAAACTCTTACCGAAATGGTTCCAGTATTGATACTGGGGGAATATCACATGGCTCTCAGCCAATCAGATTTGTGAACCAGAAAGAACTGTTGTATATATATATATATATATATATATTAGGGCTGTCAACGTTAACGCGTTATTGCATGCAATTAATTCAAAATCCTTAACGCGTTAAAATAATTTGACACATTTAACGCGGAAAAATTACAGAAGCATCATCAATTGCGTCATAACATAATTTATGTCACGCAGTTAGATCTTAAAGTCCATGCTGATTATATCAGAGACGGCAGAGAAAATTATTTATTCCAGTGTCTGTTTTGCTTTAAAACACTAACTCTCTGTCATATTCTGTCATTGTATCTGAAGAGCGCATCCCACTGCTATATGGCCAGATGATATGAAAACTGTTTCTCGGCTGGATAAAGCAAACCAGTGTCTTGCTATGAAAGTTTTGATGGACGATTGCGGTGACGTACAGAAGCACGCGTGAGTCCATTATATTGATGGACAAACAAATCATGTATGAGCGCTCTCGACGCACTGATCACACATTGTATTTATGCACATAACACATTTCAGTACGTTGTTTTCACACACATTCAGGATAATGTTGATTTGTCCTGTGTATGTTGCTGTGTACTTTAGCATATATGCAGGTCAAGGCAGTTGGTTTAAGTTTTTTGGCATCTCCATGTGGTCCTGTTCAGTATCGCAACTTGACTTGTCTAAAATGTAAACAAGCTCTTTGCTGTTGCACATACTAAACACTGTGAAACTTTTTTTTTTTTTTTTGCTGTGATTTTTTTTATGGGTGCTTTGGTGTAGCCTACATAAATGTGTGAATTATATGAAATCATATCATTTGGTTATTTGGTGTCCTTTTGGAGTCTGCAAGTGTCCTTTTTTGGAAAGACATCTAAATTTACCTTGAAAAAAAGCTGAAAAATACAGTTTTGTGAAAATCACACTTCAATCTGATGGTTTATTTTGCTGGATATAGGCAATGATGGCAAAATGAATGTGTTAAACAAGATAAATGGTGTATGCTTAATTTCACGATAAGTTTGCGATTAATCGATTAATAAAAAAATGTATCTATTGACAGCCCTAATATATATATATATATATATATATATATATATATATACAAAAAATATTTTTCTATTTTANATATTTTTCTATTTTAAAATGATCTGGCATTATTTTCATTACAAAAAAATCACCTAATTCTCTATTATTAAATTTCAACTTGAATGCCATTATTCATGCTGACTTTACCTAAAAACATCACAGAGAGTGAATGAGTTTCATTACTGTATTACAAAAATGAGGATTAAATTTTATAATTTGCATTATAATAATGATAATGGCATTTTTGCATTAGAGTTATTAAAATTCATGGCAAATGCGCTTAATTGTCAATCTTAATAGTCCTAAAACTGGTTTAATTTTCTCATGCAAAATATAAATTTGCATTAAAAAAACTGATCTGAAGAACATACAATGTAATATCAAGAACTTTTTATCTCTAAATAATCATATAACTACTCAAAAAGCCAATATAATCAACCATAGTTCTTTAGGGTTCTTTGCAAAGCTTTTATTTTTTAAAGAGAGACAAAAGTATTCTTTTATAATAATATTTGTACTACAACAACTCAAAGTAGATGGAATTGAAACTTTGTAGACTATAGTTTAAACCAGGTTGCCCATAACAGCAATCAGCGTTCATTCTCTGCTGAAATGATGGTTTGTGGGAAAGCAGAGCCGACCTCTCTCTGTACATCAACTCCCCATGGGCCGTTACTACTCAGCTCCTACCAACCACACACACACACACACACACACCAGTGCTGCAGAGGTGCACCCCTGGCGTGTTTGTTTACACTCTGCATTGGTTGCCAAGGTAAACATAAGCGGGGAGGGCTGGTGAGCACAGCGCCTCTGGCACGGGGGGGTGTGAAATCCGGCCCTTGCCCCCTTGCATGTGCTCAATGCCACATGAGATCACTGTATAGAGTACCGTTACTGTCAGTGAAAAGACTTTGACTATAAGCCCTTTTTCAAACCTTAAAGAGAGCCACTGGCAATAAAGTGTAACAAAATGTTATAATACTAAAATAAAATGAAAATTATAATGTTTCAAAAATCTAAATTCTTCTGTCATTCTTTACTCACCCTCATGTCGTTCCAAACCCATCTGCTGTTGTATATTTATACTGGGTTCCACAAAAAGAAAGAAAAAACATCATAGGCCTAAGGTTTGTGACAAAACAGACATTTTCAGGTGAACTTTTTCCTCATCTGATGGTCTTTAATCGTATTACTTGACACTATTGTTGTAGCTATTTGATAACTTTGGATATGAGCTGCATGAGCAGAACTTGGCACAACCTTGCCTGGATTTCTTCCTCCTCACAGTTCACCTCTTGTATGTTTATATTTCCTTTTTTCCCCTTAGCTTTCTTCCGACATAAGAAGGAGAGAACAGACTTGTTTACTTTTCATGAAGCACAGTCAGGCGTTAAGTATAGACTAGATTGGAGTGTTTATGTACCTTTGAATATCTAGGGGGACCAATTACAGCTCAGGACAGCCCAATCTCTGAGGAAGCATTCTCCACCACTGCACAAAGATCTCCGTTTTCCAGATGGCATAACATGAAGGGAACACTGTGATCCATTTATTTTCTTCGAATCTGTGACCAATTTTGGATCACGCTCATGCTCAAGTTTCACTTTTCGGGTTGTATTGATAGACAATTAAAGCTTAAAACTGCTAACTAGCATAAAACACTAACATGAAGAGTCTGTGTTTACATAGCTACTTGCTAAAACTACGTTGTAAGCATAAGTGTTACTGTAATGTAGCATGTGTAGAGACACTGTTGCAGCTCATGGATGATCTGAATCAGGTGTGTTTCAGAAAGACATAGTGTATGACTTTTATGGTTTTATATGGTTAATATGTCATCCAACATCAGCTTGAAGTGCGCAAGTTTGTTATTTCTGTAATTTTCAGTGTAAACACACTACTCACATTAATTATACAACATAATGTAAAAGAATGGAGCATAAGATACACGAATTGAGACACACTGACAGCTTAAAACAGCTAGCTTACACATTTTGTGTTTACATACATAAAGAAATGCATAAGTGTTACTTTAATGGACTAGCGGTTAACGCAGATGCTACAAAACATACCTGTAGCACTATTGGGTACCCATTTCACGAGCTAAATTAACCCCTACATATTGTGATCTTTGTGACTAGGTTCTATGTACAGATATAGAGTCTAAAATGGCTAGCTAGCATGAAGTGCTTGTGTTTACTTGTGTAAAATATACTACATTAAGTGTTACCGTAATGGACTAGGGTTAATGCGCATGCTACAAAATGTTGAGCCATATTATTTATTGGGTCTAATTTAGCAATTTCACTTAAATTAACTTCTAGTCTTTGTAATTGTTTGTAAATGGGTTGTAAATGCAGAAGCTAAAACAGCTAGCTAGCATAAAACACTAGCATTGAAGCATTTGTTTACATACTGGTGTAAATTGTGTTGTGGACATTACTGTAATGGACTAGCAGGTAGCACACACACACAATGGGCGATATGAGATTAAATTTAGCTTTTTATATATATTTTGTTTCCATTTCCAGTTCCAACTCTTCTCTTTCCGCTATATCTAAAATGTCCTACATATTTTCCCCATCTTTCTCTGCACTTTGCTGTGTCATTCTGTAACAAGCCCCCCGTGAGTGTGTGCAGAATAGCACACAGTCTTTTAACATAGTCACACTGCAGCCTCATAGGAGGGAAAGTAGGGCAGGTTGTCTTCCACTGCTCCAAACACTGAACGTCAAGGCTAGGAAAACTTGAACAGCAGCCTGCAGCATCTGATGCCATATAGACTTGATGAGGGAGGGAGGGATAATCTAGAAGCTTCCACTGTAAATTACAGACTGTGTCAATCATGGCTTTCTAAATCAGGTAAAATGGATATGAATACAGGCAAGAGAAAAGAAACACTCCAGCCTGACCATTGTTATTGGCAACATTGTGCTAAATGATTTAAGTGAATGCTAAATGACTACAGATACAGACACAATGTGGTACACAAAATATCATGTATCCATAATATTTACTGTAATCATGCACCAAGAGGCCAATGTTTGGCTAGTTAGCATTAGCAGTTAGCACCTGCTGGAAAATGCCACAACCATACCATTCTAGGCCAAAAAAGTATCTTTCTCCATTGACAAACATTTCCGTGGTCCCATGAGCAAAGATGACAGATTCAAATCTCATACTTCTGGGGCTAAAAATACACTGTAAAAGTCAAATCAAAAATACATTGTAAAAGTCGTATCAAATCATGATTCGTAAAGGAAGGAAAAGAGGGAAGTTTGGTTCTGTGTACGCACATACACTTAGCTGTGCAAACATGCCATGAGCTACTTTACTCAATGGAAAACAAATACAGCATGACTGATATTAAACTCCTAAAGCCAGAGATTAGCACAGTATTAAAGCTCACAACATAGATCAGTTTATTACATTGTGGTTCTGTACAAATGCCTTTCTAAAAAGCATAAAGCATTGCGAAAACCATCCTACTGCCGATGGACAGATGAAAACAGCTGCTGCACTTTCTTTTTTTAATATATCATGCTGGTATTGAGCTAAATGTTTTCTAAGGGGATTGAGGGAAGCTGAAAAACGGCACCATATCTACGGATTTAGTAAGAGATGAATGAAGGATGACAGAGGCAGAAAACTATTAGGTTTGGATTCTAAGGGTGGGAGAAAGTCGTGTTCACATCTGCCCACTTATAATACATAACAGAGTATGGCTTCTTCAAAAACTTCCTCTTGAGTAGATGACTGTATAGCCCAGTAATAGTATAGTGTACTTTCAGTGGCCTGTATATATTGGATCACTGATACACTATTGGTATAAGGGACTGATATATTTAAACAAAAACATTCCTCGTTCTCAATTCCCAAGCAATACTCTTTGTATTTACAAAGCAGACAGTGAGATCTTAACATATTGGATTAGGTGTAAAGGTATTAAGCAGGATGCTTTTAATGAAATAATGCCAGCGGTTCCACAACAAACATCTTCGCAGATCTTCAGACACCACTTAGATGCTGTCAAACACCGGAACAGAGAACTTAAGGACACTCTATTACGCTCCAATAACAAGACATCAGTCCAAACAAAGCTAAACCATGAGATTATCCTTTAGCATTAGCATTTTCCAGACATTTAAAAACTTTAAAGTATAAGATGCAAAACATCGGAATCGGCCGATAGAGGCTTAAAATGTAATCATCAGCATCAGCCCGATATAAGATAACCAGGTGACGCATCTACGATAACTCGCATGTGTGCAAGGAGTGCTAGTGATAAGATTACCAGCCGTCCAATCAGAGTGGAGGAGGGGTGGGACAAATACAACACCGACCAACTGTCACAACATTCTTGCTGTAGGCTACAATGACATTAACAAGCAGAGAACGGAACAAAATGGATATGAAATTAATATTGCTGGTCTCTGAACATACATAGCAAGTACTCTACGTTGTGTCAACATTTTTAGTCTGAAACAAATTATCTGTGAAATCAGTTATAAGTAACAGTGCCGCAGATATTCCGTATCATACCAACAAAGCGTCACAACTGAAAAAAACAAACAAAAACGCTGCGATGTTCACAGATAGGTGTTTTCAGCCGGCTAAAATCACTTTGGTGGACGCACGGCCTTATTGTTTGAATTTCATAATAAAATAGACAGACAAGCTGTGTATTTTATTGCAATTACAGCCACACTACAAATGTTTAGTGAAGCTTTGTTCACGCATCAACAGAAAACAGCACAGACTAAAAGATTTTAGATTTAAGAAACCATGTCATTACGATTAATATTGAGAAATAGTTTTTTTTTCATGGAACATTGCAGTTTTTTATAAATGATTCAACCATGCAAATCATTATTCATTTTAATTCATGTGCCCTCATAATCTTTAATCAAAGTAACTTCCCCTCCTTCTTGCAGCGACATCTCTTCTCTTCTCTGATGATGTGTTTACTGGTGCGAGGGCGGGAAAACCTGTCACTCACGTGAGATCAAAGCAATAGAAAATGACAACGATCCAATCAATTCCTGATGGGACAAAATCTTTGGGCTGCACAGTTAATCAAAATGAAACCAAACGCGATTTGGCAAAGGCTGCGATTTTTTTATGCGCAGCTTCTCAGTGAAGCACAGCTCTGTGATTAGTAGTAAATGCTGCTCCATCTGAAAGCCAGAGGGCGCTCTCGCACAGAAACTCCAAATATGCCCCACAGAAGTAAGATAACAGTTCCAGGAAATCCCTATGGGCATCATACTATCGCTGTAGCTTAATAAACAGAACATTGAAACAGAAGTTCTTCAAGCCTTCTCGGGTATTTTCATGATAATAAAGTATATTTATAATGCAATGCTAATCGACATAGCCTTTATCACTGTATAGAATACTATGAAATAATATGTTGTATGCCTCATTCTGTGTAAGAAGCCACATCATCTCACAGAAGAATGTTTTCAAACACTCAAATGACGTTATGAAGTGAGTTTGGAGTAAAAACATATTATGAAAAGTTGTCTTTTGTTGGACAAGAGGCTCATAAATGCTTGGAAAGATATTTGACTCATGTTGCTTTTTCAAGTGCGCGTTTTAAGCGACTAAAACAGTGCTTTTGCACAGTGCTTTCAGATGGAGCAGCATTTACTACTGATCACAGAGCCGTGCCTCATAGACAAGCTCCTCATAAAATAAATTGCAGAATTTGTGATTTAATAATCGCACTAAGCCAGATCGGTTTAAGCGCGATTTCGAGTTAATTTCGATTAATCATGCAGCCTTAACCAAGCCGATTCACTCAGATATACATCACAATAGGGCAGAAAATAAGATTGCATCTTCCGTTTAATGCCGACTTTAAGGGTTTACATGCCAATTAATAAATGGGCAACGCAAAGTTTTCTTTGCACTTGATGTTAAAACATAACACCTTTTGTAACCTGAGAAATTAACACCATACACAGTTTTACACAACCTCTGAATAATCAGAGTTAGGCTGAGCATGTTAATGCGCTCATTATTAGCAATTTTCTTTCAATTTTTGCCATTGGTCAATATTGGAAGATGAAAGCACAAAGTCTAATATTTTCTAAAATAGTTTAGACTACTTTTTTCACAATGTACATTTCGGATTAACTTTAATATTGTGTTTTTGATTTAGTATAGATTATTGGCCATGAAAATAAGCATCTAGTAATCATTATCACCAGAATTTCTACATCAATGCATCCCTAAGTGCGACAGCAACGGTTTATAAACAGTTAACAACATTTTTTATTGATGATTAAAAAAATTCTAGCCCACTCGTATGTAAATGCACCTCTAGAAACAACTTGGCCATATTTCAAGCTTTTAAGCATGAGCCAAGCATGAGTAATCAGCAGTTCCTTTTGGACCGCGGTACTTGTGGATGAGAGGCTAAATATGAAGAGTTTGGCACAACAGGAATGTAGCAGCTCCAAGCAAATTAACACAGAGCTCTGTTATAAATGTTGCTGCGATGCTAAAACGAAAGGGACAATCTTGCAACCTTGAAGTCAATCTGAAACAGCATTTCCAAACCTTTTTATCTTCACATCATGGCATATTTCCAAGAGAAACAGGATATTCAACAAAGAAACCATGTAGGTTGGGACTTTTTACTTATTATTTAGATATTATATTGTTAATTTTATTTAAAGTGTTCATGGAGTACACCTTCCTGGTCGAAAAAACAAATAGCCCCACCCCAAACGCTATTGGCCAAGCCAATGATGCGCTCCAAAACACAAAGAAATGTAATAGTACTACAAAACCACAGCGTTTACTCTTTTTTTAGGGGAATCGACTTCAAGTTTTAGTCTGTGCATATTAAGTTTGGTTTTTCTTCTTTTCCTGTTAAAATCCAACAACAGCTCTATAGCATTAGGTATCAGAAACCGTTGTAAAGAGCTCAGCTGTATATACAGGAAATGTAGGCTGACCAGTCAATGACCCCTTAAAAAAAGAATTCAGCTGTCTGGAGTTCTCACAAAGAGCGATCAGCGAGAGAATCGACACAGTTGGAACAGGAGGGTACGAATAAATTAAAGAACAAACACTGGGCTGTTAGGGCAGCTTGATTCTTGGTTTGCTCTTCCCAACATGTCACTGGAGACTTCTGTTCAAGCATTCTGGTACTGAATGTGAACTAGCGGCCGGCCGTTTTAAAGAGCAGGGTGCTGCAATGTGCTATATCCTATATCTAGATATATTTATCCTAATGAAAGAGAAACATCAGCAAACTCATATTAGGTCGCCACACTATTCACACCCTACTGCTGGTGGGAATGGAACAATTTTGGCTGATGTCAGCAGGGTCATGGCAAAATTATGTATTAGAAACACACTTCTAAGGCACAAAAAGAGTGATGATATTTGCAGCATTAAATACGGAAACAAAAATAATATAATACATTTAATATAACGTTAGGTTACACTTTAGTTTACAGTGCTGTAATTACATTGTAATTACTCAAATAAGTACTGAGTACTATTAATTAACTTCATGTACTTACTATAGAGTTACAGTTAGGGTTAGGGTTTGGTTTAGGGTTAGTAACTTGTAATTATGCATAATTTACTGTTATTACTAGGGGTGTGACGAGATCTCGTGTCACGAGATCTCGCGAGATTAAAATGTGACGTGATTTCTCGTCGAGGCGAAAAGTAGTCTCGTGATATTGCCATGACAGAGTGTTAGGATGATTATGAAAGAATATGCCACCGCTACGTTTACATTACGCCTCCACTGTCGTTTTGCTTTGTATTTAAATAAAAGACATTTAATTCCGTTGGATAACGATCGCCGGCGCTCCGTATTTAAAGAGTAGGCTACACGCGATCGCGAAAGTGAAAGTAAAAGCGAGGGCGCATTCAAACGCGATTTCAAAAGCGGCTCCCTGATGAATACAAATATCTCTCAATTTGCAAGTGTAGTTGTAACCATCTCTTAGCTCTGTATCAAAGAAAAAGTTGGTCTTATTTGCCCTTTGAATATTGAAAGAGTGCGATTATAGTTGCACTTATTGTAAAGTGTTACCATAAAAACGAATAACAGTTTCATTTGTTAACATTAGTTAATGCACTGTGAACTATCATGAACTAACAATGAATGACTATTTTTATTAACTAACATAAACAAAGATTAATAAATACTGTAGCACATATATTGCTCATTGTTAGTTGATGTTGGTTAATACATTAATGTTAATAAATGAGACCTTATTGTAAAGTGTTACCATTTTTATTTATTTTGATTTTGTTTTTATTTCTATGATCAGTTTGTGGAAAGGAGTTCAGTTAGGAGGTCAACAGTTGGAGAAGCTCATAAATCATGTACAGCAAGGTCTGAAGAGACTGAAATCATACAGAAGAGAAGTCAGTCAGTTGAGTTAGTGGCAAAACCTTTTACAGTACTTGAGTATTGTTGTCTTTCACTGCATATGATAATTCATACTCAGAAAGTAGAACTGAAATGACATTCATTACAAGATTAGTTAAAACATTTCAAATACACCTTCAGAATATTTTTCTAGTCATGTATTTCGCCATTGAGGATTTCTTAAAAATAGTGTGTAAAAATCTTGTCTCGTCTCGTGAGCTACCTGTCTCGTCACACCTCTAGTTATTACTATAGTAAGTACATGTAATAACGTGTAACTACGGCACTGTAACATAAAGTGTTACCTAATGTTGATATAATGTTAATAATAAGAAGAAGAATATATGCTATCAATATCAATATAATAATATTGTTTAATAATTTAAATTAAACTGATGGATGCTGGATGGTCAGTAAAGTATTCGCCCTTCAGCAGACCCTTTATTGCTTAATTATTTATATTCATATTATATTATATAAAACTATATTAAATATGTATAGGCCTATTGCCTAAATAAATGAAATCTCCTCTAAAGCGACCTGTGTTCAGAAAGGCGCTATATAAACAAGTTTTGATATTATTACTGTTACTGATATTTTGTTGAAATATACAAAATATTTTCTTAAAAACTGTATTATCAATTTAAAGATTGTTAAACAATATTGATATTAAAATATGAATACAACAACGCATTATTTGGAACTTTGGATGTCTGACAGCTGTGGGGGGTTTTGCCAATAGGACAATATTCAATAATGTTTAAATAAGGGAGGGGTTGGATGGACAGTAGGCGACTTTGAAATGTCACCTCAACTGCAGAGAAAAAAAAATGCAATAATGCAGCGCTGTAACGTTTAAAATGACTCGTGCTGGTTAGGGATTGATGGATGGACGCCGGAGAGGAAATTCAATAATCACATTCACATCCAAATGCAAATAATCAGTGATGCTCGTTGTGGTTATTTATGCTAAACAGCCCATGATTCCATGCTGATTCAAACCACAGCAGCTGTAATACAGTCATATTTGGCTATCATATATTATGGCAGATTTGTCTTACCTCTGTTGCAGTCGCAACTTCAGCCCTCGAAGATAGAAACGTGGCAGGAGATCTAGACGTATCCGAACGACTTCATTTCGGATCGAGAACGGGTCGGTTTGGGTTTAATTGGGTTCCAATCACTTCAACAACCGTCAGTAATGAAGGCTATTGCGTGGAATGGAACTGCGAGACGCTCGTGTTTGTCCCGAAACAAAGTAACGCTCGCGAATTATGCCGTCTTAAAATGTGGAAAGGCCGCTGTTTCCCAAACGCGATACAGTTGTAAGTTGAAAGTTAACCGCGAACACCTGCATCCTCAAGAGATGGAAGATGATGGAGAGATAAAATAGCGGTCCATAGCATGCCATAACCGCTGGCGTACAGCTGTGTATTCTGGGAGCGCGGACGGCAGGAAATGCCTTTGGAGGAAAGGAGGCGCTTAACCAGCCATAGTGGAACAAACGCGGGCGCTGGATTTAACCCTCATACAGCCTGACGTCATTCTTGAACAGCAGAACTTTTCACCTTCATGTTCTGTTTCACCAAAGTATTTAAGAGTGTTTAAGCATATTCAGATACAGCTGTTCCACTGAGGTTCATATTGATTGCATTATTGCATGTATTTCCCTTTGACATGTAGCCGACATTATCTCTGTCTCTATTCTCTATACTCTATTGTGTTAATTATTTACACAGAAATCTTTGCAATTGCAATAAGCTTCACGGCCAATATGAATGTGTATAACACAATACAATATTTGTGTTTCATTAAACACAAAAGTGTAAAAAAAACAAAAAAACATAATGAAGTTTTATTAAATGTTAACAATGAGATTATGTGGTTTTCATAATCAATTAACACTGATTTTGTCATTTTTTTACCACATGGACAAAATTTGTCACAAAAAAAAGTCATTCAGTTTAACCAAAATTTCGGTTTTACCGAATGACACTTTTGGTTATACTAAATGACGATATTTTCAAACAATGCTAACAGGCTGATATCTAGCTAGCTAGCAAAAGGACAATCAAACATTTTATTTTTAGTACAAGTTTTTAAAATATTAAATTTTCCATGTTTTATAGCGGTTGTACCGAATGACCTGATGTTTCAGGACATGCGTATGAGCAAGTGAAAACATGCATTTTTCAAATAGTTAAAAGAGAGTTAAGTGAAGTGAAGTGACATGTGGCCAAGTATGGTGACNGATTTTGTCATTTTTTTACCACATGGACAAAATTTGTCACAAAAAAAAGTCATTCAGTTTAACCAAAATTTCGGTTTTACCGAATGACACTTTTGGTTATACTAAATGACGATATTTTCAAACAATGCTAACAGGCTGATATCTAGCTAGCTAGCAAAAGGACAATCAAACATTTTATTTTTAGTACAAGTTTTTAAAATATTAAATTTTCCATGTTTTATAGCGGTTGTACCGAATTACCTGATGTTTCAGGACATGCGTATGAGCAAGTGAAAACATGCATTTTTCAAATAGTTAAAAGAGAGTTAAGTGAAGTGAAGTGAAGTGAAGTGACATGTGGCCAAGTATGGTGACCCATACTCGGAATTTGTGCTCTGCATTTAACCCATCCAAGTGCACACACACAGCAGTGAACACACACACCGTGAACACACACCCGGAGCAGTGGGCAGCCATTGCTGCGGCGCCCGGGGAGCAGTTGGGGGTACGGTGCCTTGCTCAAGGGTCTCACCTCAGTCGTGGTATTGAGGGTGGGGAGAGCGCTGGACATTCACTCCCCTCACCAACAATCCCTGCCGGACCTGAGACTCGAACCCATGACCTTTGGGTTATAAGTCCGACTCTCTATCCATTAGGCCACGACTGCCTTAATTACTTTGCTTCACAACCATGTGGTCCTTTGCAGGTGTCTGAATGATGTCACATCCTGTTATATGATACTGACCACATGACTTGGTCCAAAATGGTCCCTTTATATAGGTTACTCCGAATGACATAATTGAAATTCATTTTTCCAGACATTCTTTCTCATAACAAAGCAATGACTTCTACACATAATTTTAATACCATTTTGCACTATTTTGATATATGATGTTATAAAATCATGCCTGAATAAAAAATATATACATTTATTACATTTTAAGATAATTTAATCACAAATGAAATGGCTGTATTGGCCTTTGGACGGTTAAACCAAATGACCTTTTGGAACTTCATAATCTTTAAAATACTTTTATATGTAGCAAAATATAATTGAAACCTTTTGGATTCAATAAAAGAGATCGTTATACTACCTCAATACTACCTACTGCCATACCTTTGTTTTTATTATTATTAAGGCCTTTGGGAAAAAAAAACAAAAGACCCGTTAAAGGGTTATGTGGTTCTTATATGTAGACAGTGTGTTTACTTATTCATTTAGATAGATAGATAGATAGATAGATAGATAGATAGATAGATAGATAGATAGATAGATAGATAGATAGATAGATAGATTTAGTTAGTTAGTTAGTTAGTTAGTTAGTTAGTTAGTTAGTTAGTTAGTTAGTTAGTTAGTTAGTTAGTTAGTCAGTACAGGAATTCAAGCTGATTTTCCTGAAGTGACTATAAAACCCAAGTGTGAAATGTTCCTGTTTGACATTTCTCATTACCTTAGACAGGAAAAGTGCTTGGCTGCCCTCTAGTGAAACAAGAAGATAAAAATGTTTCAATGAATCTGCAACAAAAATGCACAGAGCACTTTGTAAACGGACCAGTTGAACCAAACCAAATTGGGGGGCAGTCGTGGCCTAATGGATAGAGAGTCGGACTTGTAACCCAAAGGTCATGGGTTCGAGTCTCAGGTCTGGCAGGGATTGTCGGTGAGGGGAGTGAATGTCCAGCGCTCTCTCCACCCTCAATACCACGACTGAGGTGAGACCCTTGAGCAAGGCACCGTACCCCAAACTGCTCCCCGGGCGCCGCAGCAATGGCTGCCCACTGCTCCGGGTGTGTGTTCACGGTGTGTGTGTTCACTGCTGTGTGTGTGCACTTGGATGGGTTAAAAATGCAGAGCACAAATTCCGAGTATGGTTCACCATACTTGGCCACATGTCACTTCACTTTCACTTCACTCACACCTTCACTCACTTAAATAGTATGTGCCCATTTTAGTCAGAAATTGTCTTGTGTCTTTGTGCTTTAGTTATATTGGACATGTAGGCTGTAGTTTTGTCACTGTTCTTACCCTTTGTCTTGTTCCCCCTTAGTCTTGTGTTTTTAGGCACTGGTGTTTTCATTTTGGTCTGTGTTCATGAGATTCTTGTACCTTTGTGATTATTACTTTATTAAAAACGCTGCACTTGGATCCCACTCTCAGTTTCTGAGGCTCCATTACATAAATTACAAACCTCATATGTATCACAGAAGGCTAAACTTTTAAAATAATAATAAAATTGTATATATATAAATGTATATTCTTTTAAATAACCTAAAAGCAATAAACATTTTACAAAACACTTCACAAGACCCCTATCAGCATATACAACCATGTGAGTAGTAAAATGTACAATGTAAAATGCAGTTGAAGTTAACATACCATTTCAAATTATACAAATATAACATTTTGAAAAGTAAAGCATATAATATTAATAATAAAAAAAATATATAAAATGTAAATATTACTCAACAATTGTTTTGAATATTGTGCAAGAAATAAATTACATCCAACTATGTGTAAAGAGTGTATTTCATTATTTTAAAATCCAGTTTAAAATGCATTTTATATAAACTTTAATTTCTTTGATAGTTTGATGAGGGCCATTTTGAGACCATCTGCATTTACTGTTTAAGATTATTTGCATTCTCATAGATCGGGGCGCTGCTGTGTTCTGGTATATTAAGTCCTCTTTGGTTCCAGTTCTTGATCGAATGATGTCGTACGCACACTGGTGGAGGTAAACATACTGCTCCTGTTGTAGAAATCAGAAAGAAAAAAAGAAAACATAAAATTGTGTAAATATATGCTTCTTTACCATAATTTACCATAACAAATGTCAGCACCAGTTTCTATGCTAATGTCATCTTCTGGGTTCAGTAAAAGTTCAGTTCAATCAACAGCATTGTGACAAAAAGTTTTTCACTTGACCCCCTTTTCATTAAAAAAGCAACAAGAAAAACAAAATGCATGTTAACAATGTTTTAAAAAAATAAATAAATCAGTAACATTTTCTGTTATATCCAATTTTACAATTTTTCCGTAACACCTTGAATGCTAAAAACTTTAAATAACTATAAGAAATGATTTAAACTGCTTTACAGCTCAAAGAATACTAACCCTTGTAACTTGTACTGAACCTGGAATATTCCTCTTTAGTCCCTTACCTCAGTCTGCACCATGAGAGGCCTGTGCATGTGCATGTCAGTAACGATTCCATAGATGTCCACCATACTGTCTCTTTCAATCTGGAAGATCAGGTGGTCAATGGCAATGAAAGCCCCTGTTCTTCCCACACCAGCACTGAAAAAAAAATACAAATACAAATTTGATGCATGCATTTTAGTTTTGTAGCAATGTAGTTTTCATGTGGAATCTGTTATTGCATTTTAAATGACTTTTATTTTGAAGTAACCCCAGACAATTTTCATTTCATGTGTCAAGTTGAATTTTCATTTCATGTGCTCATTTCTGTCAATCAATCATTCCTTACCTGTTGTCAATCATCAGTTCATTTAGGACACTGTATTTCTGGTTAACACTCTCTGTGTGTCAGATCTTGTTTCAGGGTAGTCTGTGTTTACCACCAGCCTGTTAAATCTTCTTATGTTGTTCTACTTTACTCCTGTGTTATCTACTCGCAATACTAATAGAGCTGCTAACTTTATTTTAGCTGTTAAAGCTGCTAAGATCCATTGTACACGCAGGTCACACATGCACATTTAATTATTTTTTTGTTGTTGTTGTTGCAGTAATTAGTTTATCCTCAAGGTGGCAACCGTGCCCTGGGGGTGTCGATTCACAAGGTAGTTGAAGAAAACTTGCATATACAGAACAGACAGGAAGGAATGCATTCTACAGCAAAAATAAAGGCCTATATAGACGAAAGATTGTGGGAAGAGGTTAGAAAGTACCCTCATTTGTATAACTCTAGCATGAAAGAATACAAATATATTTACATGGGTTGTAACTCATGGCGAGAGATAACTCAAAACTGTGCATGCACACGAGTCAAGTGAAGTATACTTTGGAAGGCTAAGTGCTCAATTGTGCGCATATGCTAGTGTACGCGTAAAAAAACGAAGTATACTCAGGGCTTTAGGCACCCTTGCCCTCAAACCTCCAGAGTTTGCACCAATCCTTCTGAAACCCATTCCAAGTTTTTCTGGATCTTGCTCCAGAACCCACTCCAGCCCCAGAGCCCACTCCAGAGTCCGCTCCAGTCCTCCTGCAGTGTTGTTCCAGTTTCCCAGAGCCAACTCCAGAATCTGTTCCAATTTACCTTGAACCCACTACAGAGTGTACTTAAGTTTCCTGGAGCCCACTTCTCTTAGGCTCTCTGATCCTCAGGCTTTACCTAGGCCCTTGCTCCAGAACCCGCTCCAGCCCCAGAGCCCACTCCAGAGTCCGCTCCAGTCCTCCTGCAGTGTTGCTCCAGTTTCCCAGAGCCCACCTCAGAATCTGTTTCAATTTCCCTTGAGCCCACTACAGAGACCATTTCAGTTTCCTGGAGCCCAATCTGCTTATGATCTCTGATCCTCAGGCTTTACCTAGGCCTCCATCCCCCTGACTCTGGCCTTTGTTCTCTGTTCCACCAGCTTGGTCCTCCATCCCACTGGTTCGAACTTGATCGTCCGATCCTACGGCTCCGCTTTGGTCCTCCGACTTTCAAAGTCAAAAGTCAAAGTCTGCTTTATTGTCAATTCTTCCACATGTATAGTACATACATACAGAGAATCGAAATTGCGTTACTCTCAGACCCCCGGTGCATACAGATAACACTAATAGTAGAGCTTAAGAATCTAGATCAATATAAAATATAAGATATAACTATACAAGATCAATATAAAATATAAGATATAACTATACAATAAGGGGATGTAAAAAAAAGACAAAAAAAAAAAAATATATAAAAATAAATAAATAAAGTTAAATAGAGCAGCGCAAGGCACATGGCAGATAGAGTGCAAACCAGTGAACAAACAGTGCAGATAAAGATTGGCTTATTCATTCTGATTAAAGTGACAAAAGGGCTCAAGAGCAGTTATTATATTTAAATAATAAAGTATACAAAGTGACTGGTGCATGTCCTCGTATGTTAGTGGGAGGGGGGGTGGAAGGACCTGGGGATGTGGGACCTGGGGATGTGGGATCTGGTGGGGGGGGGTCATAGTTCAGTGGTGCCTGGGGCAGAAAAGGTACGGGGGGGCAAGTTCGGGAGCGAGTTCAGCTTCCTGACAGCCTGATGGATGAAGCTGTCCTTCAATCTGCTGGTCCTGGCCTGGAGACTCCGCAGTCTCCTCCCTGATGGCAGCAGACTGAAGAAGCTGTGTGACGGGTGGGTGGGATCACTTGCGATGCAGAGGGCTTTGCGAGTGAGACGGGTTCCGTAAGTTTCTTGGAGGGAGGGGAGAGAGACACCAATGATCTTCTCAGCTGCTCTCACTATGCGTTGCAGAGTCTTCCGGCAGGACGCATTGCAGGCGCCATACCACACAGTGATGCAGCTCGTCAGAATGCTCTCGATGGTGCCTCTGTAGAAGGTGCACATGATGGGGGGTGGGGCTCTGGCTCTCCTCAGTTTGCGGAGGAAGTAGAGACGTTGTTGAGACTTCTTGGCCAGTGCTGTGGTGTTGTCGGTCCAGGAGAGGTCCTCTGTGATGTGCACACCCAGGAACTTGGTGCTGCTCACTCTCTCCACAGTCGCACCGTTGATGGTCAGAGGAACATGCTGAGTGTGCGCTCTCCTGAAGTCAACAACAATCTCCTTCGTCTTCTCCACGTTCAGAGAGAGATTGTTGTTACTGCACCACCCAGCCAAGCGGCTCACCTCGCTCCTGTAGTTTGTCTCATCTCTGTTGCTAATGAGACCCACCACAGTCGTGTCATCCGCAAACTTAATAAAGAGGTTGGAGTTGTGTGACGGTATGCAGTCGTGGGTCAGCAGAGTGAAGAGGAGGGGGCTCAGCACACATCCTTGGGGGGCCCCAGTGTTCAGTGTGGTGGTGCTGGATGTGTTGCTGCCGACCCGTACTGCCTGAGGTCTTCCAGTCAGAAAGTCCAACAGCCAGTTGCACAGCGAAGTGTTGAGCCCCAGCTCGATCAGTTTGTGAATGAGCTGTTGAGGGATGATTGTGTTGAATGCTGAACTGAAGTCTATGAACAGCATTCTGACGTATGAGTCTTTTTTCTCTAGATGTGTGAGTGCTGAGTGGAGGGTAGTTGAGATGGCATCATCGGTCGACCGGTTGGACCGATATGCAAACTGGAATGGGTCCAGGGAGGGGGGGAGGGCAGACTTGATGTGGTGCATGACTAGCCGTTCAAAGCACTTCATGAGGATGGGAGTAAGTGCAACAGGACGGTAGTCATTGAAGCAGGATGGAGATGGCTTCTTCGGGACTGGAATGATGGTGGTGGTTTTGAAACATGTGGGAACAACAGCCTGACTAAGTGAGATGTTGAAGATGTCTGTGAAGACATCAGTGAGTTCTGCTGCACAGTCTCTCAGTACACGCCCAGGAATGTTGTCAGGACCCGGAGCTTTGCGTGCATTGATCCTGCTGAAGGATCTCCTCACGCTGTCCGGAGTCAGCGTCATCACCTGGTCACCGGGAGGGGGTGGAGTCTTCTGTGCAGTGGTGCCGTTTTGTTCCTCAAAGCGAGCGAAGAAGGTGTTCAGCTCATTCAGCAGAGAGATGTTGCTATCACAGGTCCGTGGTGGGGGCTTGTAGTCCGTAATGGTCTGTATCCCCTGCCACAGGCTACGAGTGTCTCTGCTGTCACTGAAACGATGGGCTATCCTCCTGGAGTACTGTCTCTTAGCCTCACTGATGCCGCGGGATAGGTTGGCCCTGGCTGTTCTCAGGCCCACCTCATCTCCAGCTCTGAATGCAGCGTTACGCGTCTCCAGGAGTCTGTAGACCTCTCCTGACATCCACGGCTTCTGGTTAGCCCGGACAGTGATGGTTTTTGTAACTGTTACATCCTCAATACACTTGTTGATGTAGGCAGTGACAGTCTCTGAGTACTCCTGGAGGTCAGTGGTGTTATTGTAAGTGGCAGCCTGCTTAAACATATTCCAGTCTGTTGTATCAAAGCAGTCTTGAAGAGCGTCTGACGACCCTTCCGGCCACACCTGAATCTGTTTCTGAACTGGTTTGGCGACTTTAATGAGCGGTCTGTATGCAGGCATTAGCATGACAGTGATGTGGTCTGAGGCACCGAGGTGGGGGAGGGGGAGGGCTTTGTAAGCTCCTCTCTGTGTGGAGTAGACAAAGTCTAAAATGTTTTTACCTCTTGTTGGAAAGCGAGCGATTTTTCAGCACAATTTCCAGTTCCTCCAGCTACCCCTTTTTTTCTTGACTGCCCTGAAGACAGTTTTCTACCCATGGATCTGGCCCTCCCTCCTTTCTTGACACTACTGCCCTCTACAGGCAACACCCACCTGAAGTCTTGTTTTCTTCTGACACAATTTAGGCATTTGCCTTGAATTATCTTCTTGTTCTTCTTCTTGATTCCTATGTTATCTACACTTTTCCTTAAAAAAGCTGCAGATCCTAACCACGTCTCCTACTCCTGCAACCATAACAGTAATATAAATTCATAAATGCTATTTTATAACAACCTCATATCTAGTTAGTTTACCTGCAATGCACCACAGTTGGAGTGTGGCATGAGAACTGGTCCATGTGTTTTCTCACCCGGTGCCTGAAATCAATGAGGACTTCAGTGGTCTGTGGAACTCCATTATCCGGCCACGCTGTGAAGTGGAACTGGCGTACATTACGAGTTTCTTCTGTCTTCTCCTACAGTATTGCCAATCATATTATTGTATTACTGATTTTAAAACAACAACAACAAAATACTCCACTCCTTTATGCTACTATATGAGATATTAGGTGCAGGAAGTATTGCTTCACATTTTTGATTCCGAAATCTCTAATGGTCCAGCTCTCCAGTGCTATCTCTGAGGTGGTCGTCACTGAGATGTTATGATAATGATTAGTCCCAGATGGCCAGTACTTCTCACATTTAACCTGTAGAAAACAGTGCTGGTTAGCTTTACTTTGCATTTACATTTTCACATTTCACCACTTTTCAGTGTGACTAATAATATTTCAGTACTAAATTTTGAACTCACCCATCCCTGCTCCTTGCATTTGGTCAGCATCACTATGGTGTAGACGTTCTTCTCCCAGATCATTCTCCAGAATTAATTTACTGTGATGGACAGTGGACCCTGAGCAGCTATAAACTCTTCTCTTGACTTGTAGCCCTGACCACAAAAGGTTTTAAAGGGTTAATTCACCCAAAAATGAAACTTCTGTCATTAATTACTCACCCTCATGTCATTCCAAACCCGTAAGACTTTCGTTCATCTTCGAAACACAAATGAAGATCTTTTTACTGAAATCTGAGAGCTTTCTGCGCAAACAAAGCACTTGTGTCGCTTCATAAAACAGAGGTTAAACCACTGGAGTCACATGGATTACTTTAATGATGTCTTTACTACCTTTCTGGGGTTTGGAAGTGGTAGTTACATAAACTGTCAATGGAGGGACAGAAAGCTCTCAGATTTTATTAAAAAAAGATTTTGTGTTCCGAAGATGAACAAAAGTCTTACAGGTTTGGAACAACATGAGGGTGAGTAATTAATGACAGAATTTTCACTTTTTGCGAACTAACTCTTTAAGTGAAAAACATGCATAGATACAACATACAAAAGTCACGTTGAGACATGCTGGAATTTCCCTTCTGTATAAATACTCACTGGGATATAGCTGGCATTGATGTAGTCATCAAAGGGGTTGCCACACATTGATAATTTCACTGTTGAAGCATCGTCTCATAAAGGCAAACATGATGCAATTAGTATCAGAAAGTGCTTATTCAGTAAAAAATGTAAAAGTATACATCTGATTTGGTATAAAGGCACATTGTAGCTCATTCTGGGCAATAATACTGTCTTCCCAATTCTCAATAATACTTATTCTTCCCAATTATACTGTCTAAGCAACAACTGTTCGCTTCATTATAAAAATTTCATGGCTGGGAAAATATGAAATGCATGATACTACAATAAGTCTAAATTCACACTGGAGTTGAATATGGCCATAATCTGATTGTTTTCTTTCATATGTGCCAATAAGCTTTTTTTGGGGTGAATGTGAAGCAGTAAAATTCACACTGAATTTTCAATTTCCAGTCTGAACCACGTTTTGTGTGAGTAGTCTTGGTACAATTCATGTAATTTCATATTCATGTAATTTTTATGTAAACCCAAATTTCCTTATAATTCTGCACATTTGATTTAAATCATAAATTAATGTGCAATTTTGCATTTTTGAATTTTGTGACTTTTCGCTTTGGTTTACTTTTGCTGGTACAAAAGTATCTAGGCAAGTTTCTGATGGTATTTTCATTGCTTTGTTTAGAAAGTCATCATTTTCTAGCTGGAAACTGCATAACAACCAGCTAATCAGATTGGAGCTTGCCATTTTTTAAAAGTTCTTGCCATATTTTTGTACAATATGCAATAGTTGGTCTGCTTACATGGTAACACATTAGTGTAACGGTTCTTTGTCTTGTTTTCAAAAGCCAGGGCATCTTTCTTTGACTGTGCCATTCCAACAGATTTCAATTCCTGCAACAACACAGCACTTATTTAGACCTAGACATTAATAACACTATGATGTAAATCTGCACAGCTGTTTAAATATATTAGCATAGTATCATAATTTTTTTTTTTTTAATATTTGTTTCCCATCTGTACCTCATACTCTTTAGCAAAACCACAGCTGGAATCTGCATGATTCCTAATAAAGTAATCTTCATAATCTTCTATTCTCGAAGCAATCTTACTGTGTGCCATGAAACAAAGAATCCATTGTGTAAAAACACGTAACAAAAATAGAAAAAAAGAATCATGTTATATTACATATGATGAAAAATGTGAATTAATAATAATAAATCATTTTATTTTATTTTATCTCTGGAAACAGGAAAAAATGAATTCATTACCAAGTAAATATTTAACTATAAACATCATTCAAATTTACCTAATAATGTGTAAAGGGAAGTCGGGGCATTGTTTCTTTTTTTGACTGGAACAGAGAGTAATAGAGAAATGTTAATAAAATAAAATTGGGTAACTTTTGAATGTAGAGCTCTATTTAATAATCATATTGGCAACTCACCTTCTTGAATAGATTAAAATAAGAGAGATGATGAAGAGAAAACAGATCACTGGCACAACTATGCCAACAATCAGCCAAATATTAGGCCCAGTGTTGTTCCCTGAGGATTCTACATGAGAATATGGTAAATTATTAAATGTTCCCAATAAAGAAACAGTTGTTCTGATTGAAATAATCGATTGAAATAAATGAAAATTTGAGGAACTTTTAAGCAAGAGCTCAGTGAGTTTGTGAACATAAAATGTATCCATACAGTTTTCTGCTAAAAGCAAGCAAAAGGCTGAATTTTCAGCATATTGTTCATTGAAATTAATTATCCAAAAAAAGGTCTTACTGGTATAAAGTGAAATCTGATTGGATCTCCCCTTGGTCACATGATGAGCTGCAACTGCAAAAACTTTGATGTGTACTGTGCTCCAGAATTCAGATAATTTATTTTCATAGAAGTGTTCACAGTAGTCACATTCTTGTCTTCATATTCTACACGATAACGGGAGCTTTGACCATTTGGTTTAGTCCAGTTTAGTAAAACAGAGTATGTTGTAATATCATCAGCTGTGAGGTTCATTATGACATCAGGCTCTGTGAGTAAAAAAAAAAAAAGAGCCATATTTAGGGATTAAAATTTCAAACAACTGTCCTTTACAAAATAAGTAATATAAATATTTATTACACTATATAATTATAGTTTTTTTCACATTAAAATACATAATTGTTTCTTTGTGTATAATTGTCATAAACATCATTTTGGAAAGGAAAATAGTCTTATGGTCATAAACAGTTTCAGACAGATGAAGAGAATTACATAGTTCTGGCAGGAAACTCTGATGGTGCAGGCTGATGTGTCTTTAAAGGTCCCATGACATGCTGCTTTTTGGATGCTTTTATATAGGCCTAAGTGGTCCCTAGTACTTTATCTGAAGTCTCTTTCCCGAAATTCAGCCTTGGTGCAGAATTTCAGCCACTATGAGCCAGTCCCACAATGAGCTTTCCTTAGGACATGCCATTTCTGTGTCTGTAGCTTTAAATGCTAATGAGGAGGAGAGAGGCGGGGCAAGGTGGACGGTGGGTGTGTGGCCTTAACCAGCTTGCGGCCACGGTACCATGCATTAATGTTGACAGTGGATGTATCGCAATGGCTCGTAGACACGCAGTCGTTCAAGCTTTTCAGTTTGACCCAGAATCTGATCCGGATGGAGAAGTTGCAACTCAGCGGCTACAGCAGGACGTCTCCGAATGGTTAGTTTAAAATATTGTGTCTGGATACGGTACTTTAGTTGGTTTGTTTATGTATGCTGTTACAGTTATTATCATGTAGCTAATGCTAGCCTACGTTGTTGGCTTTTCATGTTGATCTGATTTGCTATCGTATATATAAATATCTGCCATTATTACATCTAAAGTGAAATTTTCATGCCATGGGACCTTTAACTCATTTGGTAGCGATCACATCATTATCTACACAGCACAGGTGATTGGTTGCTGTTGCATCAGCGGCCAATGAGCTTGCTGCTCAAACATTCAAATATTTGGCATTGATGGCTGTTAGCAGACTGCAGTGCGCTTTCAGAACCCTCCTCCTCCTCCTTCTCCAGCTCCACTTGTGTAGATCTGCTATGGGGGTTAATTCATGTATGTTACATGTGCAGCAGCAGTAGCATGTATTACATGCTCACAGCAATGTCCGTGAATGTATTGGCAGTAGCAAGTCTCGGTACTTGCTCTGCAGCAGCAGCGTAGAAGATCTAGTCTGCCAAGACCAAATACATTAACATTGTCATATCCATTACCATGCTAATCTCAATTACCATACCAATATCCCAAGAGTTGTCTTGACAGAATGAGAGTGATGATGAAGAGAAAACTGATCACTGCCAGAACAATGTCAAAAAGGAGCCCAATATTTATCCCAGTGTTGTTGTCACCATTATGTTTCATTTTGTTCATGGACTTTCAGTTTATATAACTTCAGTTCCTGTGTTCCTTTGTTTAATTTTCCTGCCACTCATCTGTTACCATGGACACTAACTATCATTGTGTAACTATCATTCCTCCTGTTCACTTAGTGTTTGTCTGGTCATGTTTATGCTGTCACCAGATCCCTCGATGACGAGACTATGAAGACCTTGTTCCGGATCGGGTGGTTGTACCTTCAACCACCCCTTCGACTTCCCTGACACCACAGGACTGGACTGGAGGGAAACCATCACTAGGTGTCCTGAGAGTGTCATGTCCCAATCCAGAGCACAGCCCAGAACCCTTTTCATCCCATATGACCATGGAGGAATCGCGTGTGCCCCCCGCAGATATTGAGGGTCAACCCACTGCAATGAGTGAGCTAGAGCCCGAGGAAGAGAGGACAGGACTCACTATTGCCCAAGAAGTGGAACCCTGATGTGAATCTGACCAGGAGAGGGAACAAAGACGGAGGACTGGCTTACTGACCTCAATGGGGACTTGTCGACTCCCACCCTATCCCACCCAGTATCTGAAACTTTAAGGACTCTGATTCATTAATCTGTTCAGAATTATCACTGTGTAAGGACAGCATGGTGAACATTGTGGACTGGGATTTATACTTTGCATTAACCTGTGTGGACTGTGTTATGATTACTGTCATCCTTTCAAATCTTGTTTCATCACCACCACAACCACCACCACCACCACAGAGCTCAGCCAGTCCTCCAGCCCTGTCACTGCCGGATGTTTGCAGCCCTGTGCTGGGGAGTCCCTGCTATTACGTTGTGTTTGAGAATCCTATGGCTCCGCCTCCGGTCTCTGATCACTTCACTCCATCTTGGACCTGTTGGCTCCACCTTGGCTCCTCCCACCATCGGCTCCACATGAGACCCTCAGCCTAGTGGCTCCACCGGGTTCCCTTATCCCACCGGCTCCCCCTTGGTCAGTTGTCACACCACTTCCACCATGGACCTAAGGGTTGATCGCTGTGCTCCAACCCTCCACCTCTTCAGCTGCAGCAGGTTCCTCTCACTGCCGTCCTCAGTCACACCTGCATTGCCCCAGTCCTCAGGTGCACTGGTTTCACCGCCGTGGGTGCGCCCAGGTCTCCAGAACCTGCAACGACGCGCAGCTCCATTGGCCCTCTGTCTGCATTGTCTCCATCAGTCAGGCCCCAGATGTTGACTGCCACAGCATCTAAATCTTGGCTCCTCCCTCCCTCGACTCCACCATGGGCTGTCAGCACTGGGAAGCTCTGGGTCTGTGCCATCGGACATTATACATCTTTGCTGCCAGGGTTTCGTCGTCGTTCCTCGGTCACCCTCCTCCATCACTGCTGACCACTATCCCTGCACCAATTATTTTGTCCACCTCCTAAGCCTCCTCCATTCTTCCCTCTGTTATTTTTCAGCTACAGCGCAAGTTCGCACCTTGCCGGAGGGGGGCGTTCTGTCACCATTATGTTCAGTTTAGTTTTGTTCATGTACTTTTAGTTTGTATTTCTTCAGTTCCTGTGTTCCTTTGTTAGATTTTTTTTACCGCAAGCCAGCTGTTACCATGGACACTAACTATCATCACAGCTGTTCATCATTTAGTTCATCACCATTGCTTATTTGACATTTGATATTCAACAGTGTTTTGATCTGCCTGCATTGACACCATTGTATGAGAACTGAACTGAGCTGGATGATGACATAACTGTTTACTCCAGTGCTGATATAGATAAATTAACTAAATTAATAACTATTGTTTCTTACATCGGAATGAATCAATACTGAATTTACTTAAGATGGATACTCACACCATTTTCTTTAAGAGCTGCTGTGCAGCCAAAATTATATACCAGTTATCACTGTAAAGCTGCTTTGACACAATCTGCTATATAAATAAAGGTGACTTGACTTGACTTGATTTTAAGTTCCTCCTGTTCATCTGGGGCCGTATTCACAAAACATTTTATCTTACCAATAACAGTTCTCCCAAATAGCACTAAAAGTTCTTAGCTAAGAGTTTTCTCTTAAAACCTATTCACAAAGCTGCTGAGACCAACTTTTACTAAGAAATAGACAGAAGTCTTAAAGGTCCCGTTTTTCGTGTTTTTTTGAAGCTTTGATTGTGTTTATAGTGTGCAATATAACATGTATTCATGTTTCGCGTGTAAAAAAACACAGTATTTTTCACATAATTTACTTATCTGTATACCGCTGTTTCCACTGTCATAAAAACGGGCTGATGACTTCCTTGTTCTATAAAGTCCCTCCTTCAGAAATACGTAACGAGTTCTGATTGTGCGAGCAGTTCCTGTGTTGTGATTCGACAGCAGCTTACACACTCTACAAACGCAACTCTTGCTCTTCTCCGTGCGAGCGCAACAAGACCACGCCCCCTTTTTTTGTGTATTCCTGTGGGCGGAGGTTAGTCAAAAAACTGTTTTAGTGACGTCATTAAAGAAGGAAGTAGAGGGATGTAGTCCAAACTGGCCGTTCGATGTAGGCGACTTCTGTTAAATAAAATATCTCGCTTGGCATTGAACTTTGAGCTTCAAAATTTTACAGATTTTATTTATACTCTAACAACAACATTACACACTAACTAAAGTTTAAACATGGGATCACGAAGAACGGGACCTTTAAGCTAAGAGTAAGGGCGGGGTTGACCTCGTTGCTATGGATGATGTCAACACACTAACTATGCCCACAGTGATTGGCTGATGGGGGAGGAGTCTCTGTCAGCGATTTAATCATAGTAATATTGTAGAACGAGATATCATGTTTCCTTATTCAAATAAAGGTTTTAAAATATAAATGTTGCCATATTGAAATAAAGATTTTAAAATGTAGGCTAAGTGTCACTAATTCAACTAGTATATGTTCAGTTAATTGTCCGCCTCTTACATGTCTGTGTCTCAAGAGATTGCAGAATTCAAGTGACAAATAATGCTTTATAAACAAAGGTTTTGGAGGAGCGCGTTCAAATGGTCTATCTAATCAGCTTGAGTGGAGGTATGCTATGGAAAAAATTAAAGGACCACTTAACATTGATTTCTGAACTTGGAGTGGTCTCTTAATTTTTTCCATAGCTGTATACACAGACGAGAGCCGACTCACCTTACCTCGACCATTTTCTGCATCCCTCCGCCACCCCGTTACTCACTCTCAGCTGGGATACGGGGTGAACTCTGGGTTTGGGCAAAATAAATTCCAAGCTTGGAGTTTGGGCAAAATAAATTCCAAGATCGGAGCCCTCGATCCCCTTGGACAGCACGCCAAATATGGTTATTATACATATATTTTTTACTCTATTTGATCATTTGTAAGTGTGAACTCATGAAAACAATTGCCACAGGTAATATTACATTATTTATTTATTTATTTATTAAAGATTTATTTTTGGCATTTTAATGTGAATGAATGAATGAATGAATGAAGCCCTTTATTTGTCACTAGTCACAGGTACCAGCGAAATTGTCCATCAACCTGTCCATACATGCATACATACAATATGACAAGGGGGTAGACAGAACAGGAAGACAGGGAATTTGGAAGAAATACAGCATAACATGAGGAAGGGGAGGAGAAAAAAAACTACCACCCCAGACTATGCTCCTGTGGGGAGTACAGTGTGGGAACAGGAAAAAAACACCTCAGCAACATAAGCACATAATCAATACAACATAATACACGACTTGCAACAGGGGAGGGGGAGTGGGGGGATGGAGATAATCCAGCACAGGCAAACAGCCATCCGGTCCTGCAGCTAGAAAGCGCTGGTCACAGACCCGTTTGCCAGACTGGCGGTACAAAGCGGCGAAGGCGAGGGATTAGGGGTTGGGTTGGTGAATGCATATCAATATATATGTGAGTATGTGTGCGTGTATGTAAAAGTTCTTGTCTGTGTAGGCCTGTAGAGTCGCTACTCCTGGCATCAAATGTAGGTGCCTCAGTCCGCAGGATTGTTAAAGCGATACACAGCAAGTTGCCATGGAGACAACCTTGATCAGGTCCCAGACATAGTCAACAATCAGCAGGTTGTCTGTGGGATTGGGGGAAGGAACACAAGAGCGTCTCACTTCAGTGCTCTTCCGGGGGAGTTGTTGTTCCAACAGCGGCCTTGGCTGAGGCCATTGCTGGTTGATGGGAGCCGAAAGCAGATAAGATTGGGATTGTTTGGTCTTGGGGCGAATAGCCGCATTCCAATTTGCACAGCTACTCTCTTAGTCCATTCTGGTCTCCGAATCGGTCCTTTGCAAAGCCGTGAGCTTCTCCATGATGTTATCCATATTGTGGTTAATAGTCCCAGTCTCAGTGCTGACCACTCTGCCCACTGCTTGTTCATGACGGGCAGCCTTGTGAGGTTTTGGACAGCTGTTACCGTTTTCCGATTATCTCGATAAACCAGGGCAAAGCCTAATCCAATCAGCAGAAGACCTGTTATCATGGTTCCGAATAGGTAGATATCTTCAATGTCCTACACGGAAAGGGCCGCCAGACACACGACCCGCCACCTCTCCCAAGCGTCCATCGTGTAGCCAGCTGCGAACGTTCCGGCAGGGCAGTCAGGTTCCCCCGAACCCAAGCTTCTCGTCGAGAAGATGGTATCAATTGCGTTGAGAGATCAGTTGATCAAATCCATGATTTTTTAGATGTTTGGAGAGCAGTGCAGAGAGAGTCTCTCAGAGTAAGACAATAGACGAGACAAGAGCAAAGCAGGGAAGGTAAGGGGGAGGAGAGGGAGAAAAAATGTGACCACCTTCTATGAGAGCCAAACGAGAGATGTATTCTATAAATCAAAATATGTATTGCATTTATGAAGAAAACGTTCAGCACCTAAGTCTCTATCGCTATTGCCTCATGGTGTACAATGTCTTTAGGTGAATTAGGACTGTTTGTGATTTGGTTTTAGTGACTTAGGAGTCCTCTTGACTACTCCTAACGTTTCACAGATTTAGGAGCTAGTTTTAGTGCTAAAATGCTTTGTGAAATACTCTTAGAGCAAAAATGTAGGAGTCCTAAATTTAGGACTGACACGCCCATTATTTCTCATTGTTTCTCCTAAATCTGTAAGTTAGGAGCTACTTTTAGCCTTAAGATGTTTTGTGAATACGGCCCCTGGTGTTTGTTTGGTCACGTTATGTTATGGTGTGTTTATCAGCTTTTGTTGGATTACTTTGCCCGTATGGATTAAACTTCATATTGGATTTTTATCTTTCTGAGTCTTCATGTTTGTCTGCTATGCACACACCTGAAAATGTGACAGTTGTTTCCAGAGGATTCTACATGAGAATATAACTCTGGCTAGTGCTCCATATGTAGTGGTTCTTTAACGGTGACCACATACAATGTATTATTCTACTGTTTGGTTTCCCTATCGGTGAATCCTGTGTCTTCCCCTGGACGGAGCTAGCTCCATTATCAGTCGTTGTGCCTGGTAGTCTCCCCTTTGTCAGATGGAGCCCTCCACAGGATGTATTTTCCATATACTAACCTCCCCCTTTGGGTAGGATATGGTCCCCTTAGTGTTCCGTTCTCAATGAGAAGGAGAACACTACCCAACGTTAACAACCACGTTTACTCAGCCGTAAATAAAAGAAAAATCTTCCTTTCTCAATGAGGAGAATGCTCATTGAGGAGATACAGTTTAGTAGTTGTGGAGTTTAGTATAGGGACCCCTAGTATTGCTACCCACAAATATATATTTACCTGTTTTTTTAAGATATAATAGTTACACTCAGAAAACATCTCGGGTTACGTTTGTAACCGTGGTTCCCTGAATAAGGAACAAGACGCTGCATCAAGACGTGGTGGGAATGCCTCTGCGTGATTGCATCGTGAAGTTAAGGTTAAACATCCAAACAGGTCTTACTGGTGTACAGTGAAATCTGAATGGATCTCCCCTCGGTCACATGATCAGCTGAAATTGCAAACACTTTGAATGTGTACTGTGCTCCAGAAATTAGATCATTTATTTTGATAGAAGTGTTCTCAGTAGTCACATTCTTGTCTTCATATTCTACACGGTAACGGGAGCTTTGACTGCTTGGTTTAGTTTAGTAAAACAGAGAATGTTGTAATATCATCAGCTGTGAGGTTCATTATGACATCAGGCTCTGTGAGTGAAAAATTAGGAACATTTGGTGATTAAAATTTGCATTGAAACCTTTTTCAGGCTATATAGTGAGAAAAGGCATCAGCAATGATAAGAATGTTAGGATGAATTTGGTTTATGAAAAATGTCCTTTTACTAAAAACAAGGGAGCAAATGAGTGGTGGTGGACGTGGGAATAATGCTGCGTTCACACCACCTTGTATTTACCGGAATCTTGAGATGGCAACACGTAACGTTGTTTTCGGAGCTGTTCACGTCCTTTGACTGGGAATTATGCGTTTCTATGGCACCACTATCAACGCCTAAATGAACCCAAAGCGGTCAGGTGGCACACCGTCCACGTGGTACATGTGGGAGCTTTCAGAAAACTCCCAGCTTACAAGCTGTAATTACGAGCTCTACGAGGACGTGAACGCTTTTTACGAACCAGAATCTCGTAGTTACAGGAATTACGATATGGCGTGACCCTTACGAAAAAGAAGTTTATTCAAGTGTGCTATTAGTATACTTCTTTTAAACTAAAAATAAGAAAGTATACTTTCAGTCTACTTTTCATATACTTCTCAGAAATATACTTTACCTACTTCTGAGATATGAACTTAAAATTACACTTAAGTATACTGAAAGAAAAGTCTATTTGGCCTATACTTGGACTTTCTTTTGATTGAGATATACTTAAAAGTATATTTATAAAAGTATAGTATAAAAGTACATTGTTTGAAAATATTGATTTGTAAAGAAAACAGATATATACCAAATAGGAACATAGCAGTATTCTTAAAGTGCAAAAATAGTATATATAAAAGGTAAACTATAAGTGTGATGTTATGTTCTCTTAAAGAAAACATACAAGTATACTTACACTAAACTAGTAATTTACTGAGAGTATATTTCAAAGTGTACTTCTACTAAAAATGTACTACTAGTATTAAAATAGTAAACTACCAGTATACTTATAAGTTCACTTGTAGTACAGATGCAGTACAAATGAGAAACGTAGCTGTGAACTAGTTTACTACTGTTACACTTATAGTACACCTAAACGTATACTTCAATTGGGCCAATTTAGTCCCAAGCGGTATTGAAATAGTAAACTTACAAGTTTACTTCTAGTACATTGATACTAGTATACTTACTTCATAAAGTATACTTAAAAAAATATACTTGAACATTACTTAAGTATACCTGATAAAATGAACTTGAAGTATACTTCTTTTTCGTAAGGGGAACGCACCTTGATTCTAGTGCTTTTACAATTTTCTAGACAAAAAATATTGGTGGGTCAGATGTCAATGAGTTTAAACATACTGTGTCAGGAATCTAAGAGGGAGGACTCAAACGCAGGATGAGTGTTACAGGTTTATTGACAAGACAAGACTTAAGACGAGATATTGAGGGTGTGGTGGTGAACACAGTCCATCAACACTCAGACTAATGAGGAGTCATCAATGACTAAACGAGAGGGTGAGGTCATTGGAAACAAGGAAATAAACCAATTACAGTCTCATCTCCCATTCCCTTTAAAAGCCAGTTGCACTCGCACCATTGAGGATTCGCTATAGAGGGTATGCATGTGACATCACCGTCGACCGTTATGACTGTGGTCACGCCCGCTAAGTGGCAAAAGACTGAGCGGCAGCATTGGTTTTCAGCGTGAATGCCGCGAAAAACACACAAAACATATCCAAAACGGAAAAGAGCTTTGTGATTAACTGTACAAATAGATTTGACACAAAACCTGAGGTATATATTTAAATACTGCCGAAAGCTACAGAAAAAAGTAGCAAATGGATCTCTGTAATTCACAGAAACAACTGGACTCTAGGCAGAGAAACATGTATTTGCAGTTATCATTTTGTGTCAAAATTGTTGGATTTTGAGGTAAAATCAAACCGTATATATTGTATTGTTATATATTATGTTGACAACTCATCAATTAAATATTTTCCATTATATATTCTGCATAATTGGGACAAAAACTATCCTAGACTAACTAAACTATACTATAAAACTATATATGTTTTAGGGCTGGACAATATGACGATATATATAACATTGATATAAGTGATTACGCGGATTTAAATCTACCTATATTGTAGTTATATAAAATATTCACAGGCAGATTTGCTTTATGTATTTCCCCTGCATCGAAATCAGGCACATATAAATGTCAGGAAACACGACTCCTGGCTGCATGTCAATATCCATGGATTAGGTTTATTTGACAAGTTGTAAGAAACACTTTCGAGCCCAACCTTTCCCACACAGCAGGAGACTCCTAGGCGGATCCGCATTCAAGTCGCCAAACCCGGATCCGCGTTGTGCTCAGTACTGTGCGTATTGCCACCTAGTGGACTCTTCTTTCCTGCTTGCGCATGCGCTGTTGCACGCGCACCGTCCGCGCGGTCTCGAAATTTGGGCTGCACGCGGAAGGGGTCTGCGGCCGGTGTAATTAGTGTAATTCGTTAGTTTTACTCGCGTTTTCGCAGTTTCCCTATTAAATCCAGTCACTCAGCAGGTTCTTTTACCACTCAGTGCAGCTGAGGGAGCACGTTCCGGCGGGAAAGTGACGTCGATGCATACCCTCTATTTACAAGGCGGAATTTGCAAGCGGAAAAACTGAACGTGTCTATAATGAGGAAACGGATCTGCTCGTGCGTGAGGTTAAAGCGCGCGAGCAGACCATCTACGGGAAAAAAGATAATAATCTTTTACACTGTAATCCTTTTATTTCTAATATTTGGCATGTTTGTGTGCTGCTGCGCGTCCCTGTGTGGATAATAAGCAGAGTGAACGTGCGTTGTGCACCCGCATAGAGGCGCATATTACTAACGCGCTCTTTAAAGCGGAACTCAGTAAGATTTGCGAAGCTCCCCCTACAGGTTCTTTCAGTGAATCACACTGTCGTAAATACTCCAAGCGCAGCTCTGGATTTCAACGACTACAACGCTCACCAGCGCAGTAGTTTTGCAAATACAGTACAAGAAATCTTGATGGAGGTGGGTAATTTTTGAAATTGTCTTATAAAGTCATAATATATACATTGTTTTTGAATTACCATAAAGCATTTTGTCACTCTCGCGTGAATGTGAAATTGAGGCGAGATTGTGTCGGGTCGGCGCAGCTCAACATGCAAGTGCCGTTTTCTGGCGTAGACGTGCCAGAGGGGGTTAGTGCACGCCTCAAACACACCACTACAAGACAATTAAACTAAAAGCCTATATGAAATGCCATAGAGGTTACATAATTGTTCAGACACTTTGCATCACAGAAATACATTATATTTTAAAGTATATGATAGAATACCATTATTTTAAATTGTAATAATATTTCACAGTATTGCTGTTTTTTCTGTATGTTTGATATACACCATGATCATGATCACAGAGGGTTTTTTCACAGCCTACCTGACTGAAAGAGCTCATTATTATGCAGCTTATTAGAGCTTCTTTAAGCGATTCTTTTGTCTTCTCAGGTGTAAATGACCCATTATTCATGATGATTCACGCCTCATCGCATACTGTGTTTCTTGACAAAAAGTGTCTTACAAAAACTAAATCAATATATTGTTATAAATGAAAGAGTAGGCAGGATAATTTTTACATAATTTTGAAGCAAAAACTCTAGTTTACAATCTCCAATACACAGAAGTCTTGTGAACACAGATTTAATATATTTTTTTGGCCTTATTTCAGTGACTTAGGTTTTTTGTTTTTTCAATAACCACGCATAAACGTTATTCCTTCAAAAATACAAACATGTACATACATGTTCCTCACATATTATGGTAGCCTAGTTTATTCTGAATACAGTGTAATGACACTTTTTCCATTAATATGTTTATGAACAACTGAAAAAAGAACAAATGTCAGGGCATGTCAAAACTTCTCCAGGCCCCAAATCAGCCTCAGACTCCAGAGGGTTAAACACCATCACTCCTCTTGAGCTAGTTGATATCCAGCCTTCAAATTCCCCAACCACTACCTTTTCGAACTTTGAAACAGTGAAGTACAGTGAAGTCCGTGAACTCTACTACCAGTATTTTAGATCCGGTTCCCTGCTCGGTTATTATGAACTGCCTTGCATCAATCTGCCCTTTTATGACTTCAATTGTGAACTTGTCATTGACTTCTGGAATTGTTCCTCCAGAACTAAAAATAGCTGCCATTACACCAGTCCCTAAGAAGACTGGCTGTGATGTTTCTGATTTGTCCAAATACAGGCCTATTTCTAACCTCCCATTCTTGGCTAAAGTTCTTGAGCGTGTTGTGGCTATTCAGTTAAATAATCACCTAGCACTTTCAATCTGGGTTCAGAAGAGGGCATAGTACTGAAACCGCTTTAATTAGGGTCGTAAATGATCTTCTTATCGCGGCAGATTCTGGTGCATGCAGTATTTTGGTCTTATTAGACCTCAGTGCTGCTTTTGACACTATATGTCACTCTCTTCTGCTTGACAGGCTGGAAAATTGGTTGGGTCTTTCTGGAGCTGTCCGCAATTGGTTTCAGTCTTATTTAACGAATCGTGCCCAGTTCGTTAGCTTGGGTAACTACAAATCTGATACCGTGCCTGTTCGACAGGAAGTTCCCTCAGGGTTCAGTATTGGGTCCAATTTTATTTAACATTTATATGCTTCTGCTTGGGCAGATCATCAGGAAATATGGTCTTGGGTATCACTGCTATGCGGATGATACGCAGATTTACATCACCACTAGCCCTGAAGTCCATTGCTCATTAATAGCTTTGTGTGGTTGTTTAGCAGAGATCAGTATCTGGATGCGGACTAACTTCCTGATGCTGAATGGCTCCAAAACGTCTCGGGATACAGATGTAACCCTGGTTCCCTGAGTAGGGAACGAGACGCTGCGTAGAAACGCATTGGGAACCTTCTGTGTGATGTCATCACTGAAGCACTCCTGTATCTAACCAATCGCGTAGCGAGACGTCAGAGACGGGTGACGTCACGGACCAGGAACTATAAAGCATACCCGGATGCAGAGCACGCTAGCTTCTGGAATAAGTCTGAAGCAAGCACTCACAAGTATGCAGGGGGTACGGCGAGAGACGCAGCGTCTCGTTCCCTGCTCAGGGAACCAGGGTTACATCTGTAACCCGAGACATTCCCTTTCGTCGGAACTGTCGACGCTGCGTAGAAACGCATTGGGAGCGCAATCCCAACTATGCCGTAGCTTCAAGTACTTGTCAAAGTTATCTTTACAGGACGGATGACCCCAGAGTGGAGCCCACATCAAGGTTATAAAACCTCACAAACGTGTGTTGGCATGACCAACCCGCCGCAACACATATCTCACTGATGGACACTCCCGCCATCAGAGCAGTGGATGCCGCCATACCCCTTTCATCCTGGAGCACAATGGGACCTGGGATACTGGTAGGGACCTTTGGCACATAGCCCGGTCTCGGATATAGGAATGCTTTCACCATTCCTGGAGCAAATTCAAGATATGAAGGGGCAACAGAAAGTGCTTGTAAATCTCCTATCCTCTTCAGAGAAGTGATAGCTAATAATAAAATGGTTTTTAGAGTGAGGAACCTTTCAGGAACCTCCTCTAGTGGTTCGAAGGGCGCCTCATCCAGCCCTCGTAATACCACCGCCAAGTCCCAGGCCGGAACCCTTGTGCGCACTGGAGGCCTCAACCTCAGTGTGCCACGGAGGAAGCGTGTAACGAGGGGGTCTCGTCCTAACGAGGAATTCCCCTCAAGAGGAGCATGATAGGCCGATATGGCCGCCACATAAACCTTCAAGGTTGAGTGAGATAAACCCTCCGAGAATTTTTCTTGGAGGAAGCCTAGCACAGAGCTAGTAGGAGACTGGACAGGGTCCATATTATTTCGTCTACACCATGTAGAGAACAAATTCCATTTATAGGAGTACAGCTTACTCGTGGCGGGAGCTCTGGAATTGAGAATGGTCTCCACAACCTCAGTTGGGAGACCGGCGTCTATGAACCTGGCCCCCTCAGAGGCCAGGACCATAGCTTCAATGTTTCTGGGCGGGATGTAGAATCGCACCGCCCACTTGCGACAGGAGGTCCTGTCTGAGGGGAAGCTCCATCGGGGAGCCGTCTAGTAGGGACACTAAGTCCGAAAACCATATCCTGGTTGGCCAGAAAGGGGCTACCAGTATTAGGCTGACCCCTTCCCGGCGTACTTTTTCCAGAACTCCCGGGAGCAGAGCAAACGGGGGAAAGGCGTACAGACGTAGCCTCGGCCACGTCTGTACCATCGCATCCAGCCCCAGAGGTGCTGGATGCGACAGGGAGTACCAGCGCGGGCACTGGGTTGACTCTCCCGAAGCAAACAGGTCGACCTCTGCTCGACCGAAGTTTTTCCAAAGGAGCTCCACCACCTCTGGGTGGAGTCTCCACTCCCCGGGTCTCGGCCCCTGCCTCGACAGGGCGTCTGCTCCCACATTTTGATGCCCTGGGATATAAGTTGCCCTCAGTGAGAGCAACTTCCCCTGGGACCATAGGAGGATCTGACGGGCCAAGTAATACAGTTGGCGAGACCGCAGACCCCCCTGATGGTTTATATATGCGACCACTGCTGTGTTGTCCATACGGACCAACACATGATGGCCCCTCAGGTCTGGGAGAAAGTGTCTTAATGCTAAGAACACCGCCATCATCTCCAGCCGATTTATGTGCCAGGAGCACTGATGGTCCTCCCATAAACCCTGAGCTGGGCAACCACTCATGATCGCCCCCCAGCCCGTGAGGGAAGCATCTGTCGTAAGCATTACGCGACGACCAGAAGTCCCCAACACGGGTCCCTGGGACAGGAACCAGGGATCTTTCCACATGACCAGAGCACGAAGGCATCGCCGCGTGACTTTGATCATGCGAAAAGGATTTCTCCTCGGAGAAAACCCCCTGGTCCTGAGCCACCACTGTAAGGGTCTCATGTGCAGAAGGCCAAAAGGTATAATGTTGGACGCAGCTGCCATCAGACCCAGCAGTCTCTGAAACTGCTTTACAGTGAGTGACCGGCCTAACTTCACCCCTTTCACGGCCGCGAGAATGGAACTCACACGAGCAGGAGACAGATGTGCCTGCATCGTGGTGGAGTCCCAGACTACACCTAAATAATTGGTGGTCTGAGCCGGAACCAGCACACTCTTTTTGGCATTGAGCCTCAACCCAAGCCTTTTCATGTGAGACAGAACAACATCTCGATGTTGAACTGCTACCTGCTCTGATCGAGCTAAAATCAACCAATCGTCGATGTAATTCAGTATGCGGATGCCCTGGAGTCTCAACGGAGCCAAAGCTGCATCCACACACTTCGTGAATGTGCGGGGTGATAATGATAGGCCGAACGGAAGAACCCTGTACTGGTAAGCTTCGCCCCCGAAAGCAAACCTGAGGAACCTCCTGTGTGAAGGATGGATGGACACATGAAAATATGCATCTTTCAGGTCTATCGCCACAAACCAGTCCTCGGACCTGATCTGTGGGACAATTTGTTTGAGTCTAAGCATCTTGAACTTGAGCTTTTGTATTGAGCGATTTAGCACACGTAAATCTATGATAGGACGAAGTCCCCCATCCTTCTTGGGAACAATGAAGTAATGGCTGTAAAAGCCTGACAGCTTGCTGGGAGGAGGAACCCTTTCTATAGCTCCTTTTTGCAAGAGTGTCATAACCTCTTGTTCCATGACCAGAGACTGCTCCGGGGTTACCACTGTGGAAAGAACCCCATTGAATCTGGGCGGGCGAGACCCGAACTGAATTCTGTAGCCCTTTTCTATAGTGAGCAGCACCCATTTCGATATGTTCGGTAGAATTTCCCATTCTGCCATAAAATCTACTAAGGGAACCAGTCTCTCGAGACTGGTCTCTGGTGTTTTTTGAGCACTTGACTCGATACTCTGACGCGGCGCACCGGCGGAGAATAAACAAATCAAGTGGCCGGCCCAGAGGGTCGGCGGGGACCGCTGTGCCCTGACACACACTGGGTGGCAGGGTTGACAGACCGGCCCCCCTGAGGGCGCCGAAGGGGAGCGGAGAATAGGTATATTTTTCCCCGACTTCCTTCGGAGGGGACCACCCTCATCGGTTCCTGACCCACAGATGTCAGGACCGCTTCGAAGCCTTCCGTGCAATAATGACGGCCCGCAGGTCCGTCTTACCCTTGGAAGGCTTCTGTTGAGCGGGCCGACCCGATCCCCTGGCTTTCTGCGGGGGAGCTCGGGCAGCCACGCTCACTTTCTGTTGCGCTCTGTGGTGCGCCGAGGAGCTCGTTGACGGCCGAGGCTGCTCCCGCTCAGCAACCTCGGGGGGATTTTTTGACCTGCGGGAGAGGAACCTCTGAAACGCCGCTGCCTGTTTTTTAGCCTCCTGGAACCTCTCGACGACTGTTGTAACAGTGTCGCCGAAGAGGCCCACAGGAGACAGGGGCGCGTCCATCAGGGCAGCTTTGTCTCGCTCCCTGATGTCTGAGAGGTTCAGCCACAAGTGCCTCTCCGTGGTGGCCCGGAGAGCCAGGTCAGTTGCCATCCTGATTTCCTGGATGCACTCAAATGTGGCCTCCCCGCTATCATCAATATCCCCCAGCAGGTCTGCTTGATATGCTTGAAGCAGCGACATGGTATGTAGACATGCCGCTGCCTGACCTGCTGCCGCATAAGCTTTGCCCACCAAGTTTGACGTTGTTTTCAAGGGCTTGGTGGGCAACGTCGGGGCCTTAAGTGACGATGCAGTCGCGGGTGAGAGATAGCCCGCGAGCGTCTCTTCCACCCGGGGCATCGCCGCATATCCGTGCTGCTTCAGCCCCACGATGTTACTATACACAGAAGTTTGGGGGCTGAAGACACGGTGCTGCACAGGCAGACCCCGACGCTGGGGTAGTGACCGAGCGGGCAGGAAGCGCTCATCCAACTTGCTTTTCGGTCTTGCCGCTGGCCAATCAATTTGTAATTTGGCCACAGCCCTGGTCACTACCTCCAGGAGCTCCTCGTATACTGGGGAAGAGGATGGCGAGTCCTCATCCCCAGCTCCGACGCTCACCACATCAACCTCCTCGGAGGAAGAGAGGTGAAGCGCCGGTGTCTCTCTCTGGGAGGAAGAAACCGCAAAGCGTGCTTCCACCACCTGAGAAGAGACACTGGGGCTGGCCCCTCTGCCAGCTCCATTTGCGAACCCCACGAATGAAGCCGCCGCTGTGCCTCGGCAACAGCGAGACCCGACCCGTGGGGAACGCCGACCGAAGCACCCTCTTTATTAAAAAATCGTGATCTGAGGACTCTGAGGGTGAGCTTTTCGCAATGTACACAGACAGCTCCCTCGAGAGCTGCCTGTGCATGCTCAACCCCTTAGACAGACGACACACATTTCGTGTGTATCCCCTTCAGGAATGAACCTGGTACAGGGATGAACACACTGTTTGAAGCGCCTGTCCTCCGCCATTTTAGATCGTTTTTTTGCCTTATATATATATGTGTGTGTTTGTGCACTAAAACTCTTGTCCTCAGACAAAGAGATTTTGCTGCAATATGAGCGAGACAAACAACAGTAAATAAGACAGACAAGATAACATGGAGCGCTTGCTGAAGACAACAGAAGCTAGCGTGCTCTGCATCCGGGTATGCTTTATAGTTCCTGGTCCGTGACGTCACCCGTCTCTGACGTCTCTCTACGCGATTGGTTAGATACAGGAGTGCTTCAGTGACGACATCACGCAGAAGGTTCCCAATGCGTTTCTACGCAGCGTCGACAGTTCCCACGAAAGGGAACTGAACTGATGCAGATTGGTACAGTGGCGGCTACTCGTAGGGCCGAGCAGATCAGTTTGATTGTTGATTCCAGCATGGTAATCCCCACTTCACAGGTGCGAAATCTTGGTGTCATTTTTGATCCACAATTAACATTTGAAGCACACATAAAACACATCTCGAAAACTGAATTTTTCCACCTGAGAAACATAGCTCGACTTAGACATTTTCTCTCTTTTGCAGACACAGAAAGGCTTATACATGCCTTCATAACAACTAGGTTAGATTACTGTAATGCCTTGTTCTCTGGCCTTCCAGCCAAATCGTTGAGCAAGCTTCAGTATATACAAAATTCTGCCGCTCGTGTGCTCACCCGTACTTCTCCTCGTGAACACATTACACCGGTTCTTTCACAATTACACTGGCTTCCCATAAATGCGAGAATTGATTTTAAAATTCTTATTTTAACATACAAGGCACTTCATGGGACTGCACCTGAGTATCTTTGTGATCTCATCAGTCCTTATACTCCATCACGCTCTCTTCGCTCTGCTAACTCTCTTTCACTTCACCAGCCTTCATGTAAGCTAAAGACCATGGGGGAAAGAGCCTGTCACGTTAGCACAAGAGACGAGAAGGTGAGATCCAAGCGCAGTATTTATTAAGGGTAATCCACAATCGTAATCCAGACAGGCTAGGGTCAAATTCCATAGATCAGTCCACATAAACAGAAAACCAGGAACAAAGAGCACGTAACACAAAACACAATGAACCACAAACAAAGGCAGAAACAACAGAGTATAAATAGACAGAAACTAATGAGGAAACACAAAACAGCTGGGTGTAATGACATGGGATAATTGTCCGGAAAGTGTGTTATGGGTAATGTAGTCCGACAGGTGACAAAGAGTCCTCGTTGGAGTGCCCTCTGGTGGCTAAACAGGGCACTCCAACTCATGATCATGACAGAGCCTTTTTATACAAAGCCCCTAAGCTATGGAATGTGCTTCCTCTGCCCGTCAGAAATGCACCAACGTTGGGTCACTTTAAAAAGTTGATTAAGACACATTTATTTAAGACTGTCTTTCTCTAATGAATTGTTGTATTGCTTTTGTTGTTTTTGCTTTATTTTATTACTGTAGCGCTTTGGGTTTAAGAAAAGCGCATTATAAATAAATGTATTATGCTCAGATACTTCTTATGATCAGACTGATGGCTGGGCCCATAGTAATTATTTCTGTCTGCCCGCTTTTTCGGTTTGATAATAAGAGGATCTTTTAGGCTTAAAAGAACCCTAGATTCTATCCTTTTCATGTAAAAAAGAGTATTAGGATCTTCGGTCTTTTAACTGCAGGAATATGAGATGGGTCTATTTTATGTTTTTAAAATAAGACCTTGTTTTCCTGTATAGTTTTTCTGAGCATGTTGTTTATCAGGAGGTTGGCCCATCTTGAGCTGAGGCTCTGAGACAGGGCCAGAGGTCCAGTATGGCCGCTCAGGCACCTCCTCCTTTCAGAGCGGGTGCAGAGATGGCTGGACTCGAGGAGGAAGAAGCAGGTTTGAGGAGGTGATTGATTACATACACCAATAACGTCTGTGATCGATTCCCTCTTGTTGCGGGGGCAACATTGCATTTGCCCTCGCCCCTTCTTCCTCCGCCTCCTGAGTTTGAGATCTTTCTACTTGCTCAGGTGCTTCTTTTACAGTTAGGCTGTCGGCTGGCCTTTTGATAATTTTTTTTTTTCTAAAGGCCGCCTTCTGGCTTGATAGTGAAAGTGCTTTTAGGCTTAAAAGAACTTTTGATTTCATCCCTCTTCATGCATTAAAATAAGGAGGGAAAATCTTTGTTCTACGAGCTGCAGGAAGGTAAACTGGGTCTATATTTTTATGTTTATAAAAAGTGTAGACCTTGTTTTTCCTGTATAGCTTTCCTGAGCATGTAGTCAGTAAAGTTAGAAGGGGTTCTTTTGGGCAAAATAACTGTAGCATTAGGTTGGCTAGTTTTCAAAACATGCAGGCCGCTATTTTGTAGCCTCCTATGTTAGAGTAGCTTCTCAGCTAATACTTTAGTTTGGTTTGAGTTAACACTCGTCGCTTCAGTTATTTGTGTGCAGGACTGCTTATCGGCCGCCTGACACTGTTTGCTTGCAGTGCTTCATTTTCTCCTCATATTTGAAGGATTCAAAATGAAGCCCAAGATTTGCTTGGCCCAGTAGGCCTTAGATAGCGGCTAGGCTAGAGCTAGGTTTAGGTGTTTGTTTGCTACATCACCCGTATTATTACTATCCCTGTGTGGTTGTATAGTTCCTAGTTCTGGCCTCCTCCTGAGGGAGTTGTTGGCCGTATGCCCATTTCCCCTTCAATGTGAAAATGTAGGTGCTATGGCTGAGGTTAACAGTTAAGGTTATATAGGCTGTTATTAGCCTTCCTGGTGCTGTTTTTCCCAGGTGGTAGGTCCTTATCTTTGAGGAGATAAGTTATGCAGTGCTGCTAGGCCCCACTTTTTAGAACTTTTGTCATGCTTATGGTCTTCACATGAGCCCCTTGAATTATATTCAAGTTTGAGCATACGGTGCTAAATGTTTTTAGCTTTCGGCCTCAAGGGTTCAATACAGATCTCAGATCTCTTTTGTGATAGCTTTTATCCTGTTTGGATGGCATGTATTACAAAGCATTTGCGTTTGCTTTGGGTTCTAAGCTTTAGCCCTACATACTTTCAATATATGTGAGCTTACTCTAGTGCTGCCACAGGTCAGCGCCTGTTTCTGTGATAGCAGGCTGTGATTAGCCTCTATCTATGAACGTGGTGTTTTGTTGTACTCCCCGTTTAGGGTTTGTGTTTCACTGTGCATCACCTGTTGGATTGCACACTCAGGTTGAGTGTAGAGAGACTTATTCTGGTTAGAATAGTATGTTCTTTGGTAGCTCCCAGTCTATCATGACCACAGCAGCTGTTTTACATATGCTGTCAGATTGTTGGCTCTCTTTTGGTAGCCTCTCTCTTAATACAGCTTGTTTCTGGGCGCTGTTGGTTTACGATCGTGAGTTTGCTCACTTAGTTTAGCACTGCCTCAGGCTTATGCTCATGTTGTTTGAGGTAGCAGGCATTGCAGGCCTTCCTTAGACCATGATAGCATATTATGTGTACTGGGTACATTGCCTGTTGGAATGTGTACACCTAAGCTCAGATTGTGTAAGCTAGTTACCCTCAGTAAACTTTAGGGTTTAGTGCTGGTCCCTTTTTTGAGCTCGGGTCTTGTATATGACCACTGGTTGGCGCCACATGGTGCTAAAAGTAGTAAGACTTGCCAGGCCTCCTTTGTAGCCTCTGTGTTGGCCCAGCTGGGTTGGTTCTATCTAGACTCATTCCATGGTTGAGTCTTGTTTTATGACTCACGCCGCCATCGGCCACGCCCACCTCTGTATGAGTAGGCCCTAGGTCAGGCCACTCGTAGAGTTCTGTGGCGCAGTGTGTACTCCTCTTACTCCTCCTTTCAGTCTGCATGTTGGCACAGCTTTGTGTGGGTTTCTATGTGACTCATCACCATGGATGGGTCATGATTGCCACTAGCTGACGCAGTGTGTTTAGGGGTTGTAGGCCTTCGCAGGCCACCTATGTATCACGCTGGAGTTTGGCTTTGTAATCCTCTCGCTTAGAGAGTAAAAGGTGCTTTTACTGAGTACATTTTCTGTGTGGCTTGCCTCTCAAGGTGAGTTCTTGTGTTAAAACCAACTGTTTGTCTGGTTTTATGCATTTGCTTCCTTGAGCTTGGTTTCCTTTAGCTCTAGTTGAGCTAGGTAGCTACCTTGTTTGTTACTCGGTTCTATTTTGCTCCTTGAACTTTAGTGGCCGNAAAGTTTGTTATGAACTTCTTCCTACTCCTTTTTGAACATGAGAATTTCTATAATAATTTTGGAGGATTGTGCTGAGAAGTATATGATTTAAATTTAGCTGCTATTTTAATTTAATTTTATATATGTATGCATGTCTGTATATATATTTTTATTTACATGTTCAAATAAACTAAACTAAACAATATTTTGCTCCTAGAACTTTAGTGGCCGCTAGCTGACGCCGCGTGTGATGGGTAGGCCTTAAGGGCCTCCTTTGGGAGCATGCTGGCATGTACCTTTTTGAGTGTTTTCTCTGACAATTTTACTGAAAACAGTAAAAAGGGATTTGTGTCGCTGGCTGGCCAGGGCTCGGGCTGACTGATGACCTCCTTTTTAGTCGGTCTGTTTAGCCTGATCCTTGATAACACTGCCACGAGCTGTTGCCACGTGTCTGCTGAGGTTATAGGCCCATGGGGCCTTTTTTAGCACGTGATGGCGTACGCTGTACTCCTCTTGCTTAAAGAGTAGAAAGGTGCTTTTACCGAGTACACTGCTCGTTAGATTTTGTTGGACGGGCTGTTTCGTGGGCACTCACAGCTACCTAATTACTTGGTTGGTCATGCGCTCAGCATGCTATGTTTTCAGTCGAATGGCCTTATGGGCCATCCTGAATACCACCATATGAATTGGGTTCTTGGTGTGATATTAGTTCATTTGTAAGAACTTTAGTTATGTTGTAGGCCCCTTCTGGTCGGCCTCCATGACTATGTGCCTACAGTATGGTCTGTCTGTTAGGTTGAGCTTCGTACTTCCCTTTGGGTTGACTGCATAATTGTGCTTAGCCCCCTAAGCTGGTCATTGGTTGTAGAATTCTATGAAGTCTCCAGTTCAGACTAGCCCTAGGCTGGTTTGTGCTCCCCTGTACCAGGGTTTTTCTAGCGCACAGCCTCCTCAGTGCTTTAATCAGACACTGAGTAGATCCTAGGATGAGTGGATTATTTTTATTGAGTTCCGCTCTCCAGGATGCCCATCTCTGCCCGTGGGTTTGAGTTGCTTACTGCTCTTTTGCAGTCCCTCTTATCTGCTCTCTTCTTTGAAGAATGCGCTTTGGAGATTCTGTGTATCAGACAGGGCTGGCCCAGACTATGTTTTGCTTTCGCTAGATTTGTACGGCCTCCTTGGTGGCGTTGGGGGTGACTTCGTTTCCCTCTAGTGACTGGCTGGGGTTCTGTTTGGTTTCCTGGCCACATTCCCTTTAAGGGACCACTTCCCACGGATTGCTGGTCCCAGATGCCTTGAGCAGCCTTGGAAGGCTTTCTGCGGAAGGCCTCTTTTAGGCTCAGATTGGGATGTTGGCCATAGGGAATGCTGTCACTGACAGCCTTGGGGGGAGTTGCTCCCGGCTTTTCTCTGGAACTGCCGGACGTTTGTACAGACATTTGGCATGCACTCCCCTCCAGCATGGCGGCGTGGGTATATCGTTCCTCATAACGGTAAACGCAGAGTTGAGTTCCCTTTCGAAAGGGAACGTCTCAGGTTACGTATGTAACCATGGTTGCCTGAGAACAGGGAACAAGACTCTGCGTTACACTGCCATGCTTCGGGTTGCCTGCTGAACAGTCCCTCAAAGACGAATAGGTGTTGACTGCTTCCTCAGGCACTCCCTTTATACATCACGGTTCGCGCCGTAGTGACGTCATAGGCTGTCGCCGGCCAATAGGATTGGAGTGGTGTGATTCTTGGCATTTTGAACACCTGTCACGAGTGACAGTTCCCCATAGCGGTAAACGCAGAGTCTTGTTCCCTGTTCTCAGGGAACCATGGTTACGTACATAACCTGAGACGTTTTCCTGGTTTTGGTCAAGAGCCTGATAGTGTTTTGTATGAGCTGCAACCATCTAATTGTCTTTTGGCCAGTAAGATGTCCAATCTACTCTGCTGTTAATGAAAGCATGAATAAGCTTCTCTAGATATTGCTTGATCTGATTCATGCTATGTTTTTAGATGGTAGTAGGCTGGTTTATTTATGGGTTTGATGTGGCTCCTGAAGCTAAGATCTGAATTCAGGATAAAGACTCCTTCATGTTTAGTTTTTAGACCCCTGGAGTCAAGGGATGCATTCACATTTGAGGTTTTATCTTTATTGCCCAATACAATGACCTCTGTTTTGTCTTTATTTAACTGAAGAACATTTTGGCACATCCAGCTGTTAATTTTAGACTATTCTACAATCGCTGTACTTTGCTCAGACTGCATCCTACTTATCAAGTAACTAATACAACAGTTTACTGGCTTTGAAACCTGAAACGCTCTGTGAGTTTGGGATTCTACACTGACAAGACCCAGAGGCCTACACAGCAGTGGACTTGTCTACCATCACTAACCGATGCAGGCTGAGGCACAAGCGATGTGAGAGACGATGCAAACGCAGCACTCGCACGGCGATTAGCGTTAGGCTAAAGGCTACACACACAAAAAATAAGTTTTATTTATATAGCGCTGTTCCACAGCTCAAGGTCACTTTACATAGTGCTATACAATACATTGGCCACATACAGCCACATTATCCAAAATACGTATTAAATAGATACGTTTTTAGCAGAGTCTTGAAGGTAGACAAAGATGATATATTACGAAGTGTAAGGGGTAGTGAATTCCATAATTTAGGAGCATTAACACTAAATGACCTACCACCTATAGTGAACAACCGCAAATGAGGAATGGACAAAAGTCTAAGCTCAAGAATCAGGCAGGAGAGTAGGAGTAGAGTAGATCAGACAGATATGGAGGCACAAGACAATTTAATGCCTTAATTATTAGAAGTAATATCATAAAGTGAATACGTGATGCCACGGGTAGCCAGTGAAGATCATGCAGTAGAAGAGTAATGTGAGCAGAACGTCTGGTGGAGGTGAGAACTCTTGCTGCGAGTTTTGAACATACTGTAATCTTGCAATAAGTTTTTTAGGCAGATCTAGAAATAGAGCATTGCAATAATCCAGACATGATGTGATTAATGCATGAATTAAGATTTCAGCATCAGCTAGAGTGAGAGAAGTCTGAAGACGTACAATATTACGAAGATGGAAAAAAGAGTTTTTTTAACGACAGAAGAAATATGATAGACAAAAGATAGAGTTGAGTCAAATAAGACACCAAGATTACGGACAGATGAAGAAGGCTTAACATGAACCCTGTGAATTTCAAAGGACAGGTTCATCCTTTTGACTGAGGTAGCAAAGCCAATCATCAATATTTCAGTTTTGTTATTAAATAGTTTAAGGAAATTCAAGGACATCCAATGCTTGATATCCCATAAAGGTGGTGGAAGGCAAATTTGAATGTCATCAGCATAGCAAAGAAATTGAAGTCCATGCATGTGTATGATGTCACCAAGTGTATATGTATAAATGATAAACAGAAGTGGAAAAAGAACTGAACCTTGAGGAACACCCTGTGAAAGCAGATCAGTGGCAGATTTATACACCTGTATGGTGATGTTGCTGATGTAGGAAATGAACCAGGAAAGAGCTGAACCAGTGATACCGATATCAGAAAGGCGAGAGATTAGTACTTCATGGCAGGCTGTGTCAAATGCAGAGTAGGCCTACACGATTAATCGGACGATTATAAAAATCACATTGAAATCACGCTTGAACAGTGCAATTATGAAATCGCAAAGGCTGCAATAATTTTTTATGCGAGGCTTGTCAATGAAGAATGGCTCCAAATACTAATCCATCTGAAAGCACTGCGAGTTAGAGTTGCTTATAATGTACATTTGAAAAGCAACATTTAATAACATGTTTTTACTCCAAACTCACTTCACAACGACAGTTTAGCATCTTTCTGTGAGATGTGGCTTCTTACACAGAAAAAAGGCAGTTGTGTGTTTATTAGTCATGTTTAAAGGGATGTTTGTCTTCATGAGTAAATGTTAAGAGAATATCTCCATTTCAAGGTTTTTAACGTCACAGGACGATTTTGTGAAGCAGTAATTTTCCATTGCATTTGCTTTGGTATAATAACACTTGTTGGATTTGTACTGTTCAGGCGAAGTCTGAGCATTGAAACATACCAACTAAGATTATTCAATAAACTCTGCTCTTTTATTATCATCACTTTGTCTCCTGCCTCTGCATTTCCCTAGCTTTCTCAGTCAAACTCTCAGGCTGATAGAAGACTGTTTATAGAGTTTTGGGTACCAGACAAGACTTGCTATTGACAGGTTTTACTAGTTTTGGACAACAGACAAAACTGATATCTTTTGACAGGATCCGGCTTTTATTAACATTTACACAACATTTTTGTTCATTAAAACAAATACTACTGGTTTTGATATTTTATGAATACATTTTAATTCTCTTAAGTGTCTAAGTATGTTTTGGGGTACCTGTACGGGTAAATTAAACACATTTTAACAATAACAATGGAGCTGCTAAATATTTAAATGAACCACCATAGACCACAAAATAATGCAACAGCGCATCTCGTTGGGCATAAACCAATAAGCTATTTGTTCTAAACCATCAATCATCATACAAACACCAAATAAAGAAGGTCTCTTACCTGCAGAATAAAGAAGAACAAAAGTCCTGTTCTTTTCGATACAGTTTTAAAAGAANGTGTCCTGAAACAGGTTAGTGAAGCGGTGTCCAATGTCCAAAAGTGTTCTTTTGTCGTAAGTGATCAGTGCAGAGGTTATGTGTGTAAAAAGAGAAAGCAAAAGTAGGTAAAAAAGTAAATAAAAACACAATCTAAGCGGAGCGACCTGGACGGCGACCGGACTCAGCGGCGCCATCTTCAACATACAGTTTTAAAAGAAAAGCATGCCATCTTATTTCATGGATTCTGAAGTTTGTCCTCAACTTTTCTAAGCAATGGACTACTCTACATCCTCTTTAAACTGTCTGGTCCTAGTCAAAACCGCACCAATTACTGATGTGAGAGATGTGAGCTCTTGCTCAAGGTGGAGCCTGACTGCTGTGACCAGAGTTAAATTTTACACTTAATGTGATGAGTGCTATTCCATTCCCTCAATCCAAACAGGAATTTATATTTTAAAAGGCCACTATATCCCCCCACCCGTTTTTTAAAATGGATTTATTTATTTATTTTACTTATACAGTAATATCAAACGAGACCCTGCAAACATTTTTTTTTTTCAATTTTACATCCTTGTAATATTTATATCACCATATTATAAACAATTGTTATTTCCACCAATAGATAGATAGATGGATCGATTAATATCTCTGATAAATGTAGGCAAAAACATTCAGCCAGGGGGAGGGGCCTTTTTCACTTTCAGCACATGTCTCTCAAAAGGTCTGTGCTTGGTTCTGCCATTTTCATATATAATATAAATGCAATAAAAATGCACAGAACATTTTGTTACATAATAATGATAATGATTCCATCCCCTCAATCCAAACAGGAAGTTATATTTTAAAAGGCCACTATATCCCCCCACCCCTGTATTTTAAATGTATTTATTTATTTATTCATAAACATGAATGAACACCAACAAGTATGTTGAAAGATACAGTACAGTATACCGAAATCCATATCATGTCAAATGTAATCGCTCAATCTTTGTTTCAACCGTGGAAAGAAGTCAATAAAACAGCTTGTAAACAATAACGTCACATTTACCTCAGAAAAGCCGTTCAATGTCCAAAAATTTGTTAGTCAGCTAGAAAAGTGAACTTAGAGAGCAGCATTTTGCACTTCAAATGTGCAAACTTTGCACAAAATTCGCACATTTTTTAATATAAACATTTAAATGATGGCTGTCATAAAACGGATATATTCACACATTAAATAGTAATTTAATGTGTGAATATATCCGTTTTATGACAGCCATCATTTAAATGTTTATATTAAAAAATGTGTTGAAACATAATTATGTCATTAAAAATGTATTACTGTAACATTATTAATTTTAACCTTTAATATTATAGGCTAATTATGTACCAACTGGAGTTAAATATAGTTTACATTAGTTGAGAGATTTTTTTTCTTTGAGGAAATTTGCCATGTACTGTACCTGATAGGCCCCAAATTAATCATTACTGAATCAAAGTAAATCGAATCACATACTTGTGAATCGAATCCAATTGAAATTTGTGTCAATGCCCAGCCAATAGTGTCAATAATTTTTTATTATATTTATTATGTGTAATATATATATATATATTACACATAATAAATAATGTTAATTAAAAAAAGGAGGGGAGGGGCCTTTTTCACATTCAGCACATGCCCCTCAAAAGGTCTGTGCATGGCCCTGCGTTCTTCCATTTTTTAAAATACAATATAAATGCAATAAAAATGCACAGAACATTTTGTTACATAATAATGACTCAATTCCACATTATGTATTTTTCCTAAAACTCATCAAATGTGTTAAGTCCTCATAGAGTCTAGTTGGTAGGAAACCAAATTTAGTAATGATACACTGAACAAAGTACTTTTGATATAATTTTTTAAATTCATTTATTTTTATTCATTTTGTGTTCACAGTTTCCAGCATGTATCCGAATCATCACAAAGAATAGATCATAATTTGATAAAATTAAAAAGAGCTAAAGACACTCCCTATATGCAAGTAACCTCATCATATATGTTCAAAAATATAGAAGCAAGAAACAAGTGACCAGTGTGAAATGCAAGTAGGAAAAAGATTATAATGCACTGTTGTTCAAATACAAATAAAAATGTCAAATGATTGCAAATGTTGATCATAGAAATGTATAAATAGTAAAAACAGTTTTTGTATAATGCTTTGTCATATATTTAAGAAATATTGCACAAGTAAGAGTGCAGGTAATCACAGCTGCTAAGTATAATAACAGTACAGTTGCAGGTGTGATTGCTTTTAAACAAAAGTGCCATAAATAGAACATTAATATAGAGTTACTAACTTTTCAGACATAATTCGGATAGTTTGTAGCTGTGCTTGTTTACTAAATATTAGCACTCTTGGAAAGCTACTTGTCTAATCAAATTAGTACTATATAAAAATAAAATGCAATATAAATTACAAATCCCAAGCAAATGCTCATATCCAGCAGAGCAGGTTGAACTTTGTGCACACAGCTAAACCCTTAAAACAACAACAACAACATAATAATAACAATAACAATAACAATAATAAAACTTATAAACCATAACAGTCATATTTTCTTTCTAATTATCAACATAATAGCTCAAACATATTCACATTTGTATCATGCATTGACATGGGGTGCCTTCTAGTGGGGAAAAAAAGAAAAATATTTGTATTTCTTCTCTAAATGTTTAAATAATGTAAGATATATTCCTCTTAATAACATTGAAGAGATAAGAATTTTATAAAACATGGGATTTCACAAAGGCCTCTATGAGCAAATACAAACAGGGGTTTGATATTGCAGTAAATATATCATGTAAAATGATACATATTGGACATGTAATTAAAAAAAATAAAGATCTCTTGATTGAAATGTTATAAATATAATTACTTACACATTATTTGATGTTTAGAAAATGTTACATTCTTTTCAGTGTAATATTTTATATTTATTTATTAAAATTAAAATGTTACACAATGTTTTTTGTTTTGTGTATCGTGCAAGAAAATAAATTAGATTGAACTATATGTAAAGAATGCATTTACATTATTTTAAAATTCTCTTTTTTAAATATGCTCTGACCGGGCCATCTTAAGGCCGTCTACATTTATGATTTTATGTATTTTACATTCTGATAGATGGAGTGGAGTGCTTCTGTGTTCTGGTAAATTAAGTCCACATTGGTTCCGGTTCTTGATCGAATTATGTCATATGCACACTGGTGGAGGTAAACATACTGCTCCTATGGTAGAAAACAGAAAGAAAAAGGAAATTCGAAACATGATAGGAAAAAGTGTGGATTCCTAGGATGCATAATTGGTCTCCACATTATCCAGATGGACCCTGAAGTCATTCAATCCTGGCCCACTCCCTAAAGGTGACATTAACAATCATCCTATCCTCAGGAATGTGGTCAAACTTGATGTCAGGAGCTCTGAGCCTGCAGAGCGCCTCTTGGGAGGAGGACTCTTAGCCTCCTTCTACTCTCCACTCTGTCTCCCTTGACTTTGAATCACAAACACCTGTTCAAAATGAACCAGCTCATCAAGGACTACATATATACTCAACCTCGTTGTCTAGTTCAGGGATGGATGACTTTGGTACTGGAGGGCCACTGTTCTGCAGAGTTTAGTTCCATCCCTAATCAAACACACCTACCTGTGATTTTTAAAGGTGCCCTAGAATGCTTTTTCACAAGATGTAATATAAGTCTAGGGTGTCCCCTGAATGTGTCTGTGAAGTTTCAGCTCAAAATACCCCATAGATTTTTTTTTATTCTTTTTTTTAACTGTCTATTTTGGGCCATCATTATAAATGCGCCGATTCAGGTTGCTTCCCCTTTAAATCCTCGCGCTCCCTGCCCCCGAGCTCTCGACTCTATAATACATTGCATAAACAAAGTTCACACAGCTAATATAACCCTCAAAATGGATCTTTAAAAAGTGTTCCTCATCAAATCATGTAAGTATAGTATTTATTTGGATGTTTACATTTGATTCTGAATGAGTTTGATAGTGCTCCGTGGCTAACGGCTAATGCTTCACTGTTGGAGAGATTTATAAAGAATGAAGTTGTGTTTATGAATTATACAGACTGCAAGTGTTTAAAAATGAAAATAAAGACGACTCTTGTCTCCGTGAATACAGTAAGAAACGATGGTAACTTTAACCACATTTAACAGTACATTAGCAACATGCTAATGAAACATTTAGAAAGACAATTTACAAATATCACTAAAAATATCATGATATCATGGATCATGTCAGTTATTATTGCTCCCTCTGCCATTTTTCGCTATTGTTCTTGCTTGCTTACTTAGTCTGATGATTCAGCTGTGCAGCTCCAGACGTTAATTCTGGCTTGTGTAATGCCTTGAACATGGGCTGGCATATGCAAATATTGGGGTGTACATATTAATGATCCCGACTGTTGCGTCACAGTCGGTGTTATGTTGTGATTCGCCTGTTCTTCAGAGGTCTTTTGCACAAATCAAATTTACATAAGAAGGAGGAAACAATGGTGTTTGAGACTCACTGTATATCATTTCCATGTACTGAACTCTTGTTATTCAACTATGCCAAGGTAAATTCAATTTTCAATTCTATGGCACCTTTAAGCAATCCTAAAGACAGAGGTGAGATTTTTCATGTGTATTTCAATATGGATATAACTAAATTCTGCAGGGCATTGGCCCTCCAGGACAAGAGCTGCCCATCTTTGGAGTAGTCTTACAAACAGGACTCTCCATTTGCACTACTCTGTAGTGTTCTCTTCATGATTCACTTGTGGATTCTCATTGTTAGACACATCCTTACCACTGTACCATCAATTTACGTGCAATACTGTACCATTGTATCATCTTCAACATCTGTGTCAGTTTTCTACTGCCATTCCTGCTCCACCTGCTCTGTTCACCATGTGTTCAATAAACAATCCAAGCACTTGGGTTTACACAGTCATCTGGTTCAGGTTGGCTCATTTCTTACAGTAAGTGCTTTTATAAAATTAAAAAAAGTTTTGTTTCTGCTTTAAAATCCTCTAAAAACTAGCCACATTTACTTTCATTGTAAGTGCCTCACTGTAACATCCATTTTGTTAAGAGAAGAAGGAAGAAGTTTAAATTATTTTCGTAGTTATTAACATTATGCCACAAATTATGTTGACTGATCTTAACTTGTACTTGAACCCAGAATATTCTTCTATGGTCCCCTACCTCAGTCTGCACCATGAGAGGCCTGTGCATGCGCATATCATTAACATTTCCATAGACGTCCACCATGCTTTCTCTTTCAATCTGGAAAATCAGGTGGTCAATAGCAATGAAGGTCCCTGTTCTTCCCACACCAGCACTGAAAAAGTCAAATAATGAGATTTTAATCTGTTTAATCAAATGGATGGCAAATTTAATATTTGATGCTTGCAGTATAAAATAAATTAATGAATGCTTGTTTATAGGAATCTCATTTACCTGCAATGCACCACAGTTGGAGAGTGGCGTGAGTACTGGTCCATGTGTTCTCTCACCAGGTGTCTGAAATCAATGAGGACTTCAGTGGTCTGTGGAACTCCATGATCTGGCCACGCTGTGAAGTGGAACTGCCGTACGTAGCGAGTTTCTGCTGTTTTCACCTACAGCATTATCAATTATATTATTGTAAAATATTACTGATTTTAAAACAACAACAACAAAAGTCACTCCTGTATGCTACTGAAAGCAGAAATGGAGATAATCAGGTGCAGGAAATGTTTCTTTACATTTTTAATTTTGAAGTCTCTTATGGTCCAGCTGTCCAGTGATATCTCTGAGGTGGTCGTCACTGAGATGTTATGATAATGATTTGTCCCAGATGGCCAGTACTTCTCACATTTCACCTGGAGAAAACACAGAGTGCTGGTAATTACTCTGCATATACATTTACACATTTCACTACTTTTCAATGTGACTTTATATTTCAATATTACATATTTAACTCACCCGTCCAAGCTCGTTACATTTGGTCAGCATCACAATGGTGTAGACATTCTTCTCCCAGATCATTCTCCAGAATTCATTCACTGTAACGGGCAACGGACCCTGAGCAGCTATAAATTCTTTTCTTGAATTGTAGCCCTGACCACAAAAGAAAAAAAACATTTATAGATACTACATACAGAAGTCATGTGACATGCTGAAATTTCCCTTCTGTATATGTACTCACTGGAACATAGTTGGCATTGATGTAGTCATCAAAGGGGTTGCCACACATTGATAATTTCACTCTTGAAGCATCATCTCCACACGGAAAAAATAATGCAATTAGTATTAGACAGTAGTTCTTTACTAATAACTAAAAATGATCCAATTTGGAATAAAGTCACACTGTATCTAAAAGCTTCTTATTTTTGGTTTTGTTTGTGTTTCCACATTGAATTTACTGTTTTTTTTGTTTTTGTTTCCCTTGCTTGTATTGTATTGGGGCAGTGTATACGGTGTCCAGTACATCATTTTTCAAAGACGCACCATCTGAGGGCATAACTTCTTCTAGTGGAGGAAGCCCAAGCACTTAGAAAAGTCCACTACATCATCTGAAAGACCAGCATCTCTTAGTTGGTCCCCCACAGGGGCCAAACATGAGGTTTCCAAAGCTCAGGCCAGGGGTGAAATATTGTCCCCTGCGCCTGAGATAGGAGATCTATCCTAATCGGAATTGCCCATGGCGAGCCAACAAGGAGGGATATTAGGTCTGAGAACTAAACTCTGGTTTAGTTCTCAGACCTACACTACAGATGATGTAGTGGGCTTTCCTGTAGCTCAGTGGTTAGAGCATGGCACTAGCAATGCCAAGGTCATGGGTTCGATCCCAGGGATTGCACATACTCCGATACAAATGTATAGTATAATGCAATGTAAGTCGCTTTGGATAAAAGCGTCTGCCAAATGCATAAATGTAAATGTTGGCCAAACTGGTATCTGGGCCATGTGTGGGCTATCACATCCAGACCCAGGGAAGCTGGAGGAGTAAGAGAGAAGTAGAGGGGACATTGCACTGTCTACTGTGAGGCGAAGAGGTCCACCTCTGCTTCGTAAAATTTCTTCCAAATTTGTTTGACTACTTCGGGGTGGAGTTTCCATTCCCCGTGTGCCACAGTCTGTCTAGACAGTAAGTTTGCTCCCATATTCATATCCCCCGGAAAGTCAATATAGGCGTGTCTGGCAAAGAAATAGCGTGAAGGCACGTCCATTTCACATCTATTTATAGCTTCTCATGAGTGCGCTTTCTGATGTCACCGTCAGAAGTTATTTAAGCCAAATTCTTGGCTTGTTTGCCACATGTGCTACACAACCGGTTGAACAAAGATCTCATTATTGTTAATGAAACACAACATCTTGTTCCCATTTTTTCAAGTTCAAGTTCAAGTTCAATTTTATTTGTATAGCACATTTCCAACAGCCCCCAGGCTGACCAAAGTGCTTTACAGAAGAGCAAGAATATCACACATACATAAAAATAAACCAGAGGAAAATATAAAACCACCTATTTAAAAGTTTAACATATCACGGTAATCAGTACACTAAGGAAAATAAAAAAGTTTTTAGCAGGGACTTAAAAATAGACAAGGAAGGGGCCAGCCTAATCTCTAAAGGCAGGGTGTTCCAAAGTCACATGTACACTCTGATGGACAGGAACCTGAGCCCAAAGCAGAACCTGAGCCCAAAGCAGAACCTGCTACGCTAGCCTGTTCAGGTGGCGCGAACGCAGGTCGCCTTGGTGATTTATGTAAGCAACTACTATGGTGTTGTCCACACGCACAAGGACATGGTATCCACTTAACTGCTGGAGGAAGTATTTCAGGGTCAGAAGTAAAGCCATCATTTTGAGACAATTGATGTGCCAATTGAGAAGATTACCTCTCCAGATCACCTTGGCTGGAGGGCAATCTAAGACTGCACCCCAGCCCATGTGGGAACCGCCTGTCATTAGCATCTTGCGATGACAACACGCACCTAGAGTGAGACCCAAGGTAAGAAACCGGGGTCTGACCCACATAGAAAGGGTACAAAGCCCCTGGTGCATAACCCTTACCTGCCTCTGGGGATTGACCCTTGAATTAAATCCCCTGGCTCTGAGCCACAAAATGAAATGGTTTCATGTGCAGGAGTCCTAAAGTTATCACCGTGGATGCAACCGCCATGAGGCCTAGAACTTTCTGAAAGTAATTCCTTGGCCTAGCCTGATGTTTTTCAGGTGTTTAAAATGGATATGACATGTGCAGGTGACAGCTGTGGCCGCAGGGTATCAAATCCCATACAACTACATTCACACTGCAGTAGAATGTGGCCCAAATATTTTTAAATGAAACTGAAAAAAAAAAAAAAACTAAATGTTTAATTTTCAATTCCTGTCTGAGCCACGTCCAACTGAAAATGTATCTGATTTTCTGCAATGTGACTTCCGTGTGAATAGTCCAGGTGCAGTTTATGTAATATTCATGTGATTTTTATGTCAACTCAAAATTTCTCATAATTTTGCACTTGTTAATTTTATTAACATTTTAAGTTAAGTCA
>RJVU01018281.1:11430974-11441665 GCA_003731715.1 Anabarilius grahami | reverse complement strand
AATAAAAGACCTGAAATATTTCAGTTGGTGTGCAATGAATCTAAAATATATGAAAGTTTAATTTTTATCATTACATTATGGAAAATAATGAACTTTATCACAATATGCTAATTTTTTGAGAAGGACCTGTATATATGTTTCTCATGTGTACCTCATACTCTTCAGCAAAACCACAGTTGGAATCCGCATGTTTCCGCTTAAAGTACTCTTCATAATCTTCTATTCTCAAAGCAAGATTACTGTGTAAGACAAAAACAGATTAAAGAATATTGTTACGACTTTAAAAATGATAAAAACAGTATATGAATTGATAATAAAAAGTTACTTACATTTTATCTCTGGAAATAGAAAATAAAAAAGAATTCAGTAACAATTTTAATTTTTGTCAAATAAATATTCATGTATAAACATATCAAAGTTACCTAAGGTTGTGTACAGGGATGTCAGGACATTGTTTTTGTGTTTGTCTGGAACAGAGAGTAATAGAGAAATGTTAATAATATGAATCTGGATAACTGTATATCTTGATCTCTATCCAATCTTCACTTTTCTGATGATACTGGCAACTCACCTTCTTGAATAGAAGAAAATGAGAGGGATGATAAAGAGAAAACAGATCACTGCCACAACAGAGCCAACAATCACACCAAGACCAGGCACAGCGTCGACTATTTCTGAGAATATGGTAAAATTATTAAATATGTTCCCAATAAAGAATCAGCAGTTGAGATGCCACTAATATTATTGAAACTGATTCCATATTTTGTTGTTCTTTCTTCTGGATTAGGAGGGAGTTCCATTTATAATGTGTTTTAAAATGTAAAAGAAGAAAGCAATTGCTGATTATATTAACCCTATCACATCATTTAATGAAACTAGATGACATACCAGTGTACTGAGATGCAAATAGATTAGCCTTAAAAACCACTATCTATTTTATTTATTTTAATGGAGGTTACACATTGATAGTCAGGAAGAGGACAAATATTTGATAATTTTACATACTGGTATATTGTGAGATGCAGATAGGGCCGCCTTCTGTTGAAAGATCTAATGCCACAGCAGTGATGCAGAATGTGTAATTGACTCCAGGTTTCAGATCAGTGATGTGATAGGAAGTGTTAGTAGTTGTTTTAGACATCCTTTTCTCTTCATTCCAATTAATTTTAAAGAAAGATATATTTCCACTTGGTTCTTGCCATGTCAGAAACACAGATGATGATGTGACTTCAGATGCTTTTAGACTCATGATCATATTTGGCTCTGCGTGGGAAGCAAATAATGTGTGTTGGTCAGAGGGAAAATTAAAACACATGAAAAAAATTATGATTATGAATTCATATAGCAACCAGAGCTCTGTGAGTCAATGAGCATAAAATGTCACTGTACAGTTTTCTGTAAATATGAGATGATGTCAAGCTTGAAGCCTCAGAAGACTGCTTACTAAAAATTTTAAAATCCAAAAAGATTAATAGGTTATGATAATACAACCTTAACTTATGTGCACAAAACAAAACTAAGAGCACATATGTGACAAAATTCTCACGTTATCAAGAAAACCAAACCAAAAAGATAGTTGGTGTTCTGACAAAACTCAATGATATACTACCAATATCAGAACACTTGACGGTGGTGACGTGCTTTACTAATATGCAAATAAGCTAGCCTTAAAAATCAAATCTATATTATCTATTTTGATGAAGGTTATATTGAAAGTCAAATCAGTACTCTGTAATGGGTCACTGGATGGAGATTTGGATGGAATATTTTGTCTCTGTGTTGTGGGAGAAAAAAAAAGAATTCCAATTAGGAATTCAAATAGCATTTGTAATTAGACTAGAGTTAAGAAAGTCTGGGATCCTAAGGAGGGATCCTAATGTTTTTTAGTTTTATATTGGTCAATCTTTATTCCGGGCTTGCAAATAAACTGCTTTGTAATAATTTCCCAAAATTTCATTTGTATGGAAATATTTCCAAAGTCTGTAAAAAGGACGTTAACACAGGAACATGCTGAATACAGACACAAAAAGGAGAACCATGTACAAGCTCAATGTTTGCGAAAAATAGGAAGAATAATATAAATATTGAATTGGGGTTGATATGAATGTATCTCTGAAGGGAACTGTCTTCAGAAAAGTTTTGATGGCTTTTCCTCTTATCTCTGGATAAAGTAGTAGCCTATTTATCGACGAAGCGCTGTTTTGTGTATAGCGGTAACCATGGAAACAATTTTTCACTGCTGTTCCATAAGCGCCACCTACTATAAAAAAATATTAAATAAAGCATTATTTAAAAAATCTAAAAGTCTTTTGCTGTAAAAACAAATGCAGTTTTAAAGAGCAGTGTACTAGCTTTCTTGCTAATTAATTAGTTGTTTATATGGTTAATATTAATGAAACTATCAGCGCACTAAGGTTAAAAAAAAAAAGTAATTCGGCCCGAACATGGTTAATTTTTTCCAATCCAGCCCTCAACCTAAAATGAATTTGACACCCCTGTTCTACACTGTACTGGGAGCTTTGACCATTTGGTTTAGTCCAGTTTAGTAAAAAAGAGGATGTTGTAATAATCGGTGCTGTTCATTATGACATCAGGCTCTGTGAGTGAAAAATTAGGAACATTTGGTGATTAAAATTTGCATTGAAAAACTTTTTCAGGCTTTATAGATAGAAAAGGCATCATCAATGATAAGAATGTTAGGATGTATTTGGTTTATAGAAAATATCCTTTTACTAAAAAGAAAGGAGCAAATGAGTGGTGGTGGACGTGGGAATAATTCTAGTGCTTTTATAATTTTCAAGACAAAAAAATATTCGTGGGTCAGAAGTCAATTAGTTTAAACATACAATATAGCACGCAACAGATAATTTATAATTTTACATACTGGCATATTGTGAGATGCAGATAGTGTTGCCTTCTGTTGAATTATCTGCTGCCACAGCAGTGATGCAGAATGTGTAATTGACTCCAGGAATCAGATCAGTGACGTTATGGGAAGTGTTACTAGTTTCCTTTGTTTTGTCAGTCCATTTAACTTTAAAGAAAGATCTTTTTCCAATTGGTTCATTCCATGACAGAAACACAGATGATGTTGTGACTTCAGACACTATGAGATTCCCAATCACGTTTGGCTCTGTGATGCGGGAGAAAAAAAAAAGAATTCCAATTAGGAATACCAATAGCATTTGTACTGTACAGTCTTCTGCTTAAAGCAAGTAAATATATAATGGTTTTTGTAGCTAAAGGTTTAGAAGTTTCATTAAGATTAAATATCCAAACAGAGGTCTTATTGGTATATGGTGAAATCTGAATGGATCTCCCCTCAGTCACATGATCAGCTGAAACTGCAAACACTTTGAATGTGTACTGTACTCCAGAAATGAGATCATTTATTTTGATAGAAGTGTTCTCAGTAGTCACATTCTTATCTTTACATTCTACATGATAATGGGAGCTTTGACTGTTTGGTTTAGTCCAGTTTAGTAAAACAGAGGATGTTGTAATATCAATTGTGAGGTCCATTATGACATCAGGCTCTGTGAGTGAAAAATTAGAAACATTTGGCGACTAAAATGAGTGGTGGTGGACGTGGGAATTATCTAGTGCTTTTACAATTTTCTAGACAAAAAACAAAATATATTAGTGGGTCGAAAGTCAACTAGTTTAAACATTTTATAATTTTACATACTTGTATATTTTGAGGTGCAGAAAGTGTCGCCTTCTGTTGAATGATCTGCTGCCACAGCAGTGATGCAGAATGTGTAATTGACTCCAGCAGTCAGACCAGTAATATCATAAGAAGTGTTAGTAATTTCTGATGCATTTCTATTTGTTTTATCACCGGTCCAATGAAGTTTGAAGAAAGATCTATTTCCAACTGGTTCTTGCCATGTCAGAATCACAGATGATGTTGTGATGTTGGTCACTGTGAGATTCCTGATCATATTTGGCACTGAGTGGGGGAGAGAAAAGTAAATGATAAGTAACTTCTTTACAGCATCTTCAGATACACCAGACCTAGCGGATGGACTAATCAGATGCACAATTATTCATTATATTTAAAGCTGCAGTCTGTAAGTTTTGCCTCTTTGTCGCCATCTCTGTTCGAAACCTGCAATTGCAATTATTTGTGGAATTATCATCTTTACGTAGGTTGTGCATCGGCACGGCACCTCAGCGCGGATTAATCTAATGTTTGAGGAAAATGTGTGGCTGTCAGTCACCGCACCGGTGGAGACTGTACAAGTACTTTGGAATCACAGATTGTAGTCTTGAAAGTATGACCAAAATAAGAATTTTCACCAGAAAAAAATATCATCTCAACAAGTAAGTAACGAATCTTTTGTTCTGACCAACTGAAAAAAAAAGCATTACAATAAATTGCGCTACCGATGGTAATTAAATGTAACAAATGCTTAGCTCATATCACATCAAACCATGAAAATTATTATTATTGTAGTACTTTGTTTTCAAATTGTTAACAACAACAACATCAGCATTTCAATTTCTGTACAGTCTAATCTCTAATTGTCCATTTGTCTTACCATACAATCCACCATCAAAATGATAAGTTTAATTATTCCAGCTGCTGTGAGAAAAGGCTATAAATGATCTGCCACCTGCAGCATCCTCACATGATATAGCCTACTAGCTGGGACTTGTTCTTTATGTAAAAAGACGTGACGTAATGACGCACAGATGAATGGTGGCATGCTCGAATTTCCCGCGGAAACCTACCAGTACCACTCGAATTAGAAAACATTATTACAAGCTTACTGTTGTGAATCAGGCTAAGGTAAGCAGATAGTTTTGCAAAAAATGATTTTGGATAATTTTTAACCAAAAAATAAAAAATAAATACAAACAGCAGTACATACAGCAGCTTTAAAGTTTTTTGATCGACTAATGAGCTTCGGTTGTTTGTCAAGAAATTATCAAAATGCTCTCATTACAGTTCTCCACCAGATTTACTATGCTGCACACAAGTTCAAGCTTACTCAAAAACTTGCGTACTCGAGCTGAGACCTGATATGAGATGTGATTGGCATTTATCAATATGATCATAAGTGGTGGCTACAGTTTATGCATGCCTTATGATAGAACTATTAGATAATATAACCTTATTGCTGTCATGCTCAGTGAGAATGTGAGCAAAGTAAGATGTGAGACAAGTAAGATGTTGCTGTAGTTTTCTCCTCAAATCAAAGTGGTGAGGCTTGATTAAACATACTATGTAGCAAGAACAGATATTTCATAATTTTACATACTGGTGTATTGTGAGATGCAGAAAGTTTCGCCTTTTGTTGAATTATCTGCTGCCACAGCAGTGATGCAAAATTTGTAAATGACTCCAGGAATCAGATCAGTGATGTTAAATGAAGTGTTACTAGTTTCTGTGACATTTCCGTTCATTTTATCATCAGTCCAATGAAGTTTAAAGAAAGATCTTTTTCCAGTTGGTTCATGCCATGTTAAAAACACAGATGATGTTGAGACGTTAGACACTGTGATATTTCTGATCATATCTGGCTCTGTGTGAGAGAGAGAAGCAAATCAAAAATGTTGATTTAAAAGAAAAGGGGGGGGGGGGCANACAGGACACAAGCAGAAACACATGAGATGAAATGCGAACTGGTCGGCCAAATTAAGGAATAACAGACTGACAAGGGGCAAGGGCTATTCTGATATGTACTCTATAATGGAATTTTTGGATGGGGAGAGGAAATCAATTGTGGTGGAGATGGGAATATTTCTAGTTCATTTACAAATTACTAGGATAAAGTCTATTGGTGGGTCAAAAGCCAATTTAAACATACTATGTAGCAAGAACAGATATTTCATAATTTTACGTACTGGTATATTGTGAGACACAAAAAGTTTCGCCATTTGTTAAATAATCTGCTGCCACAGCATTGATGCAAAATGTGTAATTGACTCCAGGAATCAGATTAATGATGTTATAGGAAGTGTTACTAGTTTCTGTGACATTTCTGTTCATTTTATCATCAGTCCATTTAAGTTTAAAGAAAGATCTTTTTCCAATCGGTTCATCCCATGACAGAAACACAGATGATGTTGTGACTTCAGACACTGTTAGATTCCTGATCACATCTGGCTCTGCATGGGGAGAAAATAGCAATTCACAATTGTTGATTTAAAAAAAAAAAAAACACAACACACAAGCAAAGTATAAATACATACAGGAGGAAATGTGAACTGGTAGGCCAAATCAACAGATAACGCACTGACAAGGGGAAGGCATTAAAAACATTAAAATCTGTAACAACAGCTATTTAATCTGTAACAGAAGCTATAGATTTGCACTAAACAAAAAGAAAGAAGCAAATGAGTGGTGGTGGTTATGGGAATAGCTTTTTACAATTTACTAGAAAAAAATATTGGTGGTCAGAAGTGAATTAAATGCATTATGTAGTAAGCAACAGATATTTTATAACTTTACATACTGGTATATTGTGAGATGCAGGAAGCGTCGCCTTCTGTTGAATGATCTGCTGCCACAGCAGTGATGCAGAACGTGTAATTGACTCCAGCAGTCAGATTAGTAATATTATAGGAATTGTTAGTAATTTCTGTTGCATTTCCAATTGTTTCATCACCAGACCAATGAAGTTTAAAGAAAGATCTATTTCCAACTGGTTCTTGCCATGTCAGAAACACAGATGATGTTGTGATGTTGGTTACTGTGAGATTCCTGATCGTATTTGGCACTGTGTGGGGGAGAAAAAAGTAAATGATAATTAACTTCTTTACAGCATTTTCAAATACACCAGATCTCAGTGAGTCTGTGAGCATAAGATGTTGCTGTACAATGTTCTGCTTATAGCAAAGAGTTAAGGCTTGACCCCCCTGAAGAACATCAAGAAAACGTAGGGAAATGTAGGGGAAGACATAAAAAGTAGCCTGCCACAGACCTTCTGTCAAAGGCCCTGTCTATCCCGGAACCAGCACTTGGTGCCCTCATACCTACCCCAAAAGCCCTGCATAATGTAAACACAGGTATCATTCTTCCGGTTATATAATCAATTTCTTCTTATTTTTAACTGGTTCTGTAAAGCATGATAGACTCCTTGGTTCCACTCATATCATCCATAGCTCCACACAGTCATTCACTTCCATCTAGTATACAACCTTCACCGGCTTCGCTGGCTTGACCAGAGTCACCGTGTTTCTGTTTCTTTGACTCGGCCTAAGATTTCTGATTTTCCGGCTCTGCTTTAGTCCTTCAAAACCACGACTCCTTTTCTCTACAATTCCTTGGCTCTACTGTTGTTCTCTACCTTTCCTGAAACCACAGCAGTTCCTTGTTATCCAGATTCCATCTTGGTATATCGATCTACTGGCTCTCTGATCCTTTGGCTCCAATTGGGTACTCCAACCCCCACCCCCCAGCTTCACCTTGGTCCTCAGTCCCACTGACTCTGCCTCACTCTTCTGAATTTCCCAGGTTCACCTTAGATCGCCGAACCCCCATCTCTGCCTTCGTTTTTAGCTCTTCTGGTTCCACCCTGGCCCTTCGATCTTTCTGCTCTCCCTCAATCTCCATTCCCTCCAGCTCCCCAATGTTCTTTATTTCCCTAGAGCTGTGAATTGCTCTTCTTTCATGGCCCAGGCCCTCCCTCCCATTACTGCCACCAACAAGCAATGCCCACCTGAAATTATTTCTTTTGATTGACATGAAGGCTGCCATTTAAGGAGGTGAGGGGAGTTGTTTGCCAGATCTTGTTTAACACAATCCCTATTTATGTTGACATGTTTAACTAAAGCAGAATGATTTAGTGTTTGAAACTGGATGTTTCCTGTACTTCTGAGTTTGTCATAAGTCAAATAGTTTAAGCATGTATGATGTAGCAAAAAAAAAAAAGAATTTAAAATTCTGCCTACCAGTATATTTTGAGATGCAAAAAGGTTCACTTTCTCCTAAGTTATCTGCAGTAACAGCAGTGACACAAAACGTGTAATTGACTCCAGCAGTCAGATTAGTGATGTGATGGGAAGTGTTAGTAATTTCTGATGCATTTCTGATTGTTTTATCACCAGTCCAAAGAAGTTTAAAGAAAGATCTATTTCCAACTGGTTCTTGCCATGTCAGAATCACAGATGATGTTGTGATGTTGGTTACTATGAGATTCCTGATCATATTTGGCACTGTGTGGGGGAGAGAAAAGTAAATGATAAGTAAGTTCTTTACAGCATTTTCAAATACACCACAGTTGAGTGAGTCTGTGAGCATACGATGCTGCTGTACAGTGTTCTACTCAAAGCAAAGGGGTGAAGCTTGATCCCCCTGAAGAACATCAAGAAAACGTAGGGAAATGTAGGGGAAGACGTAAAAAGTAGCCTGCCACAGACCTTCTGTCAAAGGCCCTGTCTATCCCGGAACCAGCACTTGGTGCCCTCATACCTACCCCAAAAGCCCTGCATGATGTAAACACAGGTATCATTCTTCCGGCTATATAATCAATTTCTTCTTATTTTTAACTGGTTCTGTAAAGCATGATAAAGTCCTTGGTTCCACTCATATCATCCATAGCTCCACACAGTCATTCACTTCCATCTAGTATACAACCTTCACCGGCTTCACTGGCTTGACCAGAGTCACTGTGGTTCTGTTTCTTTGACTCTGCCAAGATTTCTGATTTTCCGGCTCTGCTTTAGCCCTTCAAAACCACGACTCCTTTTCTCTACAATTCCTTGGCTCTACTGTTGTCCTCTACCTTTCCTGAAACCACAGCAGTTCCTTGTTCTCCAGATTCCATCTTGGTATATCGATCTACTGGCTCTCTGATCCTTTGGCTCCAATTGGGTACTCCACCCCCCCACCCCCCAGCTTCACCTTGGTCCTCAGTCCCACTGACTCTGCCTCACTCTTCTGAATTTCCCAGGTTCACCTTGGATCACCGAACTCCCATCTCTGCCTTCGTTTTTAGCTCTTCTGGTTCCACCCTGGCCCTTCGATCTTTCTGCTCTCCCTCTGTCTCCATTCCCTCCAGCTCCCCAATGTTCTTTATTTCCCTAGAGCTGTGAATTGCTCTCCTTCCATGGCCCAGGCCCTCCCTCCCATTACTGCCACCAACAAGCAATGCCCACCTGAAATGATTTCTTTTGATTGACATGAAGGCTGCCATTTAAGGAGGTGAGGGGAATTGTTTGCCAGATCTTGTTTAACACAATCCCTATTTATGTTGACATGTTTAACTAAAGCAGAATGATTTAGTGTTTTAAACTGGATGTTTCCTGTACTTCTGAGTTTGTCATAAGTCAAATAGTTTGAGCATGTATGATGTAGCAAAAAAAATGAATTTAAAATTCTACCACTGGTGGTGGATGAGGAGAGACCCCTGATATGATTGTAAAGCGCTTTGGGTGTACAGTTGTACATAGGAAAGTGCTATATAAATGCCTCATTCATTCATTCATTCATACCTACCAGTATATTTTGAGATGCAAAAAGGTTCACTTTCTCCTAAGTTATCTGCAGTAACAGCAGTGACACAAAACGTGTAATTGACTCCAGCAGTCAGATTAGTGATGTGATGGGAAGTGTTAGTAATTTCTGATGCATTTCTGATTGTTTTATCACCAGTCCAAAGAAGTTTAAAGAAAGATCTATTTCCAACTGGTTCTTGCCATGTCAGAATCACAGATGATGTTGTGATGTTGGTTACTATGAGATTCCTGATCATATTTGGCACTGTGTGGGGGAGAGAAAAGTAAATGATAAGTAAGTTCTTTACAGCATTTTCAAATACACCACAGTTCAGTGAGTCTGTGAGCATAAGTTGTTGCTGTACAGTGTTCTACTCAAAGCAAAGGGGTGAGGCTTGATCCCCCTGAAGAACATCAAGAAAACGTAGGGAAATGTAGGGGAAGACGTAAAAAGTAGCCTGCCACAGACCTTCTGTCAAAGGCCCTGTCTATCCCGGAACCAGCACTTGGTGCCCTCATACCTACCCCAAAAGCCCTGCATGATGTAAACACAGGTATCATTCTTCCGGCTATATAATCAATTTCTTCTTATTTTTAACTGGTTCTGTAAAGCATGATAGACTCCTTGGTTCCACTCATATCATCCATATCTCCACACAGTCATTCACTTCCACCTAGTATACAACCTTCACCGGCTTCACCAGAGTCACTGGGGTTCTGTTTCTTTGACTCTGCCAAGATTCCTGATTTTCCGGCTCTGCTTTAGCCCTTCAAAACCACGACTCCTTTTCTCTACAATTCCTTGGCTCTACTGTTGTCCTCTACCTTTCCTGAAACTACAGCAGTTCCTTGTTCTCCAGATTCCATCTTGGTATATCGATCTACTGGCTCTCTGATCCTTTGGCTCCAATTGGGTACTCCACCCCCCAGCCCCCAGCCCCCAGCTTCGCCTTGGTCCTCAGTCCCACTGACTCTGCCTCACTCTTCTGAATTTCCCAGGTTCACCTTGGATCACCGAACCCCCATCTCTGCCTTCGTTTTTAGCTCTTCTGGTTCCACCCTGGCCCTTCGATCTTTCTGCTCTCCCTCTGTCTCCATTCCCTCCAGCTCCCCAATGTTCTTTATTTCCCTAGAGCTATGATTTGCTCTCCTTCCATGGCCCAGGCCCTCCCTCCCATTACTGCCACCAACAAGCAATGCCCACCTGAAATGATTTCTTTTGATTGACATGAAGGCTGCCATTT
>RJVU01018281.1:11385548-11428780 GCA_003731715.1 Anabarilius grahami | reverse complement strand
TTAGTAGTACTTTACAATAAGATTGTTATTTCCCATAACCTGGAAATGAACATTTCTTAGAATTAATAAACAATTAACACTGTGCGTTCATTGGACAACGGGTTAATTGATTGTAATATTAATTTTATTACATTAAGTTAATTTTATTAACTGATTCAAATATTAATAATTAATTATAATTAGTTATGATTAATTATTCATATTTATTTTGAGCTAATTTGCTACAATCCATAGCTCCACACAGTCATTCACTTCCATCTAGTATACAACCTTCACCGGCTTCACTGGCTTGACCAGAGTCACTGTGGTTCTGTTTCTTTGACTCTGCCAAGATTTCGGATTTTCCGGCTCTGCTTTAGCCCTTCAAAACCACGACTCCTTTTCTCTACAATTCCTTGGCTCTACTGTTGTCCTCTACCTTTCCTGAAACCACAGCAGTTCCTTGTTCTCCAGATTCCATCTTGGTATATCGATCTACTGGCTCTCTGATCCTTTGGCTCCAATTGGGTACTCCACCCCCCACCCCCCAGCTTCACCTTGGTCCTCAGTCCCACTGACTCTGCCTCACTCTTCTGAATTTCCCAAGTTCACCTTGGATCACCGAACTCCCATCTCTGCCTTCGTTTTTAGCTCTTCTGGTTCCACCCTGGCCCTTCGATCTTTCTGCTTTCCCTCAGTCTCCATTCCCTCCAGCTCCCCAATGTTCTTTATTTCCCTAGAGCTGTGATTTGCTCTCCTTCCATGGCCCAGGCCCTCCCTCCCATTACTGCCACCAACAAGCAATGCCCACCTGAAATGATTTATTTTGATTGACATGAAGGCTGCCATTTAAGGGGGTGAGGGGAGTTGTTTGCCAGATCTTGTTGAACACAATCCCTATTTATGTTGACATGTTTAACTAAAGCAGAATGATTTAGTGTTTGAAACTGGATGTTTCCTGTACTTCTGAGTTTGTCATAAGTCAAATAGTTTGAGCATGTATGATGTAGCAAAAAAAAAAAGAATTTAAAATTCTGCCTACCAGTATAATTTGAGATGCAAAAAAGTTCACTTTCTCCTAAGTTATCTGCAGTAACAGCAGTGACACAAAACGTGTAATTGACTCCAGCAGTCAGATTAGTGATGTGATGGGAAGTGTTAGTCATTTCTGATGCATTTCTGATTGTTTTATCACCAGTCCAAAGAAGTTTAAAGAAAGATCTATTTCCAACTGGTTCTTGCCATGTCAGAATCACAGATGATGTTGTGATGTTGGTTACTATGAGATTCCTGATCATATTTGGCACTGTGTGGGGGAGAGAAAAGTAAATGATAAGTAAGTTCTTTACAGCATTTTCAAATACACCACAGTTGAGTGAGTCTGTGAGCATAAGATGTTGCTGTACAGTGTTCTACTCAAAGCAAAGGGGTGAGGCTTGATCCCCCTGAAGAACATCAAGAAAACGTAGGGAAATGTAGGGGAAGACGTAAAAAGTAGCCTGCCACAGACCTTCTGTCAAAGGCCCTGTCAATCCCGGAACCAGCACTTGGTGCCCTCATACCTACCCCAAAAGCCCTGCATGATGTAAACACAGGTATCATTCTTCCGGCTATATAATCAATTTCTTCTTATTTTTAACTGGTTCTGTAAAGCATGATAGACTCCTTGGTTCCACTCATATCATCCATAGCTCCACACAGTCATTCACTTCCACCTAGTATACAACCTTCACCGGCTTCACTGGCTTGACCAGAGTCACTGTGGTTCTGTTTCTTTGACTCTGCCAAGATTTCTGATTTTCCGGCTCTGCTTTAGCCCTTCAAAACCACAACTCCTTTTCTCTACAATTCCTTGGCTCTACTGTTGTCCTCAACCTTTCCTGAAACCACAGCAGTTCCTTGTTCTCCAGATTCCATCTTGGTATATCGATCTTCTGGCTCTCCGATCCTTTGGCTCCAATTGGGTACTCCACCCCCCCGCTTCACCTTGGTCCTCAGTCCCACTGACTGCCTCACTCTTCTGAATTTCCCAGGTTCACCTTGGATCACCGAACCCCCATCTCTGCCTTTGTTTTTAGCTCTTCTGGTTCCACCCTGGCCCTTCGATCTTTCTGCTCTCCCTCAGTCTCCATTCCCTCCAGCGCCCCAATGTTCTTTATTTCCCTAGAGCTGTGATTTGCTCTCCTTCCATGGCCCAGGCCCTCCCTCCCATTACTGCCACCAACAAGCAATGCCCACCTGAAATGATTTCTTTTGTTTGACATGAAGGCTGCCATTTTAGTGGGCGACGGGAGTTTTTTACCAGATCTTGTTTAACAAAATCCCTTTTTATGTTGACATGTTTAACTAAAGCAGAATGATTTAGAGTTTGAAATTGGATATTTCCTATATTTCTGAGTTAAGGTCATAAGTCAAAGAGTTAGAGCATGTATGATGTAGCAAAAAATAAAAAATATATATATTTTTTTAATTCTACCTACCAGTATATTTTGAGATGCAAAAAGGTTTACTTTCTCCTAAGTTATCTGTAGTAACAGCAGTGACACAAAACGTGTAATTGGCTCCAGCAGTCAGATTAGTGATGTGATGGGAAGTGCTAGTAATTTCTGATGTATTTCGAATTGTTTTATCACCAGTCCAAAGAAGTTTAAAGAAAGATCTATTTCCAATTGGTTCTTGCCATGTCAGAAACACAGATGATGTTGTGATGTTGGTTACTGTGAGATTCCTGATCATATCTGGCACTGTGTGGGGGAGAAAAAAGTAAATGATTAGTAACTTCTTTACAGCATTTTCAAATACACTGGCGCTTAGTGAGTCTGTGAGCATAATATGTTGCTGTACAGTGTTCTACTTAAAGCAAAGGGGCGAGGCTTGATTCCCCTGAATAACATCAAGAAAACATGTAAGTCCTAAAATTCGTGCCCCTCATGCCTACCACAAAAACCCTACTTGACATAAACACAGTTTATCATTCTTCTGGCTATAGAAGCCATTTCTCCTCATTGTCTACTGATTCTGTCCAGCATGATAGACTCCTTGGTTCCACCCAGATCATCCATAGCTCCTCATTGTCCTCCAGTTCCATCTAGTATACAACCTTCCCAGAGTCTTCCTCATCCTCCTTCTCTGGCAGTGCACCCTGCTTCCCCGGCTTGACCAGAGTCACTGTGGTTCTGTTCCTTTAACTCAGACAAATATTTCTACTTCTCCAGTTCTGCTTTGACCCTACAATCCCACGACTCCATCTTTTCTCTCCAATTCCTTGGCTCTACTGTTGTCCTCCATCCTTCTTGCACCACTGCAGTCCCTTGTTCCCCTGGCTCCATCTTGGTATGTCAATCTCCTGGCTTCTCTGATCCTTTGGTGCCACCTGGGAACTCCATCCCCCACCCACCTTGGTCTTCAGTCCCACTGGTTCTACCTTAGTCTTCCGAATTTCCCAGGTCTGCCTTGGTTCTCCGATCCTCTGGCTCTTCTGGCTCTACTCTGGTCCTTGGATCCTTCTACTCTACGTCAGTCTCCATTTCCTGCATCTCTCCAAATTTCTTTATTTCCCATGATCTGGGATATGTTCTCCTCCCATGGCCCAGGCCCTCTCTCCCATTACTGCCACCTACAAGCAATGCCCACCTTGTTTGTGGTGTTGGTTGTAGGCATGAGGAACTGCCATTTAAGGGGGTGAGGGGGTAATGTCACAAATCATGTTATTTTATATTCAAAGACATTGATTTTGACATTTTCACAGACTTTTGGTTGTATTTCTGTTGTTTATTTCCTGTTTATCATGGTTTCTTTAGTTAATGATCTGTCTCACCTCTTTCTAGTTTAGTTTCTATCATTTGTGTATTTATACCCTTCATCCTCATCAGTTGTTTGCCAGATCTTGTTTAACACATTCCCTATTTATGTTGACATGTTTAACTCTAATGTTGTAGGATTTAGAGTTTGAAATTGGATGTTTCCTGTAATTCTAAGTTTTGGATTTCATTATTAAAGCCTGCAATTAGATCCACACCTCGACTACTTTCCAGATGGAGGTTACATTAGTAGTCAAATAATTATTTAAATATCCACTCCGTAACCAGAACTGTGAATGATGATTTATACAAAGAAAAAAAGAAAGAAGAAGAAGAAGAAAAAAAAAGAGTTCTGGTGGACATGGGAACCCAGGTGAAAAAAAAAGTACATTTCTGTAATGTGCTTAAAGTGCTTTATTTTCTTGCACTAATTTTGTACTTAATATACTTAAAATTCGTCTTTAGTACTTCTTAAGATAATCTTAAGAACATCTAAGTGTACTCAACTGTGCTATTTTGAGACACCATGAAATATGAACTAAAATGTGCTTTTAATATACTTTCTCTGTATATAAAAAAATGTATTTAGCTACTACTTATTGTACACTTGAACCCATAGTGTACTACAAGTGGTAGCTAAATAAATTTTTTAAATACAAAGATCGAAAAAAAATTGTACGTACCAGTATATTTTGAGATGCAAAAAGGTTCACTTTCTTTTAAGTTCTCTTTAGTAACAGCAGTGACACAAATCATGTAATTGACTCCAGCAGTCAGATTAGTGATGTGATGGGAAGTGTTACTAGTTTCCAATGCATTTCCGTTTGTTTTATCATCGGTCCAGTTAACTTTAAATAAAGATCTTTTTCCAATAGGTTCTTGCCATGTCAAAAACACAGATGATGTTGTGACATTAGACACTGTGAGATTTCTGATCACATCTGGCTCTGTGTGAGGGAGAGAGAAGCAAATCGTAAATGTTGATTTAGAAAAACATCACACAGGACACTAGTAGAAATACATAACAATACATGAAGTGGTCGGCCAAATTATGAAATAATAGTCTGACGAGGGGGACGGCATTTTTCTGATATGTACTCTATAATGGGAGCATTGGAAGGATATTTGTACTAAAATAAATGAAGACAGCAAATGAGTGGTGGTGGACATGTGTATAGTTATAGTGCATTTACAAATTATTTACAAATTCCGAGTATGGGTCACCATACTTGGCCACGTCACTTCACTTTCACTTTCACTTTCACATTATTAGAAAAAAAAAAGGCTATTGGTGGGTCAGAAGTCAATTAATTTAAACCAGTGGTTCCCAAAATGAGAGGCACGGCAAGGCTAAGGAATAGTGTACAGTCACCAGACTGTTATGAAAGAAACCTCTGCAAGGTGGTACAAGACGACACTGCATAATTATCCCACTTATTATGTGGCTGCTTGATTAGTTAGATGAGTAAAATAAATAATTGAACACAAAATATTAATTTGACATTTTAATTACCTCAAAATGACTCGCAGAACTTGCTTGAATGCTTCGTCAAGCGTTAGTGTAAAGCAGATGATGAATCTACTTTAAATTCACAAATACCAAAACAATGTTTCTACACCAGTCACAAGTGGCGCGATAAGGTAAAATCAAATAGACCCCAGTGAGGTTCAGTCAGTGATGTAGTTAATGGATGCAGCACAACACGTCACAACACAACAAATACCGACAGTAAACCAATGCCCTGTTCTATTTGTGACAAACTCCAGTGCTCTAACACAAAGGACAAATGGATTTGCAATGTTCGCTTTGTCATGTCCAGTGGACATCAGCTGTTGTGGCGCGGATGTAGCATCCAGTGTGGTGAAAAGAAAAAAAATATAATTATAAAAATATAATATCGCCCTCGGATTCACCAATACAACGATGGGTAAAATGTAGATACAGTGTGCTGTGTGCCTCAAAATATTAGCTTCTGTCAATATGAAGCCGAACAAGATGCCAAGTAGTCTAGTTAAGTTGTAGCCTACTGTATTAATCACAATAAATCACAATTTTTCAAATTAAATATAATATTTGCAGTCAAGGTAAAATATTTCACAATATTACTGTGTGTACTTTTAATTAATAGCCTTGGTGAGCTGAAGAGACTTTAAAAAAATAAAAAATAATTTACATGACAAACACAAAGTGCTTGAAAATATTTTTCTCTACAAAAGGGGGCCTGGCAGAAAAAGTTTGGGAGCCACTGATTTAAATGTACTATGTAGAGAAAGAGAGAGAGAGAGAGAGAGAGAGAGAGAGAGAGAGAGAGAGAGAGAGAGAGAGAGAGAGAGAAAACATTTTATAATTTTACATACTGGTATATTGTGAGATGCAGAAAGTTTCGCCTTTTGTTTCGCCTTCATCTGCTGCCACAGCAGTGATGCAAAATGTGTATTTGACTCCAGAAATCAGATCAGTGATGTTATGGGAAGTGTGACTAGATTTTGTGTCATTTCTGTTTGTTTCATCATCAGTCCACTGAAGTTTAAAGAAAGATCTATTTCCAATTGGTTCATCCCATTTCAAAAACACAGATGATGTTGTGACTTCAGACACTGTTAGATTCCTGATCACATCTGGCTCTGAATGGAGTGAAAAAGCAATTTACAAATGTTGTTAAAAAAAACACTACACACAATCAAAGTATAAAACATAGGAATAAATGTGAACTTATGAGCCAAGTTAATGAATAATAGACTGACAAGGGAAAGCATTATTCTGATATTTAATCTTTATCAGAAGCTTTAGATAGAGATTTGCTACAATTAAACAAATATAAGGGGCAAATTAGTGGTGGTGGTTGTAGTGCCATTACAATTTACTAGAAAAATAAATATTGGTGGTCAGAAGTCAATTTGTTTAAACGTAGCAAGCAACAGATCTTTTATAATTTTACATACTGGTATATTGTGAGATGCAGGAAGCGTCGCCTTCTGTTGAATTATCTGCTGCCACAGCAGTGATGCAGAATGTGTAATTGACTCCAGCAGTCAGATCAGTGATATTATAGGAAGTGTTAGTAATTTCTGATGCATTTCCAATTGTTTTATCACCAGTCCACTTGAGTTTAAAGAAAGATCTATTTCCAACTGGTTCTTGCCATGTCAAAAACACAGATGATGTTGAGATGTTGGTCACTGAGAGATTTCTGATCACATCTGGCTCTGTGTGAGGAAGAGATAAGCAAATAATGGATGTTGATTTAGAAAAACATCACACAGGACAATACTAGAAATTCATAACAGACAAAATGTGAACTGGTCGGCCAAATTATGGAATAATAAACTGACGAGGGGGAAGGCATTTTTCTTATATGTACTCTATAATGGGAGCTTTGGAAGGATATTTGTACTAAAATTAATGAAGACAGCAAATGAGTAGTGATGGACATGGGTATAGTTATAGTGCATTTACAAATTATTAGAAAAAAAGTCTATTGGAGGGTAAGTCAATTAATATAAATGTACTAACATATTTTATAATTTTCATACTGGTATATTGTGAGATGCAGAAAGTTTCGCCTTTATCTGCTGCCACAGCAGTGATGCAGAATGTGTAACTGACTCCAGGAATCAGATCAGTGATGATAAATGAAGTGTTACTAGTTTCTGTTGCAATTCCATTTGTTTTCTTATCCATCCAATTAAGTTTAAAGAAAAATCTATTTCCAATGAGTTCATCCCAAGTCATTGACATGATGTTGTGATGTTGTTCACTTTGAGATTACTGATCCTATTTGGCTTTGTGTCGAGGAGTGAAAGTGGTGAAAGAATCACAACAGATATAATGATACAATTATGCTTTCATACAGCATTTGTCTGACCCCAATAATTAAGGCTTGATCCCCCCAGATACATTTCTATACTGTAGCTCTGATTGAATTAAAAATGTAATTTTGATCGCCCTTAAATTGGGTCATACAATTGACATGAGTTAAAGGCCAATTTATACTTCTGCATCGAGTGAACGTCATAACCTACATTGTAGGCTACACACGTAGCCGACACTGTCGTGAGCATTTATACTTCTTCGTTCTGTCTGTGTTGCTCTGCAATTACACTGCTGAAAGGCTAGTAGGGTTTCTATTGTTCCACTGTGTTGAGTTTCTTCCCTGCTGTTTTGAGTTTACACTACAGTAATAGTTTTATCAATAGTTTCAGTAATAGTTCAAGTGTATTTGCGAACTGGAATAATTATTCTTGGGTAATAAGTCGGTTTGTGCAGGTATGATGCACAGTGTTAATTTCATTGACGAATAATTTTGGTCATAATTTTCGTCAACGACATTTTTTCACAGATGAAAACGAGACGATGAGTAAATAAAAATGCATTTTGAATGACTAAAACTATGACTAAAATCTACTCAAATTTTTGTCAAAGAATAAAAACGAGACGAAAATGAAAGAGAGGGACGATTTGGGAAGATATCCGGTCAGGAATATGCGCACATTTGAAGTGTAACTTGCTGATCTAACCGCAGGAAAAGCGCCGCTGTTGCGCACTCTACAAGCTCGCCCAGCAGCACATCTCACTGTTGCACAACCAATGAATAGCGCACATGTATGCCAAGCGATTGCTTATAAGCTAATATTGATGAATTATGACAATGTATTTTATCTCCCTCATCTGAACTTAAATGAGCAGCCTGCTACAGTGCAGACTTCATACATTTCAAAATAAGAGTCATGGTGTATTTCAGGATGGTTTATAATTATTTTTTCCAGGTCATTATTGTTATTTTGTTTACACAATAAACTGTATTTAATTAAATTTCTATTTAATTCATAGTAAACTGTTGTTTCTTCTGTCACAGGAAGGAAAGACTAAGAAACATTTTTTGACACATCATTCTATATATTTTACAGGTATAAGGGTTATTATAGTTAGCTAAACCTAAAGACATAAAAAATCTTCATTACTTGAAATAAACATTAACTGAAATAAATATATATAAAAAATGTAAACTTATTTTATTTAATCTAGTTTCCAAGCTTCAGCCTAACCTGATGTACTAAAATAACTAAAACAGAAATAAATTTAAAAAAAACTATGTAGACATTTAAAAGCAAAAACTAAAAGACATAGACACACAAAAAATTACTAAAACTTTTAACTAAAATTACAATGAAAGCAGAAAAACTAAAAATCAAATGTAATCAAAATTTTAAACAAAAACTATAATAGTACCTCAATGATAAGTGTGTCAGTCCCTGACAAGTACTGAATTGAGCTTTCTTGCGTGTGTTTTTGCACTTTAACTAAAATCTTATAATATTTAGTCGACTAAAACTAGACTAAAACAATTTCCGATGACTAAAATATGACTAAAACTAAATGGCATTTTAGTCAAAAGACTATGACTAAAACTAAATCAAAATTTGCTGTCAAAATTAACACTGATGATGCAACAAAAGATATTTAAAAAATTTACATACCAGTATACGTTGAGATGCAGAAACGCTCACTTTCTCTCTCATTATCTTTAATAACAGCAGTGACACAAAATGTGTAATTAACTCCAGCAGTCAGACCAGTGATGTCACAGAAAAAAGTGCTACTAGTTGTATTTTCATTTGTGTCATCAACAGTCCATGTAATTTTAAAGAAAGGTATATTTTCAGTTTGTTCATCCCATCTCAGAATCACAGATGATGTTGTGATGTTGGTCACTTTGAGATTCCTGATCACATCTGGCTCTGTGCATGCAAAAGAGAACAAAATGATAAGTTATTTAATTATTCAAAGTACAAAAGATGTACATGATATCTACAGTTTTCAAAGCAAAATTAAATAAGAGGTTTTAAGGCTCAAGAGGCTTAAGTCTCAGAAGATTCCAGGGTTCCCACTCTTTTTTCAGCGATCATTTTCCAGGACTTTTCCAGGACATTTTCAATTTTACCACAACAGGAATAAAAGACTAGGATCATGCTCTAAAAGGCATAGCTAGTTTATTGCCATGACTTAACTATAAAATCAGTTTTTAATATGAGCTCTAAATCATACATTACGACTATAGAAGCTTGTTTCCGCCAACAGAATAAAAACAAAAAAAAGGCAATTGCAACTTACTTTAACTTTTTATCTCGCTATTCAGACTTTTTTTCTCTCGCAATTGCGATTTTACATAATTGTGATTTGATAATCGCAATTGCAAGATATAAAGTCAGAATTGTGTGATATAAACTTGCAATTCTAAATTTTTCTTGCAATTGCGAGTTTATATCTCACAATTCTAAGAAAAGAAGTAAGAATTGCAGGATATAACTCTCAAATGCCAGAAAAAAAAATTTCAGAATTGTGAGAAAAAAGGTCAGAATTGCATGATATAAACTCACAATTCTGACTTTTTTTCTTGCAATTCTGACTTTTTTCTCGCAATTGCGACTTTATATCCCAATTATGTAAACTCACAATTGCGAGAAAAAAATGATTAATCATACATTATGACAAATTGATTTCTCGTTGCCAGTGTCAGTCATTGGAACTATTTTAATGTTTTGTTTTACTGTAGTTTTGACACCTTGTGCTTCCAGAGACTCCTGGTAGGTTGCAGTTCTGGAAAATGGTGGCGCTGGAGACAGGGTTCCTGATGGTTTTACACTTAATTCTTCACCTTAATTCTTAATTTTTTTGCAGTTAACATGTGTCTTTTCTTCTCAAGCTGTTTTTGTCTGACCCTGCCTTAACTGCAATTTCTAGTATTGCATCCTTCCCATGGGCATTTAATAATTTTTGAGTTAAATCTCTTTTTGGCTCATTTTATCCGTAAAAGAAAACATACCTAATAATTATGCATACCTGAATATAAGGCGTTTTTCATTTCCAGCCTTTATGAACAATTATATATCACTTATAAAAGATTAAATACAAAATTAATAGTAGTTATTAAGATTGACTGTTTTGGAAATGGTAAAATGTGCTTGGAAAAAAAACATGATCAGAAAATCAACTTGCATAATAATTATGCACGCAGTGTAGTTAGCAAGATACTGAATTAGGTAGCTGCTTACCAGTTAACATTTGCTGCATACATTTGAGCAGTTAATAACATTAGCTAACTGCTACAAGTGGCAACACAAGACTAAACATCATTGAAAATACTACTCTCACGTTTTTAAAACTCAGCATTCCTGAACATCGCACTTTCTGTAAGTAATAGTGATTGTTTTGGGCCAGTGATAAACTCTTGTTCTTGACTAAAGAAAAACCCAACAACTTTTTAAAAAAATAAATTTGTCATAAATGTTCCAGGTTTTCAAGGTTTTCTAGGATGAGTGGGAACCCTGGTCTGTCTCTCTATCCTGCTTAGACTTTGTCCCTGGACTGGTCAAGGCTATTTTGCAATCTCACCCTGACTATATTCCTAAAGAGCCATTCTCGATCATGCATATGGTCATTCTTGACGCCTTCTGTTCTCCGCCGTTCTATGGGCCCCTGCTATGGGGCTCACATGTACATGAGTCAACATCCCAAGCTCATGTCTGAGATCTCTCTTGTGTTTGTGCACACATTACACAACCTTGAGGGGTCCAGACACATTCCAGCAGCTGCATTTCCATTACCCTTCAAATTGCACAAATTGTAATTGCGAACTGAAAATACACCCAATGGAAACACGTGAATTTTGCAAAAACTCACAAATATCACAAAAAACTTTTTACGCTTGCATGAGGTGTTTTTTCAGGCAATTCTAAAAAGGAATATTATGCAAAACTTCTTTAAAGATAGCACGGTATGTTTGTACAGAAGACGAGACGGGGTGCTTTTAGTTTCTTATTTATGCATCTCTTTCCTCGTGCCTCAGCTTCATCCCCCATAGATACAACGGGAAGATGCAAGAAAAGAAAACGAGGACGGGGTTATCAAAGGAAATCTTATTTGTATATTGGAATATTCTTGATCCCTCGACCGTCACTTCAAAGCGTCATCAGCTGTGCTCAACCCTTAGTTATGTTATAAATGTTTGACATCTACTACTAATAGTATTAATCTATTAACAATATTAATAATTAATATAATAGAAACTAAAAGTATTAGATGTCTATGCACCTGTGCATCCTCGCTCATAGCTCCTCAGGAAGCTTCCTCACTCCTCGTTCCTCACCACCTCGCGGTTCATTTATAGAATTGAAATGGCCTTCGAGATTTTCTTTGATCGGTTTCCAGGTCACAGGCAGGAGGAGCGAAGAAATGAGAAAGCACCCAGTGAAGCATATATGAGGGAGAAGGGCTTCCAGAAGCCATTTTTTATTGACATTTAGAAAATATTGCTAAAGTTTTGCACAAATCTGTTATGGAAACCTGGTTTGCCGCAGCCTCCCAGATCCAGGGCATATCCAGATGAGATGAAGGACCTGCACCTAGACATGATGATAATGCAGCCCTGACGTTTCAACTAAACTATCCCCTGCAAAGGCCCATTTCCCTTTCCTATAGATGTATAGATGAAACGTTATCAAAATTATTCCAGTTCGCACAGATCTGCGGACACAACAGATTTTTCTGTATTATGCGGACCAGACAAGTAATTTGGCAAATATCTTTTTTTTTTTTTTAAAAGACCAAGTTTCTGCGCACATCCTCACTCAAACACGCAAACCTACAGACTAAACACGTAAATGAACGGCAAGAATGCATTAAAGGTATTCGGTTTTCAGTAGAAAAGGTGTCATTTAACCCTCTGGGGTCTGATGATTTTTGGGCCCCTGGAGAAGTTTTGACATGCCCTGACATTTGTGTTTTTTTCAGTTGTTCATAAACATATAAATGACACAAGTGTCATTACACTGTATTCAGCAACAAACTAGGCTACAATAATATGTGAGGAACATGTATGTACATGTTTGTGTTTTGAAGGAATAACGTTTATGCGTGGTTATTGAAAAAACAAAAAACTTAAGTCACTGAAATAAGGCCTAAAAATATATATTAAATCTGTGTTCACAAGACTTCTGGGTATTGGAGGTTGTAGACTAGAGTTTTTGCTTCAGAATGAAGTAAAAATTATACTGCCTACTCATTCATTTATAACAATATATTGATTTAATTTTTGTAAGACACTTTTTGTCAAGAAACACAGTATGCGTGGAGGCGTGAGTCATCATGAATAATGGGTCATTTACACCTGAGAAGACAAAAGAATCGCATAATAATGACCTGAAATGACTTGCATATTAATGAGCTCTTTCAGACTGGTAGGCTGTGAAAAAACCCTCTGTGATCATGCTGATAACAGGATTAATGTCCACTATGGACAAAAAACCCATGATTTTTGTGATCTCATGCATGCACGTATTATCGCACATGATGTGAAGAAAATTTTGTATAGCCCTATGTTAGATTACAATACCAGTCAAAAGATTGGACACACTTATTTAAAAAAAAAAAGTCTCAAGTCTCTAACCAAATAATGGTTTTCTATTTTAATATACTTTAAAATATAATGTATTTCTGTGTGGCAAAGCGTCTGAACATTCCTACCTCTATGGCATTTCATATAGGCTACTATATTTGTTATATAGCCTAAATGTTAATGTGCAGTTGACAAACTATGTATCATTAAAAAGATCTAAGACTCAAGCTTCACATTTTGACTCTTAAAATCTTACATTGACCATAATATGCTTAAAAGCATGCACATTTGGAGAAATATTAATGGATTCTCATATGTTTATATCAATTTTCTATACAGAGTAGTAATATTATTCAGTATTTATAGTCATCACTGTGAGCGCTGGATACTGTGTTGTACTGTGTTTTCAATTCATACTTGCAGCTGGAGGGCGCTCTGCCCCTTTTGTCCACAAATGCCTCAGTAAAAGAAGAGGCATATCATGTGACAATCAAGGAACTAACAGAGGCAGAGATCGCTAAATATTGCTATTCAAAACACTTTTGAAGACAATAAATACACGATTGAAACGATGTATTGACTGAATTTGCGTCTGAATAGCGTTCGCTCCGTGGGCGTGGTCGCATTAGTGGATAATGAGCTGAATCCCAGACTTCTGACATGGCTCTCTTTTCATACAGATTACATAAACAGAATTTTTTTTTTTCGATTTGATTTACATGATTTAAAACCTGACATCTCAACGTTTCTTTTGACATAAGTGTAATTTTTTTGTGATTAGTATTCACTAAGTTACAGTTCATTTTCTGAGAACTATCAGATTGGAGTTCGTTCAGAGGGAGACGACAGATCAGACATCATGTTTGTTTTCTTTATTTTACAAAAAGCACAACATTTTGTTTTTACTCTGAGTGTACACAAATAAAAGAAGATATTCCACAGATTAAAATGGTGTATAACTCTTAATTATATGTGCAACATCGACGGAGTATTTTGAGTCTCTTTCACACTGGTAAGAAAAAAACCGCGGTGGTATCGCCGGCGTGACCGTTAGACCTCAGAGTGTTAAGCGGCCCCTAAAGTAATAACTAACAATTTTTATAACAGAAGTGATTCAATCAAAAACCAACTTTAGCTCGAAAAGAATTTTCCTATTGTCACTGTGAAGCTGCTTGTAAACGATATGTATTGTGAAAAGATGACTTGACTTGACACATACATCAAACAAAGATGTTTTCCCATAGTGCAGTGAGCACAGCACCTCGTTACAGTCAAGTAACCCCAGACATTCTGTGATGGAACTCTACATGGCGCAAGCTCATAGATCCTTAGCTTAATCTGCTATCAATCACATCATTGTCTACATAGCGCAGCTGATTGGTTGCTTTTGCATCAGCAGTCAATGAGCTTGCAGTTCAACATTCAAATACAGGATTTGCTGGTTGCAGATATTTGACTATCTCTAATAATTTTATTTAAGTGCTGCTGTTTGGCAATTATCATATTACCACATTAGCAATAAAAATGAATAAAATACAGCTATAATTGTTTACACAGTTTTCCATGAACAATACTCACTTGTGACAGGTGTTTGAGGAGATGTTTGAGTTGAAGAACTGCTTGTAGTTACAAGGAAGGCTGTGATATACGGATGAATAAAGAAATAAAAACACAAACATTTACTAAATAGTACTTACAAGTTAACAAGGGCATACAGTATGTTCATACAATTATGTTTCGTATTACAATCAACGTATTATTGTTAGGATACTAATTTATATTACATTACAAATCATTATAATTTATATATTATAATCAGGGCTTGATATTAACACCCAACAAATGCAGGTGGATTTCAGCATGGGGTGTAATGTAAAAAAAATTAAGGTAGATTGATTAACAAGGTTGCGGTGTTGAGGGTCGTGCAGCCTCTCGAGGAGAAATCAAAACAAACGACCGCAGCACACACAAAGAAACTCAGTTAACATATGGCAGTAAAAAGTTTTTATATTTATAACATGATACAGTTAAGCAACTTCACACAACCAAGAGTGCTGTTTTCCTGAATAAAATCACGATTGAAAATGTGACATTGTTTTCATACTACAGTTTAATAAAACTGTATTAAAAAGTGGTTAATATTTAGTCACTTCCATTTTAGATGCAATATTGACTGTTTTTGTTCTATTTCAGCAACTAAAATAGTTTAAAAAAAAATCAAAGCAGAACCATAGCGCATCTCACAGTAACACTCAGTCGTCCATCGTTGATAAAATGTTAAAATAAATGTTTTAGTGTTTTAAACAAATCGGGTGAGTCAAAGATTCCATGACCCATTCATAAACAACTGCTTCATTCTTGAATCAATCAGCTGTTTGAACAAATCGTTTTAATAAATGACTCATTAATACGGTCAACTGCTGCCACCAACTAATGTTTTAGTTTCACCAACGTTTCTTATTTGTATATTTAAAAAATACCTAAAAAAATGATTTAATGTAGTGGTAACAGTCCTATAGTGTCTTAATATTGTAACTGAATTTACTGATCAAATTTAAGAATATGAAATTAAAGATGAAACACTGATGAGAATGTTGCTTCAGAATAAATTATATTTACACCACAAAAAAATAAAAAATTTTCTGGACATGCAACTTTTTTACACTGACAAGTGAATGACAGATTTACTTGTCCGAAGGACAAACACATGACAAGGCTTAATGTCGAGCCCTGAAAATACTCACTTGAATGAGCTGATGTTTGAGACTCAGTTGCAGAAGAGCTTGTAGAGGCAGGGGGTGCTAAAATATTTAGATTCATGAAGAAAAACATAAATTAAGTAATATTCTTTGACATGCTTAAAAGGACATTCTGTATTGCAAGAACTTTTAATAGAAGTTAACAGAAGTTCATACAACTGTGTACATAATACAATTTTTCCAACTGAAATGTCATATTTGACTCTAATAATTTTATTTAAGTGCTGCTGTTTGGCAATTATCATATTACCACATTAGCAATAAAAATGAATGAAATAAAGCTATAATTGCTTACACAGTTGTCCATGAACAATACTCACTTGTGTCAGGTGTTTGAGGAGATGTTTGAGTTGAAGAATTGCTTGTAGTTACAAGTAAGGCTGTGATATATGGATGTATAAAGAAATAAAAACACAAACATTTACTAAATAGTATTTACAAGTTAACAAGGGCATACAGTATGTTCATAAAATTAAGTTTCATATTACAATCAATGTATTATTGTTAGAATGATAACTTACATTACATTACAAATCATTATAATTTATTATAATCAGGGCTTGGTATTAACACCTGCCAAATGTGGGTGGATTCCAGCAATGGGGTGTAATGTAAAAAAAATTAAAGGATTAGTTCACTTTCAAATAAAATGTTCCTTATAATTTACTCACCCCCATGTTATCCCAGATGTCCATGTCCTTCTTTCTTCAGTCGAAAAGAAATTAAGGTTTTTGATGAAAACATTCCAGGATTATTCTCCTTATAGTGGACTTCAATGGCCTCCAAATGGTTAAAGGTCAAAATTACAGTTTCAGTGCAGCTTCAAAGGGCCTTAAACAATACCAGACGAGGAATAAGGGTCTTATCTAGTGAAACGATCGGTCATTTTCGAACGAAAAAACTAAAACTAGGTGGGAAAAAACATTGTCGTTAACTGAAATAAAAATAAAAAAGAGGCATTACAAAAAAACGATAACTAACCAAAACTGTAATGTGTGTTTGGTAAAACTAACTAAAATAAAATAAAATAATAGATTAAATGTCCTTAGTTTTCGTCTTTGTCAATGTCTTTCATAGAGCAAATAATATTCAGCTGCATTTCCTTTCCCTGCGTCTCTCACTCACACGTCTCTCTCACATACACGCGCACGCGTGCACACACACACACACACACACACACACACACACACACACACACACACGCGCGCGTCTCCATGAGAACGAGTGTTCGACGTTGAAAGCAAGTTCGCGAAAGGTTGGTATCTCGTGAACACCTTTACACAATCACACATTAAAAAGTGGTATAAAGATATTTTTAATTCTGAATATAATTTTGTTAGTGTGTTAATGTGGACCCGAGAAGCGATTTCTACTTTAGAAAGTTAACTAGTCGCAAGTTTGAGGTAAAATGCACTTGGGTTGTCGATGTCAAAACACTATATAAGCTGTGATTCAAATATTAAATAATGTTATGTCATTTGTTTACTCTTACACTGAATGTTTGCTGCTTCAATCCAGATGAGTAGGCTATTGTATAGGGTAAATTTAGTATAGGATGTGAAAATTGTACAGCTGTGGTATTTGTATAGGGTGTGAATTCTGTATAGAAGATGTGTAGATTTTTGGTACGGCCTGTGGATTTTGTAAGAGGTTAAGGAATTTCAAATGTCTTGAAATGTCTTGTTGTGGCTCAAAAATGGGTTGAATACATGCGGTTCATGTATGTCTTCTTTAGTCTGTTGGCTCTTTAGGTTTTTTACTGGCACACGTCACTTACACATTTTGCACTTACTGCGGATTGTTGAGCATTGTGGTGCCTTTCATCTGTGTTCAACTTGTAAATACAATCTTTCCAAACATGACTTGAACACACCATTACCATTTAAAACAGCTGATATGTTGAGACTGTTTACATATTTGTGCCCATATGTACATTTTATGTACTGGTTTTATTTTTGAATGAATATTTTCTAAAATTGTATGATGTTTTTGTTGAGTTATTATTACGCAATACTTTTTCTGACCTTTTTGAATCTTGCCCCTGACAAATAACCCATATTACAAAAAAAGACTAAAACTAACACTAAAACTAATAAAAACTAAACTAAACTAGCAAACCCACTTTAAAAACTAATTCAAACTAAACTGAATTTGAAAACAAAAAGTCAAAACGAAATAAAAATAAAAACTAATAAAAAATGCAAAACTATAATAACCTTGCTTCCAAGTGGTTCCACTAAAACCACACTTTCGTATTCTTCAAAAAGTTTACGCTGTATGTCCTACGCCTTCCCTATTCTACTTACGGAAAAAATGGAACTGGTGCTGCATTCGTTCCGTAAGTTGAATAGGGAAGGCGTAGGACATACAGCGTAAGCTTTTTGAAGAATACGAAAGTGCGGTTTTGGTGGAACCACTTGGAAGGCCATCATTTGTTTATATAAAGCATGTACATTTAAATTTTTTTCAAAAACGACCGATCGTTTCGCTAGATAAGACCCTTATTCCTCGTCTGGTATCATTTAAAGCCCTTTGAAGCTGCACTGAAACTGTAATTTTGACCTTCAACCATTTGGAGGCCACTGAAGTCCACTATAAGGAGAATAATCCTGGAATGTTTTCATCAAAAACCTTAATTTCTTTTCGACTGAAGAAAGAAAGACATGAACATCTTGGATGACATGGGGGTGAGTAAATTATCAGGAACATTTTATTTTAAAGTGGACTAATCCTTTAAGAAGGTTGCGCTGTTGAGGCTCGTGCAGCCTCTTGAGGAGAAATCAAAACAAGTGAGTGCAGCACACACAAAGAAACTCAGTTAACATATGGCAGTAAAAAAAATTTATATTTATAACATATGATACAGTTGAGCAACTTCACACAACCAAGAGTGCTGTTTTCCTGAATAANCCATTGAAGTCCACTATAAGGAGAATAATCCTGGAATGTTTTCATCAAAAACCTTAATTTCTTTTCGACTGAAGAAAGAAAGACATGAACATCTTGGATGACATGGGGGTGAGTAAATTATCAGGAACATTTTATTTTAAAGTGGACTAATCCTTTAAGAAGGTTGGGCTGTTGAGGCTCGTGCAGCCTCTCGAGGAGAAATCAAAACAAGTGAGTGCAGCACACACAAAGAAACTCAGTTAACATATGGCAGTAAAAAAAAATTATATTTATAACATATGATACAGTTGAGCAACTTCACACAACCAAGAGTGCTGTTTTCCTGAATAAAATCATGATTGAAAATGTGACATTGATTTCATACTACAGTTCAATAAAACTGTATTAAAAAGTAGTTCATATTTAGTCACTTCCATTTTAGATGCAATATTGACTGTTTTTGTTCTATTTCAGCAAGGAAAATAGTTTTTAAAAAATCATTTAAATAAATGACTCATTAATACGGTCATTCGTCACAACCTACTGGTGTTTTAGTGTCACCAACGTTTCTTATTTGTTTATTCAAAAAAATACCTTAAAAAATTATAACTGCATTAAATAATTTCAGTGTAAATGATTTCATTTGATTGGTAACAGTCCTATAGTGTTTTATTATTGTAACTGAATTTACTGATCAAATTTAAGAATATGAAATTAAAGATGAAACACTGATGAGAATGTTGCTTCAGAATAAATTATATTTACACCACAAAAAAATCTAATTTTTTCTGGACATGCAACTTTTTTACACTTACAAGTGAATGACAGGTTTACTTGTCCGAAGGACAAACACATGACAAGGCTTAATGTCGAGCCCTGAAAATACTCACTTGAATGAGCTGATGTTTGAGACTCAGTTGCAGAAGAGCTTGTAGAGGCAGGGGGTGCTAAAATATTTAGATTCATGAAGAAAAACATAAATTAAGTAATATTCTTTGACATGCTTAAAAGGACATTTTGTATTGCAAGAACGTCTCGGTTATGTATATAGACTACGCAGTAGTCACTATGGGAACGCCTCTGCGTGATGTCGTCATGAAGCACGTATGAAATCTGTCCAATCAGGAGACGGTACGTCATAGGCGGGTGACGTCACTGACCAGGAACTATAAAGCCGGCCCAAACACACTCACATTCAGCTTCTGAAATACTGAAGCAAGTCGCTTACGGGAATGCTGGGAGTATGGCATGGCAACGCAGCGTCTCGTTCCCTATTCAGGGAACTAAGGTTATATACATAACCGAGACGTTCCCTTTCAAGGGAACTCACGCTGCGTAGTCGCTATGGGAACGACAATACCAACTTCACCATATGAGCAAGTGACCGTACGTGTGTAGCCGAGGCACACACGTTACAGAAGCACCTGCGCCCCTGGAGTGGAGCCGAGGTCTAGATCATAGAACCTCATGAAAGTGTGTGGTGATGACCATCCTGCCGCATCACAAATGTCAGATAGAGAAACCCCAGAAATAAAAGCCTTAGAGGCAGCCATACTCCTTGTAGAGTGAGCCCTAACAGCCAATGGTGAAGGCTGTCCAACTGACTCATAAGCAAGTGAGATGGCCTCAACCACCCACTTGCTCATTCTCTGCTTGGATGCTGGGAGACCTTTTCTTGGTGCTCCAAAACACACAAATAGTTGATCACATTTTCTCCACATGGCAGCTCTGTGGACATAAGCATCCAGTGCTCGAACTGGGCACAGCAGATTAAGCTTTTCCTGGTCCGGTGACGCAAACGGAGGTGGACAGAATGCTTGCAGCACAATAGGTCTCACAGGATTAGTGAGGACCTTAGGGATGTACCCTATCCTGGGATCTAAAAATGCTTTTACATTCCCAGGCGCAAATTCTAAGCACAATGGAGAAACCGACAGGGCTTGAATGTCTCCAATTCTCTTGAGAGACAAAATGGTTAATAGAAACACTGTTTTAAGTGTTAGAAACTTCTCTGGCACCTCTTCGAGGGGCTCGAAGGGTGTCATAGACAGGCCTTGTAATACAATGGCCAAATCCCAAGCTGGTACTCTTGTGCGTACTGCAGGTCTGAGCCTCAAAGTGCCATGAAGGAAACGAGATATATGTGGGTGTCTTCCCAGAGATATTCCACTGAAAGGAGCGTGGTAAGCAGCTAAGGCTGCCACGTACACCTTTAGTGTGGAGGGGGATAACCCTGAAGAAAATCTTTCCTGCAGGAAATCCAGAACTGTGCTGACTGGGCAGTTAACAGGATCCCACTGGTGATTTTCACACCAAGAAGTGAATAATCTCCACTTCAAGGCATACAGTTTCCTCGTGGAGGGAGCTCTGGACTGGAGTATGGTCTCAACAACCTCGGTTGATAGACCGGAATCTATGAGCTGTGCCCCCTCAGAGGCCACGCCCACAGCATCCATAAGTCCGGGTGGGGGTGCAATATCAGACCGCCCGCCTGAAGGGGCTCGCACACCGGACGCGAAGCTCAGCGCCGCGCAGCGCCGCGACATGTCTTAACATTGTTTTCTATTGTTTTCTGGGCGCCGCGGAAAGGCGCCGAATGTCGCCGCCGGTGTGCGTACACTCATAGAAAATAATGTGTTCGAATTTTAAAAACGTGTCGTGGCGCTGCGCGGCGCTGAGCTTCGCGTCCGGTGTGCGACCCCCTTTAGGCTTCTTAATTCTAATTTCGTGATAACACGATTTTTTTTTTTGTTTTTGTGACAGACAGACCTATTCAGTTAATTTGAATACAGGTTTTTATGAACTTGAAATGTGATCTTGTATGTACAACCAAAAAGTTACTGAAATGTGTTTAATAAATCTGTTATTTGAATTTGTTTCATTTTTTTTTTTTAAATTGTTCAAAATATCATCAGTATCATATTGTGAACCCGGTATCGAGATACGTACCGTATCGTGACCTGAGCATAGCGTTACACCCCTAGTGTCAGCGGCAACTTTTTATAGTTTTACATCACATTACGATCGGTTCGTGAGATTGGCCTAATTAAGTGACTACCGATCGAGTCCATAGAATGTGATTATTGCCTGATGCCGATCAATCCGAGCATCCCTAATAGGCATGTCATAGACAGGCTGGTTTTCAGAAGTTTGGGGGGAAAGTAATGTACTCACAATGTACTTAATTACATTCAATACCTTCTAAAATATCAATTAAAAAGTTAAAACTAATTAAAAAAAAAAAAATAAAGACAAACTGTTTTTGCTTTGAGTATAACAATTCAGTGGGAGTTGACTAAACACATGATGCATTCGAAGCAGTTGACTAATTGGAGCACATTGTGCTTTTCAGAAGGAGGGGCTTCATAGAGACCAGAACTAAACAGAGCGTTACTAACAGACTGGGAAGATGGGTGCTGCAACAATGTAAATTTATGTGGATTTTTTTTTTTTTTTTACATTCAGGAATGAAGTTTACTAGAATAGGTTTGCAAAAACAAAATCGAGACTTTGTAAAAGGGCATAATTTGGCTTTTTTTTTTTTCTTTTTTAAGAAATCATTTTTATTTTTATAATTCATAGTAAACATTTCCTTTGCATTTTTTTTTTAAAAGGTTTAAAATTGCAATGTAAATTTTCACATTTAGTGACCTTTTCAAAAAGGTGTATAGAGGACAACCAACTTGAAGGAGGTCACCTACAAGTGGCCAATTGTTCATTGTGCTTGTTTGGTCCAACAGAGCAGAACCCTGAAGCTACATTAGGTCACAGACTGAGAATAGCCATGGCATTGTGCCACCTTACATCCATTATCCTTCCTATCTCCTCAATCTTTACCTACCTGATTCTAGCAGGGCTATACGCTTAACGTTTAGTCCTCAATAGACTTGCCACGATATCATAATTTTCACACCGGTCTCTGTGTTTAAATGGATATTAGTGCTGGTTAAAACACACTGTCTTGCATTAATTTTAGTTTAAATTTTAAGTTAAAAATAATAAAGGAAATTGAATTTATACATTTAAACAGGAAAAACTTACAGCAACTATACAATAAGACTATTCTATTTAAGATTTTGATATTGTTGTCATAAGTTTCATTCATAATGTTCTATACAAATAGAACATGTTTTATACCATAAACTAACATAAAATAAAACCCCAGTATCGCCCGCATTACCGTATAAGATGGCAAGTCTTTGAAGCACAACTCTGTCTTGCTTTCTCAGTTTACTGAAGGTGTGAAAAACAGCCAGTCGCACTGCAAAACATAACCATTCGCAAGCTTTGATTGGGTCACATGCACCGGTGCGTCTAAATATTGTTCCAGTCGCATGCAGTAATTTTGCAAATGTGACTGAAGTCACACTGTAGAGCCCTGTTTAGTTATCTTTAAATTAGTCTTTTTGGTGTCTTTTTTTTTTNTTTTTTTTTTTTTTTTTTTTAAAAGAAGAATGTGATATATTTGTGCTATGTTTGTTTTACAGAAAGACCCAGGCTCCGTAATTGAAGTCCCATGAACGCAAGGAATGTTTTCTTCTCGCCATGAAACTCGCTGGCATGCTGTATTTTTGGGGAAGTTTTGTTACTGTTGGCTGCTTATTATCCGTCCGCAGTGCCTCGTCAGAGCTGAAAATAGCCCACCGCACAGTCATCTGTGAATCACGCTGTTCTTTGGGGTCACAGTGCTCAGAGGTGAAAGGCCTTCCATGTCTCCAGGCGTCGGTCTGAAAGGGTTAACTAAAAAAACGACCAGTTCTCCAGCAGTGACACAAGTGCAGCTGCATCATTGTAATGTTAAAGTTGAACAAAGAACAGGCTCTGCGATTGCTCAGTGCACCAGCAAACTCCTTTCAGATAATGGGTCACAAAATGTCACTAAACTATTCCAGGAACAATATGTGATTGTTCATGGATGTCTTGGAGGTTTTTTCAGAGGTTAGAGTTGTTGCCACTTGCACTGTGGGCTGTCCAGTGCTGATGGAGGGTACAGTTGAATTGGATCCTGTGACTTGAGGTTGGTGGCCGCAGCATCTCATCATGTGTTTACAACAAACGTGAGGCCCAAGCTGCTCTGGCGTCTCACAGATGGGCAACAGTGTATATGAAGCAGCTCCAACGGGTGCGGCTCCACTACGTCTATTGTTTGGGGTGTTTTTTGTAGCTTTTGTGGCCCACTGTAAAACAGCAGTGGGAGGTGGGGGATTGCTGGATTGACCCCCTGTTGTGACCTGGCAGTGAGCATGGAGAGCTGCCTAATGTTTCACCCTCAAACCTCTTTGTTCCACTTTACTATGGGCACAAATGTTCCACCCACAATAACGTCCCAAATTTTAAACTGGAAGCCGGTCATACACGCCAAACTATGAGTCCCGTCACAACATTGATAGAGGCTGGGTGGGTTAGATAAAAATTAACAATATTGTGACATTTTCCCTTTTGACAATGCTCAGTATATCTGTACTCATGTGTTTGTTCTGAAATGGCTAAAAAAGCAGAATGTCTTTTGAATCCATAATTGTGATCAAATGGCTATCTACCACAGCCAGTTAGATAAATTAATGCAAATGATACATTAAAATCTATTAAATGATAATTGCAGATTTATTATTATTATTATTATTAAATGAACACCGGGAAGAATATTTGATTTTGTATTTAAATGTATCAGCATAATATTAGTTGGTGTAATACTTGCTAGCCAATCAGATTTCTTCCTGGCCAGTTTTATTTTTAATTTTATATATATATATATATTTTATATTCTTTAAAAGTTTCTTTTAAACTTGCTTGTAGTGTTACACTTTTTTTTTAAATTTATTTAAAGAGTCAATTTACATTTACTGAAAAAAATCACAGGAACAAAAATCTAATTTCATTTGCGTACTGCTTGCAAATTTGAAGCAACTTACTTGCTGTTAAAGGCACAATATGTAAGATTTTTAGATTGTCATTGCGTCTCCTGTCAATGACGTCACGCTACCTTGGATTTCCAGTTTTACTAATATCTATTTAGATTACTGCAAAGTGCAACAAGTCTCTCATAGCAGCCACTGAGCGAATGCACAGAGTAATGCTATAACATACTCAACACACTCAAATGTATTTAGTATGATTGTTTTAACCATGTAAAACAGCGCTGCATTACCCCACAAAAGCATAATAAAAGCTCTGCTGGACTCGAGACTGGTGTGTCGCGCAGGTGTCTTCCATTAGCATTCGCTCCAGCGGCCTTGTCCCGCTCCCACGGCTCTTAACCCATCCTGCTTTATACCACCGTAGTAAAGCTAATACATAAGCTCATCCATGAACATGATTTCCGTCCGAGTCCGTCGGATTTCTTTCCATTGGCTGTGGAGCTGAAGACAACGCCCGTGATACCACACTCATTCATGGTGTCATCATGTTACGCCTTTTGTTTTGAATAAGCAACCTCTAGTGGTGAAAATGACAGTGCCTTTTTAAGAACCGTTTGAAAAATGGAAATATGTGCAGCACTCTCAATTCATAACTTATACAGAATATAACTGTAAAATGTAAGTTATGCACTGGGGAAAGTATCTCAATGTGCACAGCATTTTATATGCTTAAACGTACTTTGGATCCTGTTTACGTTTTGAACTATTCATTGTTTGTTAAAGAACTGAAATTGTGGAAAGGAATCAAACTCTATTCAAATATCTGACTTTGTCTCAAAACTCTCAAATATAAGAGTTAAGAGTGAGCACACAACTGTCCAACTCGTTTTTCTTTTTTTTTTTCTTCTTTTTTTTAAGTAAAGTTGCATAAAGTGCATTTACATGTCAGTATTCATGTTTGTTCCTGAACAAAACCAGTTTGAATTTTAAAAACTTTAGGATTAGAAAATCTATATAGACTCAGCCAGAATCACTGTTTAGTCTGGGATATATCAAGGCATATGTGGGGCGTGAAATTTTGGCTTTCAGTATGCATATGTGAACTGCTTGTGACCTCCAGTGTTATTGAGAACAGTGTTATGTGCACTCGCACAGTCCTGTGCTTAGCATATGAACAGTGGACAGTGAGATTTAAATACAGTAATGTATTAGGTAGTGTAATATAGAAGCAAAGCACCTTCCTCTCTTGGCTGTGTTTTTCCATTGTTGCACACTAGTGTAGTTACCATGACCCAGTTTCCACTCCCTCTTGAGCACACGTGATAGAGATGTGGGTAATTTGGAAATAACAGATTAGAGGAGAGAAAGGGTGAATCAGGAAGCGAGAAAAAAGCACACTGGGAAATTGGCTGTATTTAAACACTGCAGCACTGTGGTTTGTCTCAAGCCACCAGAATAGTGTTCACACAGACTCTGCTTTGAAGCGAACTCAGTTCGTTTCGCAACTCGGATCATGCATGCATATCTGTGATGGCTCATTTTATTCAAGTAGAAAGGATTAAGAATAGATCTTAAACATACATTTTCATTTTGTTAGTCATGTGATGCTTGCTCTTCAAATGCTCTTGGCTTTAATCATGTATGATTTATTTATAACAAGCTGCATATGACAGCTGTCTCAGTAATAAATGTTTGATGGGGTGTGTTTCACAGACAGTAAAACACTCTAAACTGTACATGTCTGTTACAGTGGTGTTTTGGTTTTGGACAAACTTTAAGCATTTACAAAGGTCAGAGTTGTTAGTAGTGCTGCTTGCTAACCTTTTCACGTTTCCGTTTAAGAGGGTAAAAGGCATATAGAGGAATCTTGTGAGGCCATAGCAAATATTATTGCAGTCTTCCCTTTTGCTCCACCTGCATCAAACAAATCCACAGCAAGTTTTAAAATAAATAGACATTGAATAAAAGAATAAATAGTAATTGATTATGCTGTTTTTGTCCCTTCAGTCAGTTCTTCTGTACCTATATTTGAAGCTATAAAGGTTTAAGCAATGCAGTGAAATGTCAAAATATCACATTTCTCATGCAATATTAAGTCTACTGATTCATTAATTCAGCAAACAACCTTGATAACAAGTGAACGATCTCTTAGCTAGATTTTGACTGCTAAATTAATGAGCCTAAAATAAAGATTTTCTTTTTCTGAGCCATTAGTTTTTCTTTTAGCAGACAAAGAAAGAAAGAAAAAGGGAAAAAAAAAAAATACATGTAGCAACTTGGCAAGTGCATAACCTCTTTCTTATATTCACTCTGTATTTTTGCGGCAAACATTTCACAAACTACATTTTCAGGAAGTGTAAAAATCCTGTAATGTATTTGAGAAAACTAAAAACCTTTCTCTGTGTGCCACTGTATTAGATGAGTTGTTTTATGTTGTAGCAGGAAACCCTTCCTGACAGATGCTTTTGTTGTGTTGTGACAGGCAGTGAACTGTAAGGGCCAGCACAGCATCTCCTACACGCTGTCCAGAAACCAGACGGTGGTGGTGGAGTACAGCCATGACAAAGACACTGACATGTTCCAGGTACTGTTCTGAAAACAAAAAAAAACAAAAACAAAAAAAACACACTTTGAAATATCTTCTCCTCTGTTCCTTTGTGCATAAATTCAGTGTCTGCCTATTGACTGCGAGTTGGCAAATCTCTTTCTCTCCAACTTCAGTGTGACCTCCTCCACAGCTAATCAAAATCTGTGATATGGGACACAATTATATCAGCTCCCTAAGACACGTGCTCAGATACAGGGTTGCGTATGTGTGCTTGTTTTTGAGGTCTGGTCTGCGCACGAGGGATCAAGTCATGCAGCTTGTAGCAAATGAGAAGAAAAGCAAAAACGGGAACCAGCAACAGGGACAAAACAGAAACTCTCTCTATAAAAAGGAAATAAAGTGGGACCGTTGCATATTTATTTCAGTAGAAGTATTTATATATAGGATTTAGTGCACTAAGCACCTCTCTATTCTTGGGAATTTCCATCCCACTTTTAAAACTAAAATAGGCTCTTCAAACAAGCCCCGGCACATGCATGACTCTTTTCCATCCTGTTTACTGAGAAGATAAAATAGTGTAGGGACAGTAATTGTCACTCCGGTCCAAACCTTACAAAACAAATTCTGAAAGCAGCAAGTTGTTTTTGCACTTGATTTTAACTGCATATTCCTGACACACCTGAAGATGTACAGAATCTTTTGCTGAAATTTGGTGATTTAAGTTTAAAAGTAACAGAAATGTTTGTAACAATGTAAAAGTCTTTACTATTTCAAATAGATGCTGTACTTTTTAAACTTTCTATTCATCAAATAATCCTGAAAATAAGTCAGTTTCCACAAAATATTAAGCAGCACAACCATTTTTAGCTGTTAAATGTTTCTTGCACACCAAATCAGCATATTAGAATGATTTTTTTTAATGATCATGTGACACTGATAACTGGAACAATTTCAGCTGGAAATTCACCTTTACCATCACAGGGGAAAGTTACATTTAAAAGGGGACCTATTATGCCCCTTTTCACAAGATGTAATATGTAAGTCTCTGGTGTCCCCAGAATGTGTCTGTGAAGTTTCAGCTCAAAATACCCCACAGATCATTTATTATAGTTTGTCAAATTTGCCCCTATTTGGGTGTGAGCAAAAACATGCAGTTTTTGTCTGTGTCCCTTTAAATGCAAATGAGCTGCTGCTCCCGGCCCGCTTTCCAGAAGAGGGTGGAGCTTTAACAGCTCGTGCATCGGTTGCTCAACAACAAAGCTGGAGAATCTCACGCAGCCAAAATGACGATTGTCAGTAACTGTGCTTACATTGTTCAAACCGGAGTCGGACACTGATGGAGAGACTTTTAGAATACTTTTAGAATGCAACTGGACGTTTCTAAATGGTTAGTCTCTACTACAACAACTCTTCCTCTTCTCTAAAGCAGCCCAACATTGCCTCACCCCCTTTGTTGCATGTTACCGGGGGCAGGGTTTATGTAAATTTTGGGGTTTGTGATGTCACCAACCCGGGAAGAAGCTTGTTGTAGTCCCTACCAGCCGTTTGTTGTAGTCCTTAAAAAGCGATTTCTGTAAAAGAAAATATCTCCCTTTCTCTCTTACTGTTCAAAAGTGGTGTTGATAAGATTGTATATTAAAAAAGTTGTTGTTATTAATAATAATAATAATAATAGGTTTTCCCTAATATTGCTCTTTCTGAAGCGACCTGTAATATAATTTATCAAATTATGTTAAATTGATGTAGCTGAGAAATGTATTCTTCTTTCGTATCATAGATCGGACGATCGACGGAGGGCCCTATTGACTTTGTGGTGACTGACACTGTGTCAGGGGGAGGGGAGAGTGAGGAGACACCCATCACTCAAAGCACCATCTCCCGCTTTGCCTGCCGGGTGGTGTGTGAACGTAACCCGCCCTACACAGCGCGCATCTACGCTGCAGGCTTTGATTCTTCCAAGAATATTTTTCTCGGAGTAAGTGTGTTCTCTTGCCTGGTCTTAACATGGAATTGTCTGTGGGATACATATCTCATCAGAGTTACAAGAAGCTTTATTAAGCTTTTATTTATATATGCTTGTGTATGTGCTGTCTGGCGAAGTATCCACTTCTGCTGATCCAGTGGAACTGATCTAAACTTACCTGGTAAATATAGGTGTGTCTGGCTAACTGGAATGACTCACCCATGTGTAACTAAAAAGAGTGCACACATTTTTGTTTATGTATAGTAATTAAGTCTCTCTCTGTAGGAGAAAGCAGCCAAATGGAAGAATCCAGATGGTCACATGGACGGGCTGACAACCAATGGTGTGCTAGTCATGCACCCACGAGGCGGGTTCACAGAGGAGTCCAAGCCTGGTGTGTGGAGGGAGATATCAGTGTGTGGAGATGTTTACACGCTGAGAGAAACACGGTCTGCTCAAACTCGAGGCAAACTGGTTAGTGCGTCAGCTGCATCTGCTCGATTTAGTTTGAGACTGACTACATTGTATTTAATCATCAGTTCACTTACAATTCTTTTTACAGTTGTGATGTAAATTTGAGCTTAAATTTAAAGGAATACTCCACCCAAAAATGAAAATTCTCATTTACTCTCTCCATCATGCTGTCCCAGACTTTTCTTCAGATAAACACAGAGATTTTTAGAAAAATGATCCATCTCTTGAGTACATATAATGCAAGTGGATTGAACCATCAAAGTTGATGCTTCAAAATCCACACAAAACATTGAACTTTGAGGGTTCAGTCCACTTGGATTGTATGGACTCAAAGAGATTGATTATATCTCATTAAATAACGAGAGAATTTTCATTTTTGGATGGAGAATCTCCTTAACCAATGGAAGAAACCATCTAGATTTGATCATGTCAAATCATGTTAAGGATGACCCCTAAGCTGAGTATTAAAGAGGTCGCGATCACCATGGACACTCTAGCTTTCTGCAAGAGAAGTAGCAGTATTTCTATATTATGTCTTATTCAGACCATGTTTGTTTTTTTTCTGTGTTCAGTGTTTAGAAAGTCAGTTTTCTTTGTGCTACATGTTAAATTTAAATTTGGGAGAAGGTTAAAGATGGTGTTTTAAAAGTGTAAAAATGTTTAACAACTTGGACAGCTTTGCTTTCTTTTAGCTAAGTTAGTTATTTAGAGCTGTGCTATACAAGCACCAATAGTGTGTTTGAGTCTTTGAACCTCTAGCTCCTTCTAGAGGACAAATGTGGTTCTGCACTTTTGCATTGTTACCAGACCACCAATTTCAATACCACAGCAACTGTTTTGCTAATGAACACTGCTAAAGGTAATTATTAACTCCAAATATCCATGAGGTCTAATTTATTACTGACTGTTTACTTTTGTTTACTTGAGAAATAAAGAAAACTGTAACAAATTACAAGCAATAGAAAACACAAGTACCCAAATTAAGTAAACTCTGCTTGAAGTTTATCAGGCATCTACTAGCAGTATCTAATAAATTTTTAGAAATTGAAGAACAATATCAATACATCCATCAAGCCACTTGTCTTTTGTAGGGTTGTGAGAATGCTGCTGTTGATACCGATGCAAAATTTAAGGTCTCCAATTGACCTATGCTGCATGTCTTTGGATTGTGGGGAAAACCGGAGCACCAAGAGGAAACTAACGCAGACACAGGGAGAACATGCAAACTAGAACTTTTCCACTGAAATGATTCAAGCGTGGGTTCTGGGTCGGTCCCAGTTCTCGAACTGTTCCGTGTTTCCACTGCCTGAAATGGGGTTCCAGGCCAGAAAAATCTGTTCATACTTGCTGTTCTTGAACGGAGCTGGGAGGGTGGAGAAATGCTGATACCGTCTATGGCAGTCTCATGGAGAAATGCTGCATTGCACTACATTGCTCCTTGTTTATAAATATATAAAACGAGAGAGCGAGTGAATCGGAATCATGTCACCATTCAATTGTCAAGACTGTGCAAACAAGCAGCTGATTTGCGACAGGCTCCAAATTGCTTGGCCAAAAACTGTCTGAGAACGGGCTCTGGCACACGTGAATTTATCTACTCTTACTAGAGTTAGGTTTTAAAGACCTTATGGTGTAATTTGACACTGACTAGGTATTCAAACACTACTGGCTGCGTGCTACTTATGATTAAGGCAGACTGTTACAAACCATAGGCTAAACTTGCTGACCAGTTCAATGGGGAAAAAACCTGAAAGTGTAATTTTGCCCTTCAGGTATTCTTGTTGTAAGGCAAACTGGGTTCAAAGGTCAAGACAGACATTAGAACAAGCCTTTCTGTTTATCAGACCTTTGATAGGAACAGTTAACCAGTTAGACTTCAGTGAAAAGCAGTTTTTAATTAACATCTTGGGTCGACTCCCAGCTGAGCCAGGAGGACTTTCTCTGTGGTGTTTGCATGTTCTCCCAATGTTTCCCCCACATGCTGGGATAGGCTCTGGTTTCCTCGCAACCCTACACACAGTATGACAAGTGTTTTGGAAAGTGGATGGATGGAATGCTTGTAATAAATGCATTGCTCAGATGTTTGTTTTATGTGTTGCTCAGGTGGAGAGTGAGAGTAACGTCCTGCAGGACGGCTCTCTGGTTGACCTGTGTGGAGCCACACTGCTCTGGCGCACAGCCGACGGACTTTTCCACACCCCTACTCAGAAGCATCTGGAGGCCTTGCGGCAGGAGCTGAACGCAGCCCGGCCTCAGTGCCCTGTGGGCCTCAACACTCTGGCATTTCCCAGCATGCAGCGCGGTAGCCGTGCCCTGTCCAACGTACCTACTCAGGAGGACAAACAGCCCTGGGTCTACCTTGCCTGTGGCCACGTTCACGGCTACCACGACTGGGGCCACCGTTCTGAACGAGACCCCAATGCTCAAAGAGAGTGTCCTATGTGCAGAACCGTGGGCCCCTATGTTCCTCTCTGGCTTGGATGCGAACCGGCCTTTTACGTAGATACTGGCGCACCGACGCATGCCTTTGTACCTTGCGGCCACGTGTGCTCTGAAAAGTCAGCCCGATATTGGGCGGAGATTCCTTTACCGCACGGCACCCACGCTTTCCATGCTGCCTGCCCCTTTTGCGCTACCCAACTCAATCTGATGCAAAAGTGGGCCAAGCTTATCTTTCAGGGGCCTGTAGACTGAGCGCATAGAGGAGGTCACAATGAACTGGTGGACAGTGGATTATTACGTAATTGAAGTGGAATCCATTATGCTTAAGGACAGTTCGTAGAAGGCGCGAATAAGGACTGATTCATACCGCAAGCTGTGAAGCTGCCCTTGAAATGCTTATGCTGGAGAGCAGGTTTTTGCTCCGATGACATGGTGAATGACAGGAGATGTCCGTCATGATTTCCTGACAGTTATTTTGTCTACCGACCTACAAGATGTCAATTCACACCCAGCATTACCACATCACTCAGGAGATTTAATACATTTATATATAGGATACTTGGCTTTAGATTCAAGGTGCTTCATTTGGTTCTTGATGATCATCTTTCCTGTGGAGTTTTGTTGCTTTAATAATCCTTCCGGTGAATTCCAAAGAACTTGATTATCTGGTTCTAGTGTGTCGAGTTGGAACTAAACTCTGCAGGATGGTTGGAACCTCAGGAGCAGGATCCATTATTTTAAGTATTTCTATGTGTGGGAACTCCCATATCCTAAATTCCACTGAGGGCTTCTACAAGGATCCACATGTTGGAGCAGTGATTTGGGAACTGCAATACTAAAATGGTGTTTTCCAAAGATAAAAAAAAGGGTGATTCTGTTTAGTTTTTGTTTTTATTTTATCCTTTACATGAAGAGCTACCAACATAACACTCCTAAAAGTTTCTGCAGGAATACTGATCAGCCACAGTGGATGCTTCGTTTTTCAAATGGATTGTGTACAGTGGGATTAGAGTAACTTGTCATGTTTAGCCTAGTCCTCCATGTTCACCTACTTCAGTGATCTCAAGTATTTGGAAACTAACAAATTTTTTCGTTTTTGTCTCAATGGTAGAAGATTTTAAGCTCTGACGTAAAGGTATTTTTATTCATACCGGGGTAACCGGTAACAAAATTAACAAGATGTTGCCAAATATTTTTAACAAATAATTTGTAACTAAAAGTATAGTTCCTGGTGTAATTTTACCACTTGAAAAGCGAGTTCCAAATATATGGGTGATGTTCATTGCTTGCCATTTTCCCCTCATTTTCTACATGTTGATGTTGCTCTACAATCAAAGCGGATGTGAAAATTGTGGACTATTCTGCAATCAGCATCTAGACTTTTCCCAAATGTGGAAAATTAATAAATTGAGATTGGAAAACAATGATGGTAGAGGTTTGACGTACAGGTAACCATTTCTTACTGGTCAAAATTCATTCTATTTCAACTGTGTTTTATAAGCTTGTTATGAGATTAAAATGACTTATTCCACTATTTTCCTAAAATTTATACAGAGATGGTTTCTTATAACTAAAGACATTTTTACAGTGGTGTCAAAGAAGGCACACTGAAAGGTATTTTTTTAAACCGTTGCATTTACAGAGCCTTTTTTTTCTTTTTACTCACTGAAAAGTATTTTACTACACAAAAGCCCATGTACAGATTGTTTGTTTGTTAAAACAGATACTAATATATTTATTCAATATGTACTTTACTGTGTGGTAGGTGTGCGTATGAATGTATCAGTCTGAACAACATCTGGTCATCATTCATTTAAGTGCATGCTGCGTCCTCATACTTAGCCTGTGTACAGTTGGTAGTCATAATTTCTTTGATTGATGCTCAAGCCTTCTGGTCATGCTTGTTTTTGCAAAATTACCCAAGATTTCTACCACACTCAATGTTACTTTCAGACCCAATATGAACACTGTAAAATGTCACCTTAGATTTCATGTGTAAATGAAATATTGAAATGTTCTGTTGTCTCTTTTTTCATATATTTTGGATATACAAGCAGTTCCTGGAATGTAAACACCTTGTGTGATAAACATACATTTAGAGGGATGTTCTGTAAAGTGGCTATTTTGTTTGTGAAATCGTCACTCCAAAAGCAGAATGTACTGGGAATGGGAAGTATATTTACTTAAGCAAAGCTACTGTTTATTAATAATGATGTTGATATGAGGCTGTTCCATGTAGCATTAAAGGTAGGGTAGGCAATTTCAGAGAGGTTAGCAATAGCAAGCTAGCTTTGAAAGCATTAGATCCCACCCTCCCTTCACAGCACTCTCCAAAGCCACGCCTCCTCCAAAGCACATGAACGCACACAGCCAGAGCAGAGTCTGCACAAGAGACGCCATTAAATTACCTCATGTCTCTAAGCACATAACATTACAATAATAATGAACGTAAACAACATACAGAGCTCTAAATGTACCACCTGACTGCTGCAGATTCATTTTGCCGTCGATAGTGTTGACATAAACACAAGTCTGAGGACGTGAACAGCTCCGGGTAGAACGTCACGGGTTGCCATCTCGTAATCACGGTTACGATGGTGTGAACGCAGCATAAGCTGCTTGTTTTGGTTCAGGAGGAACTGTAAAAAGCAGCTGCTGTTTGTTTTCAGCGCTCGGTGACTGTCTACAACTCTGCATGGAAATACATATGTTGACAGGCAGGTATTACACTGGACCAAATGCAGTGGTTGAAAATTTTTTTGGCCTTGAGACTCCCACTTAAGATATACATGTTTTAATATTTAGACCACTTCTATTATTGATTGCTATCAGGATGTGAAGAAAGTTTCAACCAGTTTAACAAATAGTGTTTCTAAAAACATTGCCTCCCCTACCTTTAACTAAAATAAGGCCAAACGTTTTTGTTTTTTTATGTCAAATTTTCTGAAAAAAAGTTTTTGTTTTTGTCATTTCAAATTCCGGGAATCACAATTCATGTGTAAGAAATTGTACATTTCAGCAAAATTAGGCACAATAAACATTACATTACAGAGCTTTATTGTTTTGATTGCAACTTCAGAACAAATATAGTGTCGAACTGCAGACATGACAGTTCAGTACACAACAGAATACTTGAACATCGTGAAAGAAATTACATACACCGAGGCTATTAACTTTGGCCACATTTAATTATTATTATTAGTTTTTTTTTAAGTTGGGTTTCAGATGCAGAAAAAAGTTAGTCTTGGCCATAGGTATGTAATAACTTAAAGTAGTTCATCATGCAATTACTTTGCATTAACACACTCCATGGTATGCTTGAAAAAGCAGGTGTAAATAAAGGGCATTTCTCTTTCAAAGAACAGATTTAGGACCATTTACAAAAGACTGTTTTCAACTAAAAGCGGACAAGTTTTTATGCGTTTTGACCCTTTGTTTACTTGACAACAGTGTTTTGGGGGCCTGCAAATACAAAGTTTTGAAAACAGGTTTCAAAGTGCAAGCTTTTGAAAACGGTGGTCATGCGCATGCATCTTACATGTTCAGTCTACAGGCGCGTAGTGTTTCTTTAAATAAATCGCCAGCTACTGGCCGGCATAATTAATACAACCTTTTTTAGTGGTTTTCGTGGATCTGTGTGAACGGGATCATTTTGAAAACGTTGTCATCTAACGTTTCCATTTTTAGTACATTGTCGTGTAAATGTGCCCAAAGGATAGTTCACTTTTTACGTGTACGCGAGGGTCAGCGTACAGTGCGCGACGCGAATTTCGTCATCAGAAGAGTACGCGCACCACAGGATGTTTGTAACCACGTATTCTCGTACCTTTATGGACCTTGAGAGTTTAGGTGCGTTACATTCGACCGTAAGTGGACTGCGAAGTGGACTTCACAGGGTATTTCGCCATCTTAAGTGAGATTCCATTCCGAAGGGAGCGAACATGTTCAGTTCGAAGGGCACTGCGAACTGCATAGGGAATAAGGGAACATCGATACATCACTTCACAGGAAGTAGAGAGGTAAAATGACCCAACTGTCATTGCGCACCGCGTCACCAGTAAGAACTACGATGAAGCAGAGCCGTTGAAATAATTTTTTAACGGCTCTCCGGTTTTGAGTATATCATACATTTTGTTATTCTTATACGAACGAAAGTATGAATGGTTATGGCGATGAGTGTTACATTTGTATATTTTATTGTATGAATAGGCATGACAAAGTAAAAGTGTTGAAAAGCAGCTAAGGCTCTATCATTTATTTTATTTAACGTTAATTTACCTCAGAAGTGTTTACTATGCGGCTGCGCGTGGAAAAGAAAGCGCAGGAGACCATGGATTAGGAATACATTTATACTGTTAACCAAATGATATATGGAATGACAGTTACAGCTTCAAATCTGTTAAGTGTCAATTTTAAATTCGAAAGTAAATTAAAATATCTATTTATTTATTTATTTATTTATGTTATCAATCTGCGCGACACCGTCGTTGACTTTCTTTGATGACGTTTGCAGTGCGTTCTAAATGAGCGATTATTGACAGGGAAGTCCACTTCAACGGATATACCGTGCTCAGGGAGTAGGGAGCAGTGAACACTGCGTAGGGACCCTGTCGAATGGAACGCAGCTTTTGAATGGCTTTGCTCTCAATAGAGGCCTCACTGAGCCATCGGATTTCATCAACAGTATCTTTATTTATGTTCCGAAAATGAACGAAGGTCTTACGGGTGTAGAACAACATGAGGGTGAGTAATAAATGACATTATTTTCATTTTTGGGTGAACTAACCCTTTAAGGATTTTCAGTTGTATCGTCCCTTGTAGGTGCGTCCTCAGATTGTCATGTGATCTATGTGAATCAAGTTTAGTTAAGTTTGGACGTTTCATGCAGCAAAAAAAGCCCAGTTTTCTCTTAATGTCCACTTAGAGCAGAGAATTATTTTTCATGTTTCAAGCATGAACTAGGTGGTCACACTAGACTTTTCCCCCCCTTGATTGAACTATATAGCACTTCTCTGTAATATTGTTAAATATTTAGCACTGTGTGGCTACCATTGTCTGTACATCAAAGTTTAGAGGAGTTCTTGCTCATGTGTTTGCACTTTTATTCCAGGCCTATAAAGAGCATCTTTGTGCTTCCTCCTATCTCTTTCTTCACTTGCTCTTGCATTACATCATCAATCCCATTATAAAGTTAAAAGTTTTGAATTTAGTTCCCATCAAAATGATGAACTTTTTGAAGATAACACTCAAAAGATTGGCTGCTAAAAGCAAAAATTATCACGAGATCTGACGTTGTGAGATATGAAAATATAAATTTTGTAAAGATTAAAAAATATGATAAAAAAAAAAAAGCTAACTACGGATGGGGATTAGGGCCGAGCAATAATAAAAAAACAAAAAAACATCTCTAGATTAGTCATTATAATGGGAGATTAAAGCAGTTTTTTTCGAGAAAAAAAGTCGATATACAATGTTGAGAATAACTTAAAGGGTTAGTTCACCCAAAAATGAAAATAATGTCATTAATTACTCACCCTCATGTCGTTCCACACCCGTAAGACCTTCGTTAATCTTCGGAACACAAATTAAGATATTGTTGATGAAATCCGATGGCTCAGTGAGGCATAGCCAGCAAAGACATTTCCTCTCTCAAGATCCATTAATGTACTAAAAACATATTTAAATCAGTTCATGTGAGTACAGTAGTTCAATATTAATATTATAAAGCGATGAGAATACTTTTTGTGCGCAAAAAACCCAACAATATCTATATGGTCCGATTTCAAAACACTGCTTCGGAGCTTTACGAATTGAATCAGTGAATCGGAGCGCCAAATTCACGTGATTTCAGCAGTTTAGCCGTTTGATAGGAGATCCGAATCACTAATTCGAAACAAAAGATTCATAAAGTTTAGAAGCTTCATGAAGCAGTGTTTTGAAATCAGCCCATAATAGATAGTTAAAAAGTCGTTTTTTTTTTTTTTTGGGCGCACAAAAAGTATTCTTATCGCTTTATAATATTGAGATAGAACCACTGAACTCTGTTTCTAATAGGTTTTTAGTACCTTTATGGACCTTGAGAGGTTCAATGACATCTGATTTCATCAACAATATCTTAATTTGTGTTCGGAAGATGAACGAAGGTCTTACGGGTGTAGAACGACATGAGGGTGAGTAATAAATGACATTATTTTCATTTTTGGGTGAACTAACCCCTTTAACATTACACTTTGAGAATAAACTCGTGTTTTGAGAAAAAAAGACTAATTAAAATGTTGAGAATAAACACGCATGTTCATTGCATTCTGAATTCTCGAGATTTTTTTTGGGTTTTTTTTGTATTATTGCTTGGCCCTAATCCTCTTCCGTAGCCAACAGCATCCACTTCATTCACATTTCTTTTTTGTAATTATTACTTACGGCCGCAGGAGGGTGCTGTTATCATATTAACTAAACTGGAAATATCACACCACCTTTGTGAGCTAAAGATAAGCCTACTGCAGAAACATTATGAATGTGTTCAATAATGACTGCATTTAAGAATACATAACATAAATACGAATAACAATCCTTTTTATTATCCTAATTTATTACTTTTTACTGCAAATTAAATAGCATTTTTAACAAGTTAATGCATCCTATTTTGTTCATGTTAATATATCTCATTTGTAAAGGGAACAGTGCACCTTTCACAAAGTCAAACCATTTTGATTATAATAATCTTTAATTGTGCAAAACGAGATGAATAAAAGCAGAATAAGTAGTATCATTTTAAAACGCAAAACGTCAGTAAAAGTGTAGTTAAATTTATATTGTTTTTTTGTTGTTTATTTTCTTTACATTAACAAGATGGTTCATCTGCAGCCATGCACGTTTCCTGTTTAAAACTCACTATGCATTTGAAAAAATCCACTAAAATCACAGTGTGAAAGAGGTTCGAATAATGGCAACCGCATTCTCCATCAAACAGTGATGACATATTCGTCCCTTTCATACGCGCTCTCTCTGCAAATAAGGGCATATAAAAGGATTTAGATTTTCAGCATGCCATTTAGCTGCTTTGAAAGGGAAGATCAGTGGGATGCCATGACTGCTAATTAACATTTCCTCCTGTAGATGCTGGGGAGATGGGATGTGTCTCGGTCCCACTCTACGCTGCCTTTCCAAATGACAGTCATCGTAGTAAAGGTGACAGAAAGCTCGTTGGGAAATCTCTGCTTGGCTTGCCCTCATTTAAGAGGGTTTATTAAAAATGACATAATGTCTGCATTTGTGATGAAGCTTACGGCTTGTCTTTTGTGCTTCCAGTGGAACGTTATTTTGTAACGTGCTAAATGCTCAAGTGTGATGTAATATTATATGCCTGAAAAGGCCACCTCACTACAATATAATGTCATGCACAGAAGATGCCTGTCACTAACAGCGTTAATATGTGCACCTGCTCTGTCATTATTCGAAACCAATTCGATTTTAATTACAGCTTCAGTTTCAATATACTTTCTCTTATGAGATCTGTGCATCCACCAAAACTGCTTGAGACATAATATGGAAGGCTTAGCCAAGGCATACTGCATGAGCGTGTTCAGAGAGAGAAAGAGAGAATGTCTTTTTATTCCGTGCCTGCTAGCTGTCTCCTTCAGGATGCCTGCCAGCTCAGACAGTCAACTGTTGAAGGATCAAAGCCGCAGAAAATCAAGACATGTCGCCCCGATCAGCAATGTCAAGATACACTCACATTGTGACATCAAACCAAAATATGGAGTGCCGAGTCCTTTAGAAAGGTGATCTTCAGACAATATTAGGTCTCTTTATCAATCTTTCAGAACAAACACAACATGCAATGTGCTTCATCTGATCTGAACAATGATGACTGTACTTTGTAGTGATCGTGTTAATATTTCTACTGCAATTATAAGAGTAGATGAATAAGTAGCCTAGATGAATCAACCTTTATCGGTTTTAGAGATTTAAATGAGTTTTAATAGAGATATGATGTATTTTGTTCCGTTTAAATATATATAAATATGCAAACATACAATGTCTTGAATACACCTCTTACAACTGTCCTTATATAATGAAGAAAAAAAGCCTTATTAAAGAATTTAAATGAATAATAAGTTTATAATATATTAGAAGTCCTGTCAAACGATTAATCGTGATTAATTGCATTCAAAATAAAAGTGTTTACATAATATATGTGTGTGTACTGTGTATATTTATTATGTATAGGCTATATAAATACACACATACATGTATTTATTCAAGAAATATTTACATGTATGTAGACTATATTTACTAGAGATGCACCGATATTTCGGCCAATAATCGGTATCTGCCAATAAAAAGCAAATTTTCCCACTATCGGCTGATAGTCAGGGCCGATACACCCTTTCAATCAAAAGAGGGCAGGAAAATGCACTGAATTTGTGCTTTGTGTAAAGAAAATGCTAAGAAACAAAGACTTTAGATCGGCATCACTACTATTGTTTTGAATGGGAGAAAGTGCAACGCGCAATATGGCGGAATAAGTCCCACCTTCTAAATAAGAGCCAATTACTGATTGGTAAAGTCAGCACGTCACTGCAGCGACAGTTAGAAGCTCCGGTTCCCATAGAAACAGTCAGACGCGCGCCTCTGAAATGAGACACCAAAGATGCGCATTAGGACTGCGCATGCGCATTAGCTTGAGCCATCCTGAAAAATAGTTTTTTGTCATGATTCGAACGTCTAGAAACAAAATTTATGAGACAGTTGTTGTCAGATTTCATTGGTGATTTCAAATATGAAATTTAATCGAAAGCTTGGCAAACAGCTTTGGAGAATTTGATTCTCTATTCAAAGAGATAGGAGCTGCACTTGAATGCCCGCCGAGTGAAATGACTTGACTTAAAGAGACTTTGTAAGAAACCAGTTTGATGTTTAATATTAATAGTAATTATATGAATTAATAACATTCAAAAAGTTAAGAAATATTAATTTAATCTTCAGAATTTAATGTGTGTTAATATGAATTTGAGTGTTGTGTTTGTTTATAACTGATACCAGTTACTCTGAAACAAGTTGATGAAATAAAAGAGAATAAAGTTTTTATTTGCATTTCTTTCAAAATAATTAAAAATATATAATGATCAATTATTAATTATAATGAAATTATCATTCATTTAAAAGAAGGTATAAAAGGCAGAATCCCCAAACTATCGGTATCGGCAGATATCACTGGCTATCGGTGCATCTCTAATATTTATAATTTATATTATAAATATACATGCATGTGTGTGTGTATTTATATCATAATAAATATACACAGTACACAGTATATTATGTAAACACTAACTTTTATTTTGGATGCGATTAATCGTGATTAATCCTTTGACAGCACTAATTAGAACCTATAATAATCTTCTACTATTATTTGTTAAAAAAACTGATGCACTGCTTATGTGATATGACCAATATAGTCATGGGGTCCAACCAGCATGTAGAAAAACAAAAAGAAGAAGAAATGATATAGAGAAGATCTCTGTATAGTTCAAAAAGGGTCTTAAAATATCAGAAAAATTGACCTTTTTATAATGCAAGGCTAGGTATTTCAGGTTCTAAAATGTTATAGTGCATCACTCCAAAATCAAAATTATATTTATGAATGATTAATTTGTGCATTCATGTTTTACTTGCTGGTTAAACCACATGACATTTTTAGAGTAATTAAATTGAACTTTTCTTGAAAGCGATATAAAAGCTTTTTAAAGCCGAAAGCAACATAAATGAAAAGAGTACACAGCACATGTTTTAGATTTGAGAAAGATTTTTCCTTTTCATCATCAAATTCATTGATCCTCCTGTCCTTTTGGATACACTACATGGTCAGTCCTGACAGCATGAGGTCTTTGGTAAAGCAGCAAAATATCCTGAGGGAATGCTAGTGGAATTTCTTTCATAATTTGGAACCAATCCTAAATGGGATAAAACAAGAATCCTCTAAGAAACAAATATGATCCTACTGGATGAATTGAAATTCCTAGTGTTCCATTACATTTTTCAGAATGTCACTATGCAGAAGGTTTGATCCCATTAGCTTCCAAATGATGACAGACGTCAATAGCATTCCTTAAGGGATTTTGATAAGGGTTAGTGGTGGGTATCTCTGTAAGGAAGATGTTGACTGCTAAACTCTATTACTCCTGCAGGGGGAAACAGGTCTAACCACGATTTGTCTCACCGTTTTTCCTGTCCATCGACCCGGTGAACTGGCAAGGCGATAGTATATGCCACAGGTGGCTGGAGGCTGGACGCCAAATTATCAATAGGACACCTACATTCGGCAGGCCTGGTGCACTTGATATTCACCTCTTTCCCCCAGCGTGAGACCCCAAGAGATGATATGCAGATCATCGCCTGTAAATAAGAGATAGTAAAGCTACACGCGCACACACAGACACGCGCACGCGAACACAACAAGACGCGCGTTTGTTTCCCCCGCGCTCTTAATTTAGTACATTTGGCAGTCGTTTTTAATCTCCCGGCAAATTGAAGCGGTAGGGGATCGTGGCAAGTGTTGGATGCGTGTTATTAATTCCTCGCTATTTCTGTCTAGCGCAATTAGTCACTGTTTGCCGCTGAAAATGTCCCATTAATTATCTACGGCCTGTAAGTGGAGTTGCGCTCGTGGCTACTGTCTGAAGATTTTGGTGCGGTAGGGAGAGGTCCGCATTCAGGGTCCTCTCAGACACTCACCTCTGAAAATGGTTGACGCTTTTGAAACGTCTCTTTAATTGCTTTTAAAACACGTAATCTTTGCCTCGGTATGAAAGAACGGCATGAGCCTTCTCAGTTTGTTTTCTGTTGTCATCACAGATTGTTTACGAGCACCCGGAGGCGCGAAAGTCCTGGTGCACTGCTGTTTAAAAGAAAAAAAACAACCTTTTATAGTACACATGACGTCAGATTAAAAATCTGCACACAATAACAGTCTTCATCTGTCATGTGCTTTTCCAGGTTATCTGCAAAAATCTTCACTGTAGAAGAGTGGCTGTAGTCAAAAATCCTATTGGCCTATTATTTATATTGTTTACAAACACCTAGTTAAAAACATGATTTCAGAATTTTTTTCTCCATCAAAAGTGTG